>JAUMTR010000025.1:4522813-4554127 GCA_032270685.1 Microctenopoma stevenorrisi | reverse complement strand
GTGTGTGTGTGTGTGTGTGTGTGTGTGTGTGTGTGTGTGTGTGTGTGTGTGTGTGTGTGTGTGTGTGTGTGCATGCGTGCGTGTTTGGCTGAGCTTTGGTTTCTATTTCAATTCCACCAGGGTTCCTCAGTGCAGTTTACAGCTGTAATATTCACCATCAAGGACTTTTCTCAAGGGTTTTTCAATAGTATTGAATGACCTACTTTGCTCAGTGCACTTACTCTCTGATAGTGTAAATCATTACAATTTAGTGATGAAAATAGGATCACTTGGACTCTGTCAGCCCCTTAAATAATGTACTGTAGCACAGAGTTAGAATTTCCCATTACACACCTCAGCTATATTAAGCTGCAGACCAGCTAATGTTCATGTGTGTGTGTCTCTGACTCACGCAGCAAGCGGCTCTGCTGAATAGCTAATTGATTGTGGGTGGGACCAGGAGCTTTGATTGCAGCTACAAAAGTTTTTAATGGACAAAATGATCGTTTCAGCCACTTTGTTATTGCCTCTCCTAATTTTAACTTGGATGAGTTTCATAGCAAGTACTAATTAGGTAGCATTTCTGAAATATAAACAAAATGATCACAGACCTTAAAATTGACTAAAGCTATAGATACAGCAGCTACCCGAGTATTGCTTTCCAGATTATTTCTCCCTTGTTTAAGCAAAGCAAAGCAAGACTGTGGAAAGTTGAACATGAGTAAATGTTTATGTTGATCATGTGTGTTTCCCCGGTCAATCGATTCTTTCATACGCCTGGACCTGTGGTGACTTATTAATGGTGACGTTTCTATTTTGAGCTCATGAGAGGAAACCCCTCCACTCCACAGAAATACTTTCTGTGCACCTTCAGTTTAGTGGAGAATTCCTAGTTGTGCGTGGAAGACTTTTCCCCCTCTCCTCCATGGTGCGTGCCATCATCATTAGCAGTCTTCTGCACAATAGCTAATTAGCTTTCTCATCTCCATCTGCGTTCTCTATCCTGACTCAACTCAGTTAATCCCAGCCAATTAAGAATAAAAGCTTTCTTGTGGACTACGTAGGTACGCGCGTTCGTCTGTGTGTGTATTGCATATGCCTCTGAATGACACTAGTTTTTGCAGACACCGCCATAAACACATACCCTCGGGTGACACTTGAATGATTTTTAATGTCAAGCCACTTGTTGGAAGGATGGCACAGTGCCTGTCCTAATCACCGCAGACAGCCAGAAACGGGACAGCCAGGCGCAGACCCGTCGCAAAGACATGAATTTGTAAAAAGGCCTGCCAAAACACAATGGCTGCATTATTTCATGGGTCCCAGCTGTGGTGTTTAACTCTGCATGTCTCCAAAGGTTTTTTGTTATACTGTGGCGGGCTGTGTAATCAGTCCGACATAAGGGGTTTGTTTTCTCAGTTTTCTGTTTTTTTGTCTAAATTTCTGTCAAGAGAAAGACTTCTTCATGAAGGCTATGAAAATACGAATCCATCTCTTTCTATGATGCTGACAGGTCCCCTCAAAGATGTACCGACTATTCAATTCTGTCAGCAACAAAACATGCGACATGGGGATGAATATAGTCTTTTTGTTTTATCAGTGGCTGAGAGGAGTGGGGCTTACATGCCATTGTTCAACGGAGACTCTTACCTGCAGCTCAAGGGGCTTCATCTGTACGGGCATGATCTGCGGTAAGTCCCATCACGCTACGTGTAACTTACAGTCTTGTACAGTATGTATTAGTCTACACTAGATATTGTGTCGTTTTCATAAGCTGGGCTTGTTCTGCGCCTAAGGCAGAGCTGCCTCCTTAAAGCCTGAGCTGAATTGAGAATGAGGTTTGCACAAATAACATGATATCTAGTTTTGAGCATATATAGTATCTACCCAATGTCCATATGTAGAGAATACTGCTGCACTAAAAGCAGAGGACGTGAGCACACTCCTGAATGTGTTTACCAGCTTCGCTTATGTTGTGATTGCAGTCAAAAGCTCAGCATGACAGTGGTTCTCATGGCCAATGACTCCAACGGTTTGATCTTCTACAACGGGCAGAAATCAGACGGAAAGGGCGACTTCATCTCTCTGTCCCTCAATAACGGGATCCTTGAGTTCCGCTATGACCTGGGCAAAGGACCTGCTACCATCAGGTCAGCATTATTTAAAGAGTATCTGGGTGCATATACGTGTAACGTGTTCAAAGGACCTGCTAGCTACAGCAATTTGTTTTCATCAGCCCTTTGATTTATAATGTATGACTCACACAGTGCCTCTGTGCCATACATTCAGGAGTAAAGAACCGATTCAGCTGAATGTGTGGAACACCATCAACCTGGAGCGCTCCCACCGCAAAGGAGAGATTATGGTGAACAAGAAGGACCCTGTCCGGGGAGAGGCACCGGTAAGAAGGAAGCTGGTTACGCTGACTTTGGCATGTAGGCCTGGTGGGCCTGTGCTATGCTTGGCCTTGCTTGTGTTATATGGAATACTGCATTTGTTTGATCATCTGCGTGCTCCTATCATGTCATCACCGCGACTTCGGGCATTAGTGCTCGTATTTGCTGTTGTAAAGGCGGATTAACTTGCCGCTTCAGGCACAGTTGAATCTGCAAACGCAGCCCTCTTTGCGCTGGTTCACTGCCGCGTGTTCCTGTCGACTTGATTTGCCGCTATCTCCCACCAAGGTGAGATGGAGAGCCCCAGACGTAGAGGGCCAGTTTGACAAGCGGTCTTAATTTTGGAAGTCCTATAATTCCACTTAAAAAGAAGCCTTTTGAGCTTGTTGACATACTGTAGATACAATCTATACAAAAGCAAAAGCAGCTCTCACTGGTAAACAGACACTTTTATAAATTCAGCCTTTGAGGTGGTGTTTGAGGAGGTGGAGACAGATAAGGGAGATAGCAGTACCAAGAATAAAACTCTTCGGCGTCACGTCTAAACCAATAAAGCAGGTACATGTTTCCAATTGAAGGCGAGCTAATAGTTTGATAAGCCTGTAAGTCATCCAATTAAATTAAACAGTGTAATTTGTGATTATGAACATGCACTCTGTCAACTCTATCATCTTCCTTTAAGATGCAATGCTCTCCGTCGTTCTCATCTCTCACTACTCCGACCTCCCCCCACTGCCTCCCATCGTCTGTATGGTAATTGTGTTCTACTCCAGCTACACAAGCAGAAAATCTTATTAAAAGAGCACGGGGAAAGCGAGAGATGGGTGGTGGATTGAGGGGGGATGCAAGGGATAAACCGAGACTAGTTATGGATCTCAATACAGAAACCCCATTGAGCATGGTTGCCAGCTAATTCTCTCCTACTCCTGCTTTACGAATTTGGAGGCTGATAGACTACTCAGAGAAGCCAGTATCACATGAAAGGTGGTCACACACACACACACACACGCGCTCGCGTATGTGTATGAGTACACATTGCATGCTGGGAGTCCTCATCAAGTGGCTCATATTACCAGCAGGATGAGGTAGATGTGTTCACAGGCACATGTACAGGGTGTAGGTACTGAATGGCCGCAGTCTGTGGATGAGGTTGGGCTCTAGTCACCGTCCACACAAAGTCTTCATGGCCCTCCCAGATGTGCTCTTTGCATCCGCACTCTTGCACAGATGTGTGGGTATATTTACACAGATGTGCATGTGACCCCCCCCCCCCCAAAAAAAATGGTTGTTTACATTTGCACATTTTACTTTTTTATACACACTCGGCACAAAAACATTTTGTATTTCTATTAATGTACTTAATATCACTCGTCTGTACTGCACTGCAGCTTTGTTTAATGCTCTCTCTCACAGATACGCCTGCTGTGTACATGTATGTAGACTCATAGGATACTGTACTGTGCTGTATGAATATGTGTGTGTGTGTGTGTGCTTCATGGGCTTTTGCACTTGCCTGCTGTAGCTCTGCATGCCTCTCTGTGCACAGCCTTTCTAGTCTTCCCCTTAATAACTCTCTTCCTCCCTATTTTCTGTTCCTCTCAATGATGTGCTGTCTGGAAAATAAGAAATCACGCAAGGTAATGAAACAAGTCACACCTTAGCCCGTATTTCATTTGAATCATTCACTCCGTCCTCTCACACCCATCTCTCCATACACAACAGCACAGACGAGAGGTGCTTCTGCAGAACTGGAGGCAGTTCCTAAGGTGCCAGTTCTGTAGAAAAACTTTTCATAAGCCCAAAGACACACACGGAAACAGGATGCTCTTAAAGAACACGGTTTGGCTTTCACCTCGGCCCATCTGCTGTGGGGGTGGAAGAGGGTGGGAAGGTGGGAGGGAAGAAGGAAAAGGAGGCAGTCATCTTTGTGACGGCCATTGTTTTTAGCTACAAAGACATGTCTTCATTAGTCTGGCGTAGGTGGGGATATCACGCCAGTACTGCGTGGCTGTCGGAAAGTGAGAGCAAAGACAGGGGAGGCAGGCGAAGGGGAGGAAATATACCGTAGGAGACGGTGAGGTGCCAAGCCAAGCCAGGCTGTTCTTTTGTCATCTGCTATCGCTTCTTCTCCAAACAAGAGCACTTCTCAATAATATCATAAAGTTGCTCGCTCTTTCACCCACTCACTTGCCCATAACAGCAACAACACTCGCTATCACTGATCATCACAGAGCAAGCATCACTCCACGGAACCGGCTGTCTCCTTTCACCAGGTTCATACCAGTTTGAGACAAACCAGAACAGGACGCATCCTTTCATTGCATGGATTTTCACTTTGGTAGTCATAGAATTTTACATAGGTAGTGAGAGCAGCAAGGTCTATATGCAGGTAAAGACCCTGAGGGGGTCCACTCTTGTAGTTGGTGACAACTTTTGACCAGGCCTACAGGCAGCAGATCCGGCCAAGGTCCCCACCCTGTCTCTGTTGGAAGTGGCTCAAGGTGCAGTGACACAGCCTCGGGCTTCGGCCAAGCAACACAGCCTCCCGCACTCCAAATCCCAGCCTAAATAAAAGCCAAGCTGGTGCCAGCTTGCCTGCACAAAGCCTGTTTATTTGGCCCCTTCCATCATTATTCCTGCAATTAACTCCACTTTACCCCTCTGGCAATTGCTGCCCTACATAAAATAAAGATCATTAATTCCTTCCTTCTGAAGTGGGCCGGCTCTTCCATGCAAAAGAAAGCAGTGGCACCTTGCTAATGCAAAGCAAATGTCCCACAGGTTTGGTGGAAAGAATTGGATTTCATAGCTGTCTGCTGCACAAATGAATTGCAATTAATGTGTCTCCACACTCAACCGTTTGAAAGGTCGGTGCTTATAATCAGCCATTCATTAGAAATGTCTGTAAAGAACTATCCATATCTCAAGTCCAGCCTGCTCCTGATTTCCCTTTGTAGTCTCTTTTATGTCTCACAGATAGAGGATAATTGACCACTCTCTCTGAGAGACATAGAAATCAATTATATTGTAATGCATCAAGAGTATCAACGTGGAAGGAAGGCAAGGAAGTGCAGTTAAAACGGTCCAGCTACAATATGGATAAATCCTTGTTTTTTAACGGAGACAATCTTTAGTCTGAGACATGTCTGCAAAAGTGATAGACAGTATTAATCTCAGTCTTTATAATCTCGACTAAAGGAATCCAGCTCTCTGGACATAAGCAGATAACTTCACTCACTAAAGGAAAATCAAAACCATTATCAGCTGAATCGAGAAGCCCAGGGAGAAATTACACATGTGGGAGAGAAAGAATTAAATAGGACACTTTTTTTTGTTTGCATAGCTCCAGCTCATTGGTTGAAACCACTTTGTGTCTTATCTCATCAGAATCTGCACGTAGATCTTAACCTGAAAGAGTCTCTTCTTGTTGGTGGAGCTCCCGACTACAGCCGACTAGCGAGAGTCGCTGCGCTCACGGAGGGCTTCAAGGGAACAATCCAAAAGGTAAATGTTTACAGTGTAAGCCTCGATTCCTCGGAGGACTCCTGTGTCATTAGCTCTGCTTTTGAATTCTCCTAATGTACATTATGCAGTGTACAGTATGTTTTTTCTAGGACTCAAGACACTTAATTCCTCAGACACACAGTTGCAAACTTAAATAATTTATTAGCTGTCATACTACAGACCCCATATTAGTAATTTTCCATTATAAGCTTACACTGTGATGGGCAGTGGCAGTGGCTCTGCTCATTTGGATTAGCGTGCACTAATAATAGAATGCACATTTTGAAGTCCCTCCATTTCAATATTCTCAAATCTTTCCCTGACAGCCTTCCAGTTTTTTTCTTTGCTTTCCAGCAAAAAGCTCATCTCTGAGTGCCAAAAATAACCCGGTAGAACAAAGGCAGGATGTTACTGTTTGCGCAAAGTTGTCATTAGTTCTCTACTGCACTACTTTCCCTTGACAGTTTTTACCAAATCAAAAGCTAAATGTGGCATTTGTCTTACTTAGCCTTTAGGGAATAGTTAATTATGAGGAAGATGCTGTGTGTTCTCAGTTTGATGTGATGTTTAACTTTACATCAGACGTCTGAGGCACTTCCCTGTGCAGTGACAATATGGAATTCATGTTAAGAGGAAGAGCATGTTAAACTGAATATACAGTAGCACCAAGTGTTATTTGTTCTTAGGATGTGTTGTGAGAAAGAATTTTAATGATCATTTTGCAGTAAGCCCCATAAATCAGTGTTATCCTCTGGACAGAAACTGCATTTGCGTTAATAATTTCTAAGTGTTTTTCCTGAGTAGAGAAAAATTAAATCACACATATTTGACAACAAAAGATTTAAAAGTGAAACAAAACAATCCAAGTAACCTTCGAAGGAAGGTCAAAGCAGATTAGCTGTCTTAAACGAGATAGGGAGGACTAATCTTAAAGAAAAAAGTTTTCAGATGGTTTGGTAATGCATTTTTTCGTGAATGCGTGCCTCACTGCATGTTGGCGTGTTCATAAGGGAGGGTCAAAGTCAAACACATGAACAGTGGTGTGGCACGCCCTTACTGTTAGTCCCTGGTAAAGGAGCGTTCTGCAGAACAATTCCTCTAATGCAACCAATAGCCTCAGTAGAAGACGTTTCTTATAGACTAGATGACTTCAGATAAATCAGGGAGGGCCTTTTTAACCCATGTTCTCCTGCTTCCAGATCATTCTGATGGGCACACCCATCCTCAGAGAGGAGAACGCTCTGCGTTCCAGTAGTGTGGCCATGTTCCAGGGCCACCCGTGTTCTCAAGAACCCTGCCTCAACGGCGGGCGCTGCAGCCCACAGCTGGACACCTACGAGTGCATTTGTCTCAGTGGCTTTTCAGGGTCACAGTGTCAGAATAGTGAGTATCACTTTTACAGTTGTGTGATGTGTCCTACTGCGTTTTGATGAGCTTCTGAAAGGGGGAAGCGTGATCACATTTCTTACCCATTTGTAAGGATCAGTATGTTTCATTTGGGTGTAAGCCAATAGCTAATGATACTTGCTGACGTGTAACCGTAGAAACTGCTCTTTTTCTTTATCCAGCATCATTTGATTTCACTGTAAAAGGAAAGAATACTGTACGTGGAAACATTTTGGCTTCTTTAAAGCGTAGTATGAGTGAGCCTGCAATCAACGGTGCTTTATGTCACACAGCGTATTCTTAGCTCGCCTCAATGAAAGGTGAACTGCTCATCTAATTTTTTCTTCTTTTTTTTTTGCTATCTTTATTTCCATTGTGTTCATTCTAGGCAAGGTAATTATACTGATAGTAGACATCTCTTTTATGTTGGGGTTATTATGTATTGATTTCAAACTAAAGAGGCAGTTATGAAAACGATGAAATGTTCACTTGAATATTCATGAAACCCTCTTTTCAAGAGTTGCGCATCCCTTTCATCATCCTCATGTCATGCCAGGCATATATTCACTCAGGCCCGATCTGTCTTGCACACAGTCACTGATTTTGCCATTAACCTTGTGCGTGTGGCCAACTGTCCCTTTCACGTTAATTAAAACTACAAACGTGTCAACACTCCCCCTGCCCCGTTTGCTCAACCTCCATCGCCTTCCTCTCTGACAACTGAAACCTCGTTCTCATTGATTGCTATGATGTCATCCTCTGAACAATTGTCTCTCCCCCCACTCCTCCCCTTTCCCTCACAGCCATCTACGAGAAGTCTGCCGGAGAGACTGAGGCCATCGCCTTTGACGGGCGAACATTCATCGAGTACCACAATGCTGTTACAAAGAGGTAAGGGAGAGGACAAGGGGAACATCCTCATCCATTCGCCTTCATCCAACGTCTTCACTCTAATAGCCGTTAGCCAAATTACACCTCTGTCGATCCATCTCCTCTTGGTAAGCTGTGATGACAGTGTGATGATATCATAAGTGCTAAGGCTTCAGGGTGAACTTGGCGCTTGGCTAATAGCTCATTCCCCATGTCTATGGCAGCTCTTCTCCACTTCTGACAGGATTTTACTAATTAGCGAGATGGTTAACAATCACAGTGTTGCCCTAAGCACGCTCAGTTTGCTCTGTGGTCTAACACTCAGCTCAAAGTGACGCTGGACAATAAGCACGTATGCATGATTAAACTATTCCGAACATTTTCAGTGTGCGTAAACGACTTTTCTTTAGAAAACTGGCACCCAGAGACACGTTGCCTTCGGTTTTTTTATCACCCTGTGAAGGGAAAAAGCTGATGACGTAAGTGTAAAATGGTTTCTGGAACGGGTGTTTAAAAAAAAACTAAATCCTGTCCCTTTAGGCAGCTGATGAGACATTTTTACTCTTCAATCCATCTACAAGGTTGGCAACAGTGCGCCTCCAGGTTGGAATAAACAAAAATGTTTATGTGATGAACCTGAAAAGACATCAAGCATAAGGCTCTATATCTTCGTCTCACAGCTCTTCACACGAACACTCAAAGGTGTAAAAACCAGGCCACAGCCTGCAGCCCGCCACACCCATGGAGACGCAACGCTCCCTCGCTCAGAACTATATCAGGCGTGTGTGTTTCAGTGTTTGTCCGTGTATCAGTGTTCGTTAGTTCAGCGTTTCAGCTGCTTGTCCAGTCCTGAAGTCTGACCTCCCTTGTCCTTGTCCACACGTGTTTTGTCTCATGTAAATGTCCTTCACTGTTTTTCCTTTTTCACTCAAGCCAACTGACCAATGAGATCCCAGAGTAAGTAGACATTTTGACTGGGTGTGTGCCCAGCTTTAAATCAAGCCCAACTAACAACAACGAAGAAGCCATTTTCGTTACTTAACCCAACTGGAGAGATAAAGTACATTCAGTTTCCTTCCATCATTTCCACACCGAAATAATTTATCCCCTTTCAAGTTAGATTTGACATCCGAGCTCCATATCCATAATTTAATTTGACAGATTTCATTGTTTGACATTGACATGACAAGACATTTTGCAAAGTCATTAGATCATTTTGTTTTTCCAGTGCAAAAAGGAAGCATGAACGAGTGCATGATAAGCATTGTGCTCAGCCCCCCCAGAGGAAATTCATTGCAGTACGAAGAATGTGCAATCTTTTATGCATGGTTGTTCATAAACAAAATGAATTATCAGACACTTACACTGAATGGCATTATCTGTTGTTTGCGATATGACTGAATCTGTTGAAAAGCGCAAGAGGAGAATCTATCCAACACACCTTAAGCTCGTTGCTGGTACCTGAGTAGTCTCTGCTCGGGAAAGCTCTCAGTCATGACTTAGTTAATAAGGACTGTCCTCCCGCTCATTAGCTTAGTAAGTAACCTCTTTAAAAGAAATCTCAAAGTAAAGCGGGATTCATCTCAGATTAAGCCGACTGGATTCAGCCCAGAGTCCAATCTTTGCCAGGGCTTCTGTCATTTCTTTTTTGCCAGATCTTTAACTGTAATTGTGAATAATTACAGAGTCAGCCGCACAGAGAGGCAGTGACATGTTAATCACAGATTTGTCTCCCTTTGTAGATTAGACCTCCAATTGAGATCTCTCTGTAGTGTGTAGCCATGGGCATCAATCTCACTTAGCAGGAGGGGACAGTGGTCCTTGGAGCCAGACTGTCAAAAGTTTAATGGATGTCAGATTTACTAAGAGCCACAGTAAGCGTGAATTTAAGTAAACCCGAAGTATGACGTTGCACTGTGAAGAACAATTTGATGTTATAAAGGTAATGAATACATTTCTCTGGAGGTCATTAAAAGATAGATGAGGCCGCAGCGCTCACCTTGGGTTAATATTTCTGTTACTATTTGCAGCACCTTTTGATCCTTCACTTCTCTGCATCTGTCTGAAAGCTCAGGTCGATTAGCTCAAGCCCCCTTATGTCAGTGACAAATCATATCTGGCCATGACTCTCACCTGATACGACAGCTGACCCCGTTTTTTTTTTAGTTTTGTTACAATTGCTCAATTTTTCTCATCCCATCTGTAGACAGAAGGTAATTGCCGGTGCCGCCTTGCGCCACTATAAATATAAAGGAGGTGTTCAATATTTGGACACTAACTTTAAGTAGCCTTTGCGGCGGTGTGGACATAGACCAATGTACTTAATCTCAGTGCTGACTTTAAAAAAAATGCTTGATCCCAGGGCATTTTGGTGCATTAGTCATCCATTTTGGCTGGAGTGGTTCCCCTGAGAACCTCCTTTTATGGTTGTAGTGTGATCAGGGCTAAGCTACACACTTCCTATGATCACACAACAGTTGTTATCGACTGTCGGCTCGGTCGATATTGTAGTAGAGCAAATAAGTTATGCTTTTTACAGCTCCGAGTCTAAACTAGACCTCTGAGTCACCCAGTGGGCTCACAACATCCCCCCCTCCCCTTCTTTCCTTCTCTCCTTCTGGCCTGCTGCGCTTACACTGCATGCCGTTGACTTTCTTCCCTGCTCCCTTAAGTCCCGAGTCTCTGGAGAATCCATCTGACCAGAGGTGAGTCTGATGAAGCTTTTAGACTTTGGTGCTGTGCACTCACCTCTCGCCTCCACATTCTCCCTCCCCAACCTCTCACAGAGCTCAGTCCTCCTCCAAAAACAACATTTTTTCCATTATAAAGATAGTTAACAATGCCAAACGCAGTGAGACTCTGTGTATCCTTCAATTAATTCTGCAGTTTGAAGCTCTGATAACGGCACACAAGCAGCCAGAGCTGCATCATCTTTGCTGTAGCTGTCCTCGATGTCCCCCTGATGCTTTTGTTATTCTAAGCACTACTGCCACCTAGAGTCGAAATGGACGGCAGCACTCTCGCCTTCTGGGAATTTGAATACATATGAGAGGTAGATAAAATCCCTCCATTTCCAAAAAAGAAACAGCAACACACCAGAACTCTGCGAAGGCACCGGTGTATAAAGGATCTAGAACACTGTGTGGCGATGTTGTTTTATTCATGATATATTCAGCACTTTTAATAACCTTGACCTTATCACTGACAAGTTGCTCAGATGGAGATTTATTGGACCCTGTAAGCTCTTTGAGGGGTTGCCAGGAGAGGGTTCACTGAGCTGTATGAGCTGTATTTGTGTTTTTCTTCCTCTCTGGGGAAAAAAACAGATTTGATGCCCTTAAATCATTTTTTGTTCCTGTTTACTTCAGCAGATTCAGTTAATCAAGGAGGTGGAAGTTTCCAACCTAAGCATGTTTTTCAAGGATAACATCAGATGTGATGCTGGGTTCTTTCCCTCTTTCTGCTGAGATGAACCTGCATTATTGTTGACCTGAGATGTCAACGTTGTCCGGCCTTAGGCCGGCAACTAATGAACTCCAAGGATATCATTCCATTGCTTCTTTTTTTATTCGCTGTTCTGAAAAGAAATACTCCAGAAAAGTTGCTATACTCGGTTTCTCCTTATCCCCTCACATTCCCTGTCCTGTTTGTATTCCCATGTGCCTCTGTGTTTGCTATGCTGAGTCCTTTGTCTTGTCATCTGTCTTGTCTAATCTTTATCTCCAGCTCTGTGGTGCTGTTTTTTTTCTAATCCACGTGTCGTTAGTTCTCTGTCATATGTACCCTCACCTTGTCTTTGTCCTTGTGTTTGTGTTTAAATACCCTTTGGCAAAGGTGAAAGTACATCTGTTTCACACTTGCACAGCTGCTGATTGACGACGCGCACGAGTGATCACAAACACACTCGCGCACAAAGTGAAGGCAGGACTCTGCTGGACTCACAAGGAACTGAGGGACTTTGTGTGTTTGCTTGCAGGATGTGTGGTGATATATTTTAGTATGCACACATACAGTAGAGCCAGATCACAGCGTGAATTTTCCTCACACATTGCCAAGAATGACAGTACAGCGTCTCTTAAGGATAAATGGAAATCTGTGCTAGTCTGAGCATCCAAATCACCCTCACAGCTGTACAAGTAAGGAGACTGGAGATCAAACAGCTGCATAAACAGCCCACATTTGCAACACACCCTAACAGCAACACAGGGGGCACTGCGCAGCACTGCAGTTCATGCTCAGTAGGAAAGTTAATAGCAAAACATCCCCCTGCTACTTCTAAACTCTGTCTATATTCTAACTCGCTAATTATGAGACCGTAGAGCTCAGAGTAGAACGTTTTTTTGCTAAATGGGTAATGTGCCCTCGAGACAACAACAGAGGTTCCTTGTTTCTCATATGCAACTGCAAATGACACAAGCACCAACTGAGCTGTTTCAGCACTAGAACTCTTAATGATGAATTGGACCACGAGCTAAGTGATGTGTTTTCTTTTTGTCTAGTGAGAAGGCTCTGCTGGTGAACAAATTTGAGCTGAGCATCCGCACAGAGGCGACCCATGGGCTGGTGCTGTGGAGCGGGAAGGGCGTGGAGCGCTCAGACTACATCGCCCTGGCCATCGTGGACGGATACGTTCAGATGACGTACGACTTGGGCTCTAAGCCTGTCGTGCTGCGCTCTTCAGTGCGTGTCGACACCAACCGCTGGATACGCATCAAGGCCAGCAGGTGAGGTGGAAGATGACAGGTTGTCTGGGATCAGGAGTGAAAGCTTTTACAGATAGACCAGGATTAGACTTAATCTATATTCTGTTTGTGTTGTGCAAAGTGTGGGATGCCGTGCGTGAACACTCCACTACACAGTCATCCCTTGCTCTGAAATGACTCTGATTAGTTTAAGGATATTTTCATGCCTGGTCTTGCACGGTGCAGTTCACACCATGATTAGAAAACATTAGTGAATGTAACGTGCGGTAACTTCCCAACACATTTGGCATAGACTATTCTGGCAGATTTACAATTTACAACAAAATAGATTTAAAAATTGTCCACATCAAACCGCAACATATGCAGTAGGTCAAATGGTTTATATATATATATATAGATAAAACAAGAAATTCAATACAATATCTATAGTGCAGCATTCATCTGGTTGCCTCAGAATTGCTGTTTAGCTATTTAGGTTAGTAATTCTTATATATAACTAAATGAATGCCATAAAGTCTTTTTAGCTGTTCACCTACTTACTTGCATACCTGTAGTGTGTGTCTACAGTACATACATAAATAAAAAGCCTGTAAAAAAGGATGTGGAATTAAAAGAACTGCGTGCTTTTTGAGAGTGACCCACTTAACAACCTCTCCCTGTGATCTATGCTTTATCGCTGCTGAACATTTGCGTTCAGCGCGGCTGTGAATGGCAGTATGGGGGATAATTAGATTGGTTTCATCACGTAAGGAAAGAATAATCGATCCTTGAAAAGCTGCTGCATTCATTTCAGAGATTTGGCCAAATTTCATCCCAGGCTTACAGAGAGACCACATGAGATGACATAATTTGGATGCTGATGATGGTGTAAATCGCAGCATGTGGCATACAGCTCGCATAGTTACATAGCTATCTGTGTTTGCGGCTTGCTTTTAATGACACTCTCTCTGTCGGAAATCCACTTTAGCGACTTCAAATTAGCCCCATCGTCACAATTCTTAAGTGTGTGCTAATGCGTAGCACTGAGCCACCTAAAATGAATGGTGCCGTTACGGCATCTGTTAGGTGGTGTACAGGCACATTTAGAATGCTGCTTGGCAAAGGCAGTTATGTGAGGGCTTAATGTGCTGGCAGCGGGGCAATGGAGTCTTGACACTTCAGATTAAATGAAACTGCAATTTACAGCTTTTCTGCGGGACGCGCACGCATCAGACTTACATTAAACTGCATCTCTCTCTTTTTCTTTCTCCTCCTCAGAGCACTTAGAGATGGCTCTCTTCAGGTTGGCAATGAGGCACCAGTAACAGGGTCATCGCCTTTGGCAGCGACACAGCTGGACACAGACGGAGCACTCTGGTTGGGTAGGTGCCCACACAGCCCAAAAAAAAAATGAAAGAAAAAGGAAACTGTCATTCAGACTGCCTGTAGCACTTTTTCATCCTCGCCACTCGTTCACTCACTCCTAGCCAAAAATGAGCAATGACATCTTTGGCAATGCAGAGGACAAGTGAAGTCTCTGGCAGGGAAGAAGTGGTGTGGTGGGCAACAAAAAAAGTCCAGGCCTATTCAGGTAGTGAGTTGAAATGAATCTGAATCTGACTAACTCAAAGTTGCCTGCTCACCCCAATTGAAAATGATCAGTTCACTTTGGTGTGAACTTGACTCAAAGAGATCGTTTTTGAAAGAACACACGCGACACGGCGGGACTGAACATGCTGAGGAAATAACACTGAAAACCAGTGTTGTGAAATAAAGTCAGACTGTTCTTTAAAATGCAAAGCACACTTTGGCAAAGAGACAGGTTTGGGAGGAGAAGCAGCCCGAGTGACATTTAAGAGACACAGTGCATGTAGGTGCGCTCGTAGACTCAGGTACATGTATACAAACACACACGCGCGCACTGGGACGCAGTGCGGTGGAACAGGTGCTGAGTGAGCCCTGCAGCAAGAATACATAATCCTCACACAGCCCTCCCATCGAGAGCCCTTCTCGTTTTAAAATCCCCTTTTCACTGTTCATCATTAATTCATCTGTAACTTGCATGAAATTAGCCCTGTCGATCCCCAATTCGGAGGCCCGAAATCCATTTAAAAAGGCCAGGGACAGGGGATGTAAAGAGCTTGTGGGGGGATATGAACTCTCAGCTTGAAAAGATTAAAATAGAGAAAACGTGGACGAGACAGAGAGATGGGGAATGTGGAGGAAATTAACATAAAAGAAAGAAAGGAAGAGGAGAATACTGCCAGTGTAGATAACAGAGAGTGGGGATGGCAGCAGGTAAAACATCAAAAAGTAGGGACAGCCTGTTCCCCCATAAGAACAGATCTCATGAAATTCAGAACAAAGAATTTCACGCTGATTTATAGAAAAAGAGACTAATGACTGCTTTGACTGAGCTGGCTTAAAAAGTTGCTCAAAACATCATTAAAAGGGAAAAGGAGTCAGTCACACACCCTGCAATTAGGTCAACAGTTCTCCAGAAAGAACAGGGTTTGTTAAAAAAAATGAAATGGAAGGGTTAAGTGCTAAGTCATGAAAAAGTTAACTTAAAGTACAGGGGACTAAGACGTTATGCAAATGCATATTTTGATAATAATAATTGTCTATTTTTAGACTTAAAGCCACTGACAGATACGAGCACGAGTAGGTGAGCATGCAGTATTTTCTCCTCAACTATAATATCAAGCATCTTGCTTTCCACATTGGGTGAAATGGCCCTCATAGTTTCTGCTGATTATCTGACAGGTCAGACACACGGCAAATCATTTGCATCATATGGTTTAAAGAGAACTGATGCACCTACGATATAAGAACTCAAACTACTGGTGAGAACAGGAAAAGCTGCTGGAAAATTTGGGAAAAGGGGAGTTCACAGCATTGAACTCTCAGCACTAAAGAGTGAAACAAATTTAAAATAATGAGCATATATATATATATATATATATATATAAATGTAACATAACTATTTATATAACTGGCATTTCCGACTACTCTGAGCACTGTCGGAATAAAAGAGCCTTTCTTTCTTTTGTCTGTCTTAACTTACCTCCCTGGTGTGCAGGCTTCTCTTTTTTCCACTTTGATCGCAGTTGTTTGACAAATAAAGTGTCATCCTGTCATGTCCATCAGCTGGTGTCATCAAGGGTACAAAAACGAAGCCTTTAATGCAACCTGACAAAGACAAGCAACTGCTTTAGCAGGAGAAATGAATGACGCCATGAAAATATATCAGGTGTAGTCTTTTGATGGCATTTACGGCTTTAATTTGTTCTGATATCCTGTTACGTGGTGCGGAATGCCACTTCTCTGCTTGTGAAAAAGAGAACTTAATGACAGGGCATCAGGGGATAGTATAGATTAAAAATCTGCAGCTGGAATGAAACACTACTATTGGTTGTATAATGCAAATACAAGGGTAATAGACTGAGCAGGGTAACTTGAATCTGTTTGGAGTAACTCTCATCGGATAC
This sequence comes from Microctenopoma stevenorrisi, assembly GCA_032270685.1. Lineage (NCBI taxonomy): Eukaryota > Metazoa > Chordata > Actinopteri > Anabantiformes > Anabantidae > Microctenopoma > Microctenopoma stevenorrisi. Next base: position 4,537,819 of record JAUMTR010000025.1, on the reverse strand, counting down.
TCCCTTCAGCTGTTTCTTATTTTCAGTATTCATGTACAGGAGCCGATTAGTCATCATATACATTTTTTCCGTCTCTACTTAGGTGGTCTGGAGGAGCTGGCAGTGGCCCGGCGACTACCAAAGGCCTATAGCACCGGCTTTGTTGGCTGCATTAAGGACGTGGTGGTGGACGGCGTGGAGCTCCATCTGGTGGAAGACGCCTTAAACAGCCCCAGAATATTACAGTGTTCTGCCGCCAAATAACCCGACCGAGACAAAACATTCAGAGAAACGGAAGAATAAGAAACCCTGTCACCCGCTCCCTCCATAGTGCCCATGTCTCCTGCTATAATTATTTTCTATTTTTGTATACTTTTCATTGCTTTTTATATGAAAAGAAAATTAATATGTGGTTTTAATTTTTGTTTCATATGTTTTGTTCTTGTTTTTAATCCGTACCTCCAATTACGGAACAAACATTCTTTTTCTCTACTGCCCTCACTCTTCATCTTTTTTTTTTTTTAATAAGCAGGCATATTTTATTCTTCTCAGTTTCGTTGTTTTAAACCAAACGCCAACCAGATAAAAAAGCCTGCTCGTTTTCCTCACTCATTACTTGAACACTGGTGGACCTTGCTGATGATCTCTGGTTACTTGCCTTGTCTTGGTGCCATATCTATCATCCACATTCCCCAAGCATGGCCTATTCATGATCTATAGAGACGTACATTCCCTCATGAGAAGTGGACGCAGTGTACACTGTAGCTGATCTGTGCAGCTCTGGCATCTGCAGTCAAGAGACTCTGTATTCAGCCCTAGTTGCCCACTGTATTTTCCTAATGGGACTTTTCTTATATCTGTCAAGCTGCTACAGTGAGAAAGTACACAGTCTAAACCACTCAATCAACCCTCATCTCACTGCGCCAAAAAAAAAAAAAAGAAGAAAAAACTCTCCACTCAATCTGAATCCCATCAGAGCCTTTAGTTTTGAAATATGACTCACTAACACTGCAACCTGACATGATGGAGAGAGCGCAGCGTTCCACAACAACCCGCATATCATTAGTCATAAGTCAAGACATGAATCATAGACATTAATAAATGTTATAAATATAGAATATATAAATAATACCTGAGACTGTGAATATGTAAGATGGGTTCTCTTTAGAGAATTGTGCTTCTCATGTACTATCGTGCGTTCTGTTTTACAATCAGCAGATGAACTAATGATGACCACTATAAATGCATGCACTTCTGCAGAGTTGGTTTGGATCTAGGTTTTGTTTTTTCCCCACTTTGTTCTAAAATACCTTTCTAATTTGAAAAATGTCACTGTTTTTTTTTTAATTTCCTCTTATGTAATTTCCGAACCTACAGAGCTCAAAGTAATATTGCTTGTTTCATTTCCTGTGTATTTTTTGGCCTTTTGTTTTTTCTTGGAGGCAGTTAGTTTTGCAGGACTTTAAATGGTGCATAAGGGGAAGTTGTTACCATATCTAACCTTAAGGAGGTGCTGAGGGCAAGGACTGAAGAAGAGGAATGACAGAACGCAATCGAGGAGAAATCTTAAGATTCGGAGAACTACTACTCTTGGGAACGCACTGTCAAACAACAGTCAAGATTGTTTGACAGAGATTGAATTTCTTTTCGCATTCTTGAGGGAGTCTTCTTTTTTGGGGGCTGTTTAGAGAGACTGTGATGTTGTGACCTTCTGAAGCCATAACAGACACAACACAAAAATGGGAAAACATGCGTAATCCTACAGTACTTGCAAGTTAACAGAGCAACACGTGAATTTGTGTTGCTCATGCAAATTCGGTACCATTCATTGAACGGATGCAACGTGGAGTCGACTCAATAAGCTGCGCTGACGGACTTAAAGACGCTCATTTTGATATGAGAACCTTGGCAATAGTCAAAGCCAAAATCATGCCTGTTCGTGGTTGAGTGTCAAATGGTCTTGTGCTATTTCTTTCTTAAGTTTTTAATTATGTTTCACTTCTTTAATCATCAAGCATTTCTTTTGTACAGCCCTGCAATTTTTAAGTGTAAATTTAGCAAAAGTGTAATCTGTGGAGGTTTATGTTTTTAGTAATATACACTGGAACCATGTCTGACTTGTCTGTTCACCCACACAGTGATATACTTATGTACACGGGGGAGGGATAGCCCAAAGCTATAACCATGTCGTGTAGACCCAAACTCTGAGTGTCTACAGCAGACCAGGATTCCCTTTCTGGTGTCCGGAGATACATTTAAATTCTAGCACTCACTCCAATAACCTTAGACTGGTCTTCTTTTACCACGTTGTTCTTTGAATCAGACCCATTCAGGGCCAAACACTTACTTCAGGAGAGATTCCTGTATATGTGGATGGACTCGAGAACAGCAACAGAAAATTGCAGTCTGTGGTTCGGTTGGAAACTAATAATTGCCTTAAAAACCGGTCACCTCAACTCTGAGCAGGTGACAAAGACATCATCCATATAAGTGTTTCCTTACTTTAGCCAGTGTATTAGCCTCAATCCCATAATGTAAATGAGTAATACATAATAATAAGTATATTAGTAATAATGCTCTTACACAAAAAATCCCAGGGGGCTTCTGCAAACACCCCCTCTGGCTTTTTACAAAAAAATCTTCTAATTACTGGATTTTGAATCATTTATTTTCTGTTTCTTATTTATGTCTACATGTGGATTACCCTCCATGTCTGGCCTCTGTAAACTACTGTCTGACTGCGCAAACTTCCTCAAAGGGCAGTGCACCAAGTAAGAGTGGCATGACCTGAACATTACTAACTTTATGACCTTTGTCTTGTGTTCCTACCACCATGAAATAAAATACCAAACTGAGTCCATCTCTGTCAGCTGCCTTCATTTTGTCACTACCTGCACTTCATTTGTTCTCAACTCAAAACCATGTTCCCACACATAGATATACATCTCTATATGCTTATATTTTCTCAGGCATCAACAACATTTTAGCTGCTCATACTCAAACTGGGGTAATAATAACCTCTGAACATACAGACAATACTTCTGAGTAATGTCAACTCATTGATTGATTTAGTATTTTCATAGACAGTTGGCAAAATATACAAGGTTTGTAACTTTTATTTTTACTAGAAAGAAAGTTGGATTTTATTTAATTCAAATTATTACTGCTTGAAGCATTCTTAGTTATTGCAAATTCATCCCGATGAAGGGCTGGCCAGAGTGTTGCGGAGCATGGCAGAGCAGGCAGAGAGAGAGCTGGGTGGAGCAGAGGGGACTGATATGCTGAGACTGAAATTTTAAACTTTTGTGTCAGTGAATAATTTGCATATCTGCTGTTGCTTAGAAAACGTGTAGATATGTGAGGGTGGAAGTGCAGTTCATGACCTTGGTCACTACACTTCAGACTAAGTGAAAACGATGAAGTTTCTGAAAGCTGCAGACTATCACTGTGTTAATATATTTTCCCTTTGCCCGTCCACATTTCAGTACTAATAAGAAATATGTTATTTAAGCAGTTGTGTACTTATCTATGATTTATGTATGTAAATAATTAAATCCCTAATGGAAGGGAAGATAGCCCACCTAAGGTTATGGTTATTATGTCCAAGTTCAAGATAGCAATGAAACTGCAAAAGTTTAAGTACAGTTTGGCAGGAAAGTGAAAGTATCTTACAGATACTTACAGATTTCCCCGTGTTTGGCTCCTGCTAATTGTTAGTTGGTGTATTGGATCAATCACAAGTCACGAGTTCAATCTGTTCTCACTCCTAACGAGTGCTTTTTTCTTTTTGTTTTCACAAGCAATTTTACATGCCGCACTTATGTGCACGCCAACAAACAGCATATCTTGCTAAAGTGACGTTTATGTCGTCTAATTCGTATCACCTACAGAAATCTCTGTATTGTGCTGCTGTTTAAAAAGCCGGAATTCAACAGAGAAAAAGCAGCTGCTGCAAAGCATCATACATCATTCAGCAGCAACATCCAATATTTGTCTAGTTTTCATTAGGCCTGAGATTTAATGAGTTTAATTTATTCCTTGCTAATGACAGAGAAGGACACTGCATCTTATGTTGTGTTAATTAAAACTCTATGAACTGGTGTTGGTTGAAAAAGTTTTGCCCAGTGAAGGATCCTTCTGGGTAATGATCGTTTTCAAGTTGATGAGTGTAAGTGGTTTGATTAAAAGGTTTTCCAGGAATTAAAATAAAGACAAAATGCAACAACCCTGTGACAAATGCAACTTAATCAAAAGTCAAGTATCGCTTGGGTGACAAGCAGAAAGAGGGTTCAGATTGTCTGGCTTTAGGCTTATGTATTTTGGAGGATACCAGATTCGCAGAACTCACAGACACAGAATGCTCATTCTGATTCATGTTTTGAGCAACTGACTGGCTTTTAGAGAAAAAGCAGGAGCAAGAGTTGTAAAGCAGCCAAAAAATTGAAGATGTCTTTTCCATGTTGGGGAATGCAGTTTGTTCAAGGGTCAAAGTGGATTTTTAAATTATGCAACAAAAGTCAGGTCCTCTCTGAATTAAAATTCATTGAAACGTCCAACCTGAGCCAAAAACAAGCCCATGAGATGGAAGTAACTGCTTAGAAAATCGCCAAATGAGTTTCCAAAAATGTTTTGTGAAACAGACTGGACCGTTACTCCCCTACAATAAAAGACCTCACCCATCCTACACTTCACCCCATTTTCGGAAATAAATCCTCACTCACAGCTTTTTATGTCCAGATGGTTCTAAAAGTTCTTTCTATCTGACAAGGCTCCAGCTGTCCAGCTGCATCACTCACAGTATAAGCCCTCTTTGTTTCCCTCTTCAGATTTTTTTTGGTCTCTGGACAGGCAGATTTGCAAGTCTCAAGACGATAAGGGTCAAAGGCCACAAGCTTATGGAAGCAGCCACCTCAGGGTAGATGGGACATCCTGGTCTCCATTCCCCTGGGTGTGTAACTAGGCTTTGTGTTCAATCTAGTTGTTCGTACCAGACTCAACAGGACATCAGGCTGCATGGTGATAAGGCTTCAGTGTTGCGGTCCAGAAACCGCAACACTGAAGCCGCTAATAAAATAGTTATTAGCATCATATAAATAACGCAATGACAAAAAAAGATACCAAAAGGCATCTCAACAACCCAATAAATGTTTCTGTTCATCTGTCTTTAATCAATCACATTTACTTTTAAACCCTAAATGTGCACTCACTGTTATTCCGATATTTGGCTGTTGCTATCAGTTTCCACTATTGATCAGGAATTAATGTCTTTCCGTTGTGTAAGAGTTTTTTTTTTACTGCACACCAGATCCAAATAATAAACTGAATGTTCGAACTCATCTGCCCTGCCTGAAGCACATTGCAGCTGGCACTCTGACAACATAAATTCCACGAAAAAGAGAAATTCCCACTTCATCATCTGAGTGTCTGGAGGCTGCAGCAGCACACTGGGTCAAACTGTGGAAAAGCGAATCCATAGATGTGAAGCCTGTGGGCTCACAGACAATTGCATAAGCCCATCCATCCCCCAGTAGATTAACCTCCAGTGATAACCACAGGACGGTGACGTCAATGCTGCTCTGCTTCTCTTACCCCCACCACCATCTTCCATAGCTGGGAGGCTGTCCCGTCATGACTGTATAACTGAAGAGGAAGTATAGACCTTCCTTATCTATTATAATACAATAGCAGAGCTTTATAATAGCATGGCCAAGTCATTAATATTCCATCACTGATAAAAATGAGTCTGTAGCCGTTTACTTTCTACTGCCGTATACTGTAAGTAGGTTTGTGTTTTTTTCATGCATTATTGCTCTGCTCCCCAGTGTATATTAACATGATCAGGATATTTTGGTTATGGAGTTACAGGGTTCTGATGACTGTAAGGACCTATGTTTTTATACTTTTTTTTCAAAGACTGATATTACCCCCAATATAAATCTTAACAGTTCTCTAGTGCGCATCAAGTTAGCTAGAATTAGTCTGAACAGGACAGGAAAAGCTCTGGCACAATGGTCACATGTAAACAATTTCTTTTAAAGATCTCTTAAGATGGGATAGCAGGCTACAACACAAGATTTGTGTAAGTAGTTTGAACACGCTATATTACACTGTACCACATGTGGCATTTTCTTATTACTTTCTGCGTTAGACATGCCTGTGAATAACTGTTAATATTTCATACACATAAAATGAATCTTCTCTGGATTTTGTCCCCAAGAGTTGACTGCCAAAAGGCCCTTATTTTGAAGGTACCCACCGGAAGCCGTGTCAGTGGCTCTGAGTAGCGCAGGACACAGATTTGAACAGATCCCTCACTCGGCACCGCGACTCAGCAGAGGCACCAGGGCAACGTTTGAAGACGATTGACAGCTTTCAGAGACTGCTATGACATCTCGCAGGTAAAGTGGAGCTTGTTCTTCCAACTGTCACGGACGTCGCAGTAATGTTCCTCAGCTTCTCCGCGCCGGCACCAGCAGCCAGAGGTGCTGCGGGCGAGATTGAACTGAGGCTCGAACTGAGGGCGCCTCAACTTTTTCCCTGCAGCAGACCCGTTTATCGGAGGCACTTGTCGCGTTGTGTTGTGGTTTTCTCATAAAGAAACTCTGTTAACCTGGCAGTTATAATGAGTGCGGGTGTAACGCAGGTGTGGACGCTGTGATAGGTCGTGTTTTTTATTTTAAGCCTCAGCTGTGAAGTGACAGTGACATTAAAGTAAACATCGCGTTGCTTTGTTTTCACGTTTTACACTCATTCACGTGCATTTGTGCGCGTTTTTTTTTTTGCCAGTGGTGGGATTTAATCGTGAACTGCTGCTGAAGTCAGACAGAAAATCTAATCTTAACTCCTTAAACCTATTTTCCTACGTTACACACGTTTTTAAGTTGTTTTGCACACTTTCATAGTTTAATGCTGTGGGCTTCTCCTGCCTCTCTCCTACTCTTTGTCTGTGTGTACACAGTGCAGGAAATTGCCATACAGCTTCCTGTGAATCTAAGCTACACACTCTACTCTCAGTATAGTAGTAAACCTATAGTCAATGTAAATAGGCACTGTGGTATAATTCACACCCCTTATATTATAGCTACATCATTATGGGGCCTCCACCAAAGTGTTGGGAACAACCGCAAAACAATTAGACATCTCATGGGATTAGTTAGTTAAGCAAAAAAAAGTAGATTATAGGATATTATAAAGTGGCAGCCTGCCGACAGCTTCACGGTGTGTTGTGTTACTTAGAAATGTGTATGTGTGTTCTCTCCAGGAACAATAACTCAGTCCTGTTCTTATATTATTATATTATTAACCAAACGCACAACTGTGGACTAATAATGATTTATAAAGCTCACTGAAGCCTGCTTTGTATTTGAGAAATGAAAAGCTGCAGGAGGTTTTAATACTGAACACATACACGCTCATTTACATTTTATATTATCGGTTCATATAATGTCCGACTTGTTGCTAGATAACCATATATTAGAGGGACCAAATTGCGCAGTGGAATGCAGCAGTTTTACACCTGTTTCTAGTCCTTGTCACAACTAATAGTCTGTTCAAATGTTGGAGCAGATTTCTATGCAAAGTGACCTCTGAACATGTGGCCGTCGAGTCTGCTGTGGACTCAGGAAAACGCAGTGTTGGCAATTAGAGTTTACACTTAAGACAAATAATCTCCCAACCATATGGGTGGAAAAGGTTGTAGATGTGTCACGTCGCATGATTTTAGACAGGTGCCTGCTGTATCCTGTATTCCTTTCTCTGGGGAAGTTGCCATGGAGAAATAATGATGTCCATGTCAAAGTACAAACTTTCACAATACAAATGAGAGTATTTGGTCCCTTCCTGATTTTTGTTTTTTACTGATGAAATGTTAAATCACTTAAGCAGAAGCTTAATAAGAATAATAATTTTAGATAAACATTTAAATTTAAATAAACAATCTAAATATTACACAGACCATGTGTGTAATCTGCATTCAAGAGTAATTTAATAATGTCCTCTCTTTCATTAACTGCGTCGGTCGTGTGGAGTATTTCCTGTTCCTTTGGGGCACAAATATCTTTACCACATGCCTACGCTATTACTGGTGCATGTGTACTGGAACCCCTTCAATATGAGGTATAGGGGCAATTCTCACCGCAGAGCTTGTGTCTTGTTTAGTGAGCCGGAGGAGCAGTTTTTTTGTCATGGTCAAAGATAATTCAGAAGCTAAAGAACCTCACAGGAAAAGATTAAAGACTGTGGAACTATAAGGCACACCTGAATATAATCCGCACCAGTTAAATTTGTGGCAAACTAGGGATTGTTCCATATATAAGCCACACCCTACTATAAGCCGTAAAGTTCATGCTACCACATAGGGGACAGACAGAGTTGACTGTGTTGGAACGTCCGTGCACAAATAACACAGTGCGCTCCCTGCGCGTCCTGCAGTCACAGTACCGTAGTAGTGCAGTATAACAAAAAACAACGCTTAGAGCACTTGACAAGACAATAACGTTAAATGTGCTCGTCTGTAACACAGCAGTAAAGGTGCAGCAATGTGGCCGTTTACTGTATGAAAATAACCAGCCTACTTTACCAGAAATGTCCGTCATTGATCCTTGTGTATTTTGTGTTTACTTGGCAGACACTTTTATCCAAAGCGACTTACAACGAGCTAGCGCTAGCTAGATTAGGGTCTCGAACCTGTGACCTTCTGCATCCCAGTCTGACGCCTAACCTATTGAGCTACCAGGCCGCTGGTTAGAACGCTGGTTATATTTGCTTGAATACTTAAATTCATAGAACAACTGAACCAATTCTATGGGGCAGCTATGGCTCATTGGCGAGGCTGACTCAGAACAGGTCATCTATCAATATCATGTGGTCTGATTCCTTGATACTCCTGTAATATGTGAATTTGTGTATTTAATCCTGCACAATAAACCAGCATCGAGTAATAGACTAATAGAATAGAAATTTGTTGTAATCACCTTAAACCCCACTTTTATTTCAACTCCAAATACTTTATAAGATTCAGATTACTGGAATAAACTAGACTGGGGAGAGAAAAGCTTTTTACACAATTGTAACTGTAAATTGTGTTAAAATCCTTGTGAGTTTCACAACACATGGGAATAGAAAACGAGAATAAGAAATGTCTTATTTAGTCCTAGAGTCGCCCCAGGGTCTGAACAACACAGAGACAAAGTGAAAAGAAGTTTGCATGTCTGCCACGGTGTGTTGCCGAGTGAGACACGTACATCTGTTGCTCTGTGGCTCACTCTGTACTTCCTGAGTTGACATGTCACAGGGAGACAATACTACAATGCGTACCACCGTGATCTGACAGACCTGCGCTCCTGTTAGTGATAGTATTAGTCAGGAAGGCTGGGCTTTCCACATTTATTATGTGTGTCATTATTGTTTTTGTAGGATTTAGTCATAAAGGAACCATTTGTACAGTCCCTCACTGTAACACTAGCATCAACATAACAGTGGTATTTTAATGGGTTCAGTATAGCTGCGGATACTGAGAACGAAGTAATTATGCAGAAGCACTTCACGCAGATGTTCCTTTTTTTAATTTAGCCAATTCTGTGTAGTATTACAAACGTTCCACTATTGGAAACCACCTCTGCCCCCCCCTTTGTTTGTGGAACAGACCTCATCTGTCACTGAAACTCATTTGACCAGCTGAGAACAGTGAGTCAGTTTTTCGATAAGCCGCCAGGAAAACAACAGACCATGTGGAGGAATAAGATAACACTGCCAACATTTCCAGGAGTGCTCTGAACAGTAATGTGAAGTAGTATTTGCCCCCTTCCTCATTTTTTTATTATGTTGCACTTAAAGTATTCAGATTGTTAAACAAATGTTAAAATTACAGAAATATAACACAAGCAAATTGAAAAATCACTTACGGAAAAAAACTGCCCAGGCCTGCTTTTCCCTTTGTGAAAAAGTACCCACTTACCTAAATTGTAAATGAATTTTGAATAGACACAACAAAGTAATTTATACAGAAGCTGTTTGACAAAGAGAAGCTAAAAGATGTCAAAAAGCAACATCATCACAAATAGATGGAAAACAAAGTGATTCACATGTCCAGTAGAAAAAGGGTTTCAATCAATGGCAGCCCTTAAATCTGTACCTGCATCCACAATGGAACCTCCTACAATACAAAGTATAGGAGAGCCTTGGTTTGTTTTGATCCCAGCATGTTTTGCATTTTACGCAGGAAGAAAATATTTTGCATAGATTATAGGCGACAAGTTATTACAAATTGTTTCATGCCCATGGATTTTGCTCCTGGTAATACTGCCACAACTACTGCTGGTTTTAATTCTTGTCTGTATTTGCATTTGAATGTGATTTGGTGAGATGTGATCCCCTGCTGCATTTGGCTGATGAAATCAGTACAATGATATAACACAGTACACCGTACACAGGAGGAACAAAGTAACGTACCACCAGTTAAGGTTTCTCACTTAACTTCTCTTTGCTGGCAGGTCAGTGCTTATTTAAATGTGCATGACAATAATTAAATAAGTGCTTCTCCTCTAAAATAGTGTCGGTTGTATATGTACAGTATATCATAACTTTTAGTGGCCTAAAATGTAATAAAATAAATTACAAAAAGTAATTATCTTCTTCTCTGGTATTTGTTTTATATATATATATATATATATATATATATATATATATAAAATTGAATTTATCTGTTTGTAAAAAGTAGGCAAATAGTAACAGTAAGTAATAAAGTTGCTCATAAAAATATCAGCATATACTTGATTTCACTCACATTTTCCTGTGGACTGAACTGAAGCACATCTGTAGTCTTCTGTCCCTTACAGACTGTAGAGTCCTTGCTCAAGACATTTGCTTTATAACATTTTTAGTGGAAATAAAGGCAAACAGAAGTGTGATTGTGTGAAAAACATGAGTTTAATGTGACGTGAATCTTGAATCTTCAGCAGGTTATTGTACGTTGTATTGCCTGTTGAGTTTTTAATTAAGTTTTGAACCTGTTATTTCATTATTTAAACTCATGCACTCGTCACGGTTTTGAACAGATATCAGTCAACATTCATAGAATTGCATTTTAAACAATGTTTGTTAACCAACAATTTTTAATGCCTACAAAGGGCCAAATAAGGCTTTTTGAGTGATTTCTCTGTACCAAGAGTTTGTTTTTTCATCCTTTTTCAATTTTCAGGCATTTTGAGTCCAGTCTGCACTCACTGGTTTGTTTGTTTTTTTTCTAGAAAATGTGGTTTCCAGGTGGTCTGTTAGAAAAAGACTGGATGTGGCTGTAAAAAACATAGTAGTTATCCATTAACCAATAATGCCTGGAGCCACTTAAACTGTGTTTGACAAAGCACAAACCATGGAGACCCTGTACTGTTGGTTGTTTTTATGTGTTTAAAAAGCTCCCCTGAAAGCTTTTGACCGTCACTGCCTTTTTTGTTACCAGCGACATTCTTGTTAGTCTGTTAAGCAGCTTTTGGTGAAATATGCACTGTATGTGCATGTGCAAAAAACAGTATGTACATGTACAGCAGTAGTCATTTAGCTAATTCTACTAATCTGACTGGCTGGCGGTACACAGTGAAGTAAAATATTCAGCAGTGGCTGGGTGTGCGAGTTTAGCACCTCATGTAAATACCCCAGGTCATCAGCTGGCCTAAAAATACCTGAAACATTACCAAAACCCACACCCCAGGGCCTGTCTGTGACCAATATAGCCTCAGCAGAAGCTTTCATGCTGCGCTGCTGATACTAAGTATATCACCTTTTTGTCACTGTGCCTAGACAGGCGTGCTTTAAATAGCTGACATGGGCTATATTGAACTTGAGACATTATGTAAGTGGATAGAGTTGTGGCTGGATGCACACTGGGCCTGTTTCCCCTCAACCAGCCAAAGGCCCAAACTGCAGCTCTCAGCTGCCTCTGTCTCTCCTAAGGTACATCCAGTTTATTCCTCCCTTTCCACGTCAATGTCCTGTCAGATGAAACCAGGCTGTTTGAAATCTCCTTTTTTTGTCTTTTCTCTGTCTCTGTATCTCACTGCCCAAGGCCAGATGTGGGGAAACGGGGCACCTGGTGGTTGTCAAAGGGAATCCTATTCTTGGAAAGCCCTGAGTCACTCATGCTTCTGCAGTCATGATTGGAGGAGGGGAGGGAGGGAGAAAATATGCATATGCTGCTCAGTCTGTTTTGGAGACCACTCAAATGTGACTCAATCTACAGTGCTACATGGTACTCTTAATCTTTTCAGTTAAATTAAAAGGCTGCACATAGCTTTCACCTAGACTCTGTGACTTTAAGTTTTTTACTATTCATTCATCCACCACAAGGCTTCTTTAAAATTTGCCGTCAATAGTTAATTATTATTTTTTAGTAGATTGTTATTTCACTGGTATTTTAAATATTATATAGTATAATACTGTGCCAGTGCAATGCTTCACTCCTCCTGATTGAATTGGCTCCCTACAGCCATATAAGGGTTATAACAGGGCAACAAACATATGGCAGCTCACTTTTTAAATTTAAGTAAATAAAAACAGGCTTTTACTTAATAATTGGGATGTGTATTATAACACCACATGCAAATATAGTGTTAGAAAACGAAGTGCATCAACAACACTGATTGCATGCATCATATTTACTACAGCTGGTTAATATGACACTCATTTGTAAGCAAATAAGCAGTTCGGGGATTTTAATCTTTTATGTCACTGATTCATAATAACAAGGTCTGTTTCTACAAGCACTTCTTAGTGAGAGATGGCCTAAAAGTTAATCATTAAACAGAGCAACACACAGTAAAACAGAAAGGGCAAATACGTTTTGTTCTGCACTTAGACAACACAGAAAGACAGATTCCTAAATAATAGTTTTACTACATATCTCATAAAGGCCTCGTGGTAAACCTTCCAAGGGCCCCACAGCCAGGATTGTATAAGTGACATTTGGGGAAAATTAGTTTCAGAATAAAAATAAAACATTTCATTCGCTTTGCCTTGTATAAAAAACAGTGCTGGGTCAGAGCCAAAATGAAATTGTGCACCCACATTATCTTAGAATAGATGACCCACTCTTGTACCATTAGCTGTAGGTTAAGTGGGTTTGATCTCTAGGTTCTCCTGACCACACATCACAGCATCTGTAGGCAAGATGCTGAACCCCAAGATGCTAGCCGACGTTTTGAATGGCAGCTCAGCCACCACCATGTATCAGTATGTGAATGGACTAATCATCAATCAATCAGTCCAGACCTTTGACCAATACAGCACATAAGACGAATGATAATACTTTTTAAAAATGATTTATATCTAAACCGACATGGGTGGAGTAAAACAGTACCTGCCCTTTGAGATAGTGTCTCTGTGCGGTCATTAGATACCTAATATTGTTGGGAATTTGTTGTCGTACTCATCTGAGACCCTCGCTAACTCGCTACAGTAAATGAATAGCCTCATAGCGTACTGCTGAATTGGCTGGATTGGAGGCTTAGCTTGAGCTAACTATGATCCTGTGTAACTGCGCCACACATGATTAGGCGTAATCTCCAGACATGGGAAGCACAGCTGTTGCGGTTAGCCTCGAACAAGATAGCAGGGACCTTGTAACGCTCTGAGACCTGGCAGTCAGATATGGCCCGTCCCGGTTTGGTCTTTGTTACGCCCAGAAGCTCTATTAGCTTTAGGATCACAGATTGGGCATTGGAGGACAGCTATTGGACAGCCGCTGACCCCTGACACCGTGAAGCAGAAATGTAGGTGAGGCTGATGGCTGGAGAGCAGAAAGTAGTTGGACCAGTCTGCCAGTGCCTGTCACATGCGTTGGGAAGGAGGGGGCAGGCGACTGATGGCAGTGACGAGTGCTCGTATCGGGCCTGCTCACGCTCGTCCAAATCCCAGATTAAAAGTCCTCCGCCCCCTCGCTCGTTCTCTCCCTGCTGCTCTCTCTCGCTCACACCCCTGTCGTTTCTCTCACAGTGTCTGTCTCTCTATCTAACCCAGTAGCACTTCTCCAAGCACACCCCCCACCCTCCTCCTTTCGTCTCTATATCTCCCTCACTCCCTCCCACCCTCCCTTGTGTAACAGTGCCCAGTGCTGGATTACCAAGCTCTGAGGCTGCTGAAGCAAGGGGCTGTGGCAAGCTTTGACCAGAATGGTGAGGTAGGGCAGAAACTATTCCATAGAAATTATTTTGTTTCTGGATGACCCTCTCACATATTTTAATCTCTCCTCCTCCCGTAAACAATGCCTTTAATTCTGTAGTTTGCCTAATTTAATAAACTGAACCTGATGCTGAAGGAGAACATGTGAAGAGCATGTTCATAAATCCAGTAACTACCGTTTCACATGCGTTTCAGGAGGTTTGGTTTCAGATTATGCTCTATTAAGAAGTTGTGCACCAAGACTTTCAGGAGAAGCTGCTCACAGCCTTCACCTGTCTGTAAACCTGATGAGGTGGAGAGTTATGCAGCATCTGTGGCTGTTGTGGGTTTGAAAAAGTGTTTCAGTGCTGGCATCTGGTTTCAGCCCTTCTCTATTGTTATGATAATTTGACCAGAGACAGCTGTACCGTGATGAGGGATTAGATATGGATTAGTGACATAAGGCATTTTTGCCCCGCTGTCATTATTTTTCTGTATGACTCTGTTTAGGATTAAAAACAATACCACAAATAATCCGCCCACCATCTGACCTGTCAGTGGGTCCTCAGTACAGCATGGTGCCACGTTCTGCCCCCAAAGTGTATCAGTAAAAGCGGCCATTATCAAATATATCTGTCTATGATAATACTGTACTGTATTAAGTTGGCAAAAATATAATTATTGCATTGGTTAAAAAATACTAAATATCAGTATTTGTACGGGCCTCAAATTACACACCTCTAAGCTTACTATTGCTTTGTGGATTTTAATCGTTATGTTATAAAACGGTTAACATATCAACAGTTATCTCAAAAAAGGTTTATCCAATAGCAACTGGACTTAGTAGGTTTCTTGACGACGTTTCGCCCTTCTATCCAG
>JAUMTR010000025.1:4490328-4514117 GCA_032270685.1 Microctenopoma stevenorrisi | reverse complement strand
GCTAGCTATCTCAGTGATAGCTACAGTCAGTGATAGCTACAGTCAGAGCTAGCTATCTCAGTGATAGCTACAGTCAGTTCTAGCTATCTCAGTGATAGCTACAGTCAGAGCTAGCTATCTCAGTGATAGCTACAGTCAGTGATAGCTACAGTCAGTGCTAGCTACAGTCAGTGATAGCTACAGTCAGTGATAGCTAGAATTTGGGAAGAAAAAAACTCAAATTGCCCAGTCTACAGATGGGACTAGTTAAAAAAATTATCTTTGCCGTTTTTTTAACACGCTACATAACTCGCTGACCAAATCAGAAATCTTCTGTCACAGTTTACATTTTGTCATTTTGCAGATGCTTTTATCCAAAGATTTTAACACTCCTCATTTAGGCGTTGGGTTAAATATGGTACGAACTTTATCCTCGTCAATATCATAAAATAGCAATTTCAGTGGTTGCAGGCAGCATTGACAGTAAAATATTGATTGCAATAGTTTCCGGCTACAACAAGCTACAATTTATATATTCTAGATTTTGAGCAATGTATAATGTAGTTGTCTTTGTGTTTATTGGGTTAGTCATACAGTACTGTACTTTTTACTTGTCATAGGTATTACTGGAATAAGTGCACACACACTGCAATACAAAATGATTAAATGCAGAAATTAATTATATTGGCAGTGTTACCTAAAATTTTGTGCTATACATAGATTACATCTTTGAAAGTAAAAATTGCTTTCATGAATAAAATGAAATGGCACTGTAGGCAAAAAGCCTTTTTAATAGCATTGCTCAAATGCATTGTGTGACTGTGTTATCAGCTAACACTGTAACCCACCTTGCATCCCAATGCAGTTCCATCCAAGAAGCAGACAGAGTTTAAATCTACAGTAACACGTATGACACTATCCACAATCAGCATAACACATCCTACAGATTAATTTATGTATGATGATGATATTTATAATAGTATAGGTGGTTATACACTGGTTATCCAACTACTACTGTTTATATTCACACTAGAAAATGTATGTTAAATAACACAACTGGTAGTAGTTTAGTCTGTGTTTCTTAAAGCATGTTGCTCTGCTCATGTTGAGCTAGAAGATTTCCATGACTTACTATGCACACATGCGCTATGGGTTTCATTTGTTTTAATTGAGACGAGAGTAATTTGTTGTGGCACGTCATAAAAGGTAGACGCCAATAAATCGTTCAATATTTAACCCCAAAAGAAAGCATTTGATGAATATCATGTACATGAAAATGCATAAGAAATCCAAAAAGCACAAGACTACACCGGCATGTTACAGTGCACATTTATTTGACATGAAGACTACTGTTGTTTAGGTGGTAAAATGATTATAAGGATCATGTCAAATACTGTGTGCGTGTGTGTGTGTTGGAGTACACGGGAGCGAGAGCTGAGCAGGGTTGATGCTGACCTCGCCTCTGTGTACTCTAACTATAATAAAGACTGCGTACTGTAATAATTCCATAGAGATAATCAGTATCTGAGAGAGGCAGAGCAGGGAAGTGACTGGAAATCTAATAGGATGTGTTTGGCTCATTCCAGAGTTAATGGTGTTCAACTCTGAGAGAAAAGGGGGCTTTGGTCCAAGAGTTGAGGGGCCTTTAACAGGGCCAGAGACTCATGGCACTCTGCCAACACTCACTAATAGAGCCATAAAGCAATTACCACGAAACATTGAGAGAGAGGTATGGAGCCAGAGAGATGGATTATGGGTCAAATAAATACAAGAATGGAGGGAAGCATTTGCAGTCTGTTGAGTGCGAGGACGGAGTGAAAGCATAAAACAAATGTGAAATTTACGAGGACAAAAAGAAAAGTGATGGAGGGAAATGGGATTTGTGCCATTTGATATGATCGTCAGCTGATAATCAGTTCGCAGTCAGCCTTAGAGATATACCTATCAGATAAGATAGAACTGGCTGCCTGACTAAATATTTGGTTTCTAAAACTATGTACTTTTATCAACACATCATCCTACTAAATCTCTTTAGGATGTTTATTTTTAAGAAATTTATTTCTGCTAAAGAAATATGTAAGGCAAAGTGGCTGGAGATGGAAAAGTGAAAAACAAGTACATATATCATGTAGAGAAGATAAGTGTGCATGTGTGTGACAGAGCGTGTTCACATTCATGTGCACCTATTCAAACCAGCCAGAGGACTTTGAATATGCAAAGTGGTACCAAATGCTGGCTTATCAGTATTTGAGCTTGACAGCGGCATGCATTTGTGTTCTACTGTTGTGCACTCATGATACAGCCTCCCTGCATATACAGCAGATATGAAAACTACTGTGTGTTGAAAGCATTAAGTAAGGTAGAATCCCCTGTGAGAAGATTTGTATTATTTTATTTACAAAAGTACAAGTAAATAATACTTTTTGTGAGACAAAATAGATCAGTAGACTCTAAATCACTGTAGCATAAATTTAACCTGTAGCTTTTTTATCACTCTTGTGTTGGCACATATGATGGGTGGAAATTATTGACTGCATATAGTTGTTGTACACACAGAATTAGTTGGATTAGTGCAAGAAAAAACCAGGACACATCATAATGTCACCACATTGTCAGATTTCAATACCTTTTTGTGTGTCCTGAAATGATAGCAGATGGCTTGCTAAGCTGGACGAAAAAGTGTGTGTTTTCGATTTTGTATTTGTGAGTGTTCAAACCGGTGTGTAGGCGGCTGTTTGTGTCTGTGCGTGAGTGTGGGTTCAGTGTTTAAATGTCTGCAGGGTGCAAGCAAGCAAGAGAAACATACAAACAACACATTTATGCTTGCTTTTTTAGAGGGAGTCCACCTCTGTTTACATGTATGAGAACTACCCAAGTAACTGAATTCCCTATATGGTTTTTCCCTCTCAGGCGTAATGATGAGGTGACCCACATTAAGATCCAGAACTCGGGCGACTACTACGACCTGTATGGGGGTGAGAAGTTTGCAACGCTGGCCGAGCTGGTACAGTATTACACGGAACAACAGGATCTCCTGCGCGAAAGGAACGGCCATGTCATTGAGCTCAAGTACCCACTCAACTGCAAGGACCCCACTTCTGAGAGGTACCAACAAACCCACACACTCACAGCCACAAGTTGAAATAAGCTGTGGGCTATTCTTGCACAAGGCTTAGCACTGTGTGGATAAATCCAGTTAGATTTATCCCTCGCTATACACATCAAAATTCACCCTAGTGCATTGTTTTATCTGCTGTATATTCATTAGAACTCCATGATCCATGTTTCTTTCAGACCACACACAGTTCTTTTTATTCTTGCAGCCTCAGGCATGTCAGATTGTAAAGCTTCGCCCTGCCTTGGAAGCAGCTAAACCACCTGAGAAATGTTATTAGTCTACCTTTCAGTGCACTTACTGTATGCTATTATGGTCTAATGCTGTTTGTGAGATGTTTTCACTCTGCACAGTGCATCACTCGGGGCAAAGGTTTGAGTTCTTGTAATTCCTCAACCTTCATTTGAGCAGTGGCGTGCCGCTCAGGACGACAGTAGTACTACAGGCTATTGTCTTTTAGAAAAATATAAAATTGAATTTATTTATATAGCACGTTAAAAACAACATCTTGTCGACCAAGTATTTCACATATGCATAATAAAAGAAAGAAATAACAGCATATTGAGTAGTCAAGAGTGAGCATAGTAAAATTAAAATATAAAATGAATAAATAAAAACAGGGGGATCAGTAAAGCATGGGCGCAAGCAAGAATAAAACTCTACTCTGCAATAAAAGCCAAGGAATAAAAAGTTTTAACCCAGGCGTTAAAAGAGACTTAACTACTCAATATTTACAGCTACAGTAACATGAACGATTAGAGAAGTGATTGGAGACAAGACTCAACGCCAGTTACAGACAGTTACAATACATGTATTGAGGAGAGTGATATTACAACATCAATATGAAACGTCAATAAAAGATTGATGGGACATTTGTTTACGTTACACAGAGCATTAATATAAACGTATGCTAAAATATAAAGAGATATTTTTTTGATTTAGACTGTCTCTAGGCCAGCACAGAGGGCTTTGCTTTGGCCCGCCACAGCATTTTAGTCATGACAACAGCCGTATTACCCTCTATGCTTCAAACAATGAAGGCACAGTTGAGGCTTGTTGATATGGCAGAAGTTAACATATCGTAATTACCAAGAATAACTTTCTCTTCTTTTTAATGCACGATAAATCACATATAAAATTTAAAGATTGATGTTTAAGACAGGGAACTCATTGTTACACAAAATGTGTCGATCCATTGTCAAAAAAATAGTGCTCATTAGTGCAGCTTTAAACATACCATGTATTTCAGATGGAGTTCCACTTATAGTACACTAAAGCACACTTATGTACTAATACATGTATTTCTTTAAAAGTACTTTATGTAAAAAGGATAATTTATTCTCTACATGCAGCCCCATCAGACATTTAGTTGTTTTTCATATTTACGTTCATAAATGGTGGCATGCTTCCAAATGCTTTATCAAACAAGGTAAGTGGGTGGCGCTGCTGTTTTTGTTTATCCTCAAGTATCCACACGCTGACATTCTTACACATGCACTCAGATACATCAGACACTCAGACACAGATATACACTTTAACACACCTACACACACTTGGAAATGGGGGACCACAGCTGGTGTCCATGCATGCGCTCACTCACTCACATACAGGAAGCGCTGCTAGAAAACGACATTTCTACAATCATTTGAGAAAAAAACTCCATCTTATGCAGAGCTGGTTATGTACGTTTCTATGTATGTATGTATGTTTCTACACATCTGCACATTGCAATGTGTAGATCTTAGTATCTATTTAGGTCTCAGAGCAACTTGTGATCTATGGTTTGGGTTTGTGTGGTTTTTCCATTCTACATGCATCTCTAGTCGGAGCCTCCTACACATTCTTGCTCAACACAGAAAAAAAAAATCAGACCTGCCGCTTTTTCATCAACAACTACTGCGCCAATATACACTTTATTTCACTAATTGGTGTGTGTTCTCACGACTCACAGTCATTAAGTTTAACCCTTAAGCTTTATTATAATATAACTCTTCTCTTGAGACAGGAGGCACATTGCCCGTCCAAGTCAAGCTATTTTTGCACATTTCATACTTTTTCTCTGGCCTTGATCCACATCTAACCTGAGGCTAAGCTTCGTGATCTCTACAGGAGACTGTGTTTTACTGTTTTCAAATTTATATTTTATTTGGTTTATTGTTTGTAGGGATTATAATGCCTAAAGAGAACAATACAATCAATCCATTACAATCTAACAAAACAGATTTTCAGTTTTTATGTCATGAAATATACAATAAATCATATAATTTAGTAATACTAAAACTTAAATGCCAATGTTGGTTTGTGCAGTCAGCCGTTGAAGTTGTGCGTTGGTTTCTGTTTCATGTACTACCAGGTGGTACCACGGACACCTCTCTGGGCGAGACGCCGAGAAGCTGCTCACAGAAAAAGGCAAAGCTGGCAGTTTTCTGGTACGGGAGAGCCAAAGCAAACCTGGTGACTTTGTGCTGTCAGTTCTCACCAATGAGGAGAAACATGAGTATGTGGACCGCAAGACCAAGGTGACGCATGTTATGATACGCTACCAGGTGAGATAAACCTGCACATTGAGTTGTATGCTCTTTAAGCAGGGCATGATTTGCACTCTGGTACCTCCTTAGTCTTGTCGTTGAATTGTTGAAGTTTGTCTCCAGCAGGATGGTAAGTATGACGTGGGCGGAGGTGAGAGGTTCGACACCCTGGCTGACCTGGTGGATCATTACAAGAAGAACCCCATGGTGGAGAAAAGTGGCATAGTAGTGCACCTCAAGCAGGTGTGGAACAAGTAGAATAAACACAAACTTCGATCATACCAGAGGGCTTACTAAAGTGCTGTTACACATTTTGATTCATTTGCATGTAATACACAACAGCCGTTCAATGCCACGCGGATAAATGCAGCCAACATTGAGAACAGGGTACGAGAGCTCAACAAAGTAGCAGACAACTCAGAGAAGCCCAAACAAGGATTCTGGGAAGAGTTTGAGGTATGTGGCCTTAAAACTGTTCAACGCCATAAATATTCTATTAGTATGATGATGATAACACTTAAACGTTTTATTAATCGAGACTTTAATTAACAACTGGATGACTTGAGTCACATGTGTGAGACATAATTGGGGAAAAATGCTTCATGTAAATGATTAATTATTGAGCGCCGTGCTCTCAGCGATGCAGAATTTTTGCCATTGGAAAGTGTTTGAGGAGTTTATACAAACAGATTAGTTTCACTGCTGCGGAGTATTAACCTACTATTTTCTGTATAAGTAATATGTCACATCGTTGTAATCTGAAATCTCATCTCGTAGGCCGGCAGCTTAATGTTCTCATTTAATCATCTGTTTTACATCTATTTGTGTAGGAAAATTGTGTGAAATTCACATTTATTTAAGCCATGTTAACCTATGACTAATGATGCTTACTATCCTGTGCTGCTTCGTTTTAATGCATCTCGCACGTCATAAATGTGAATAACTTCTGTTGTTTCATTGCTTGTGAGTTAAAACTTTGGAATGAAAACTTAGGAAACTTAGGTCCTATTTACATTGGATATTTACTTGACTTTAATTTATTTTTATTCAAAGCAACAGACATTTATTTGCTGCTTTAAACAGGCTGGTAGCAGTGACAAGAATAAAAATGTAACGTAACCCATTTTAAAGACACAATTGGGGCTGGGCTGGAACCTTTGCCTCTAACAGCAAAAGTACAAATGTTGCTCAGAGAGGGAAATAGACTTCAGCTATATTTTTTTAGATGATAAAGAACAGACTTTGTGACACGGGCTTGTAGGAACAAGATAACTCTGTGGTTTCCAGCCTGCTAGCTCAGGGGAGGTCTTAGAGAATAAAATTTTCTCTCTATGAGCCCTGTAACATATAACTGAAGTTTCAGTTTTATACTGGGTGAGCAGTAAAGGTTTTGTGACATTCAAATGAAAATGAAATGCTTCCTCGTGTACAGTACTACCTGCATACACGTGCAACTTCCAGTTCTTGTGCTCCAATGTGATCCCTGCTGCACATAAATGACCTCCGAACTGGTTGTTGCGTTATTGTGGAAATTCTTTTGTTAGGAACTTCCTGGATCTCCTTATGAAAACATCAAATTTTCCTCTCACTCGTTTTTACTTTTGTCATCATCTATCAGGTACTTCAGCAACAAGAGTGCAAACTACTGTATCCCCGGAAAGAAGGCCAGAAACCAGAAAACAAGAGTAAAAACCGATACAAGAATATCCTCCCCTGTGAGTCACGCAGAAACCTGCCGTTTCCTCCAACTTCCTGTGGAAACAATGACACAAATAGACAACAGAAAACCTAGTGGCCTCAGCAAAATGTCGCATTTCTGTTTTGATAACTCAGCCCATGAAGGATCATTAAATATGAATCTCAGTAAAGTGTAGACATTTTGTTGTACATTCATGGAAGACTGTGTGTTTTCAGTTGACACGACTCGTGTTGAAATCAGGGAAACAGATCCAGATGTTCCTGGGTCAGATTACATCAATGCCAACTACATCAGAGTGAGTTTGTTAAGTGTTAAACAATGCAACGTCTTCATCAAATAACAGCAATGCACAACATTCAGCCCACTAGACGCTACCTTTATCATCTGGTTGTTCACTTGAACTTCTCTTTGCAGAGTATGCATGAAGATGGGCGCCATGGGGAGGAGGGCAAAGTCTTTATCGCCACCCAAGGGTGCCTACAGAACACTGTCATTGACTTCTGGAAAATGGTCTATCAGGAGAATACACATGTGATCGTAATGACCACAAAGGAGATGGAGCGAGGACGGGTATGTTTCAGTAATGTTAGACATTGTGATTGCTTGGTTATGCTTTAATGTTGAACTAGAAATATTGTACAGAAAGAAGAGAGTTTTAACAAAATCTTTATAAAAAGGAGCTAATTGTTCAACAATTGTTGAATCAATTCATTTCTCTTTATATGTAATACTTTATACACCTTAGACACTTTCTGTGAGGTTTAAGACCTTATACAATATAAGTGTATGCAAAATTATATACACATAAATATGTATACAGTTCAACAGTTCTTAGTTTTACTGTTGTGTTGTATATTTGCTTTGTGCAGTGTTTACTTGAGAGAAGACTCTGCTGTGTTTCAAATTTGCAGTTCTTCGAGCTGATTACTACTGATTGGTTGTAATGACGGAGCTCTGTAAACTGCAGGGTATTCTGTGATTAGCTGCTTCAAATTTTATAATAGGAGCCCTATTACAGTCAGTCGACTGATTTAGTGCTTCGTGACGGGGTAAGTGTTTCAGGTGCTCTCCAACAGTGACTAGATGTTATTGGATTTATTGATACAGGATCAAGTGCTGGTGTTAAAATCTCCAACGCCATAAACGACTTGGCTTTCCGATGAAACACAGCACTTGATGGTATTAACTGATTCTAGGAGAGAGGGATGAGGGATTTTAATAGTAGAGATGCTGGCCTGTGTGTGTCTGTCCGCCGTGTGAGGGGGAAGGGAAGCAGACTAACATGGGTAGTATGTCAGTTAAGCTGATTGGTAAGCTGCTTGAGGAGAGCTGGTTCTTTAGATAGTCTAATACTCACCGGTGTTCTCTCGTTCTCTCTCCATTTCTCCTCTGACTTAGAACAAATGTGTCCGTTACTGGCCAGACATCAATGCCACTAAAGAGTTTGGGAAGGTACTAGTGCGGAATGTGGACGAGCGGCCAGCACAAGACTATATCCTGAGGAAGCTGGAGGTGACGCGTCTGGACCGGGTAGGAAAATCTGTGCGCTCGATCGGAGTTGAACCACTGACCTGGGTTCAGATTATCACACAGCTCACGGCACACGGTTACGCTTACAGCACAATCGACTGCATGGATCTGTAGAATACAAGATGTGGAGACAGCAAAAGTGCATAGGACAGAAAATAATATATTTTCAAAAACCCTTTGACACGCCGATGCTTGGAATTGCATGAAAAGAATAAGCAGCTAAATGTCTTTGTCAGCGGACACATCAACAGGAACCCTGCCCCCCCACCCAGGAAATGTCATCGGATAATACCTGGAGTTAGAAATTGCACCTTAGCAAAACAACAAAGGTGCAGATCACAGTCTGTTAAGCTTGTTGTGAAAACAGCGTAGCTCTGATGTGTTCTTTTGGTTAAGGCCCAATGTTTGTGTGTAGGAAAGAAAGTCTTTAAGGTAATCACAGTTACTATAAGGCGTAAAGTCTGGGGTGGACAGAGCAGTTCATGTATGATTGTGCACATTCAAGTTCATTTAAAATGAACATTTCATCCGGTTCAGTCCAAATTCTGCACAGAAAATATTTCATTAATCAGCTGCATCTGTTATTACTGGTGCAACTACAGTCTTACTACGGTGTCAGCAATGGTGAGAAACCATACAAATGATGAGCTTTTTGAGAAAATCTATATTCCATATATGATGATGGTATAGTTCAACATATAGTACAACTTCTTTCCTGTGTTTTACATGTAGAAGGAGCCTCTGAGGTACATCTGGCACTATCAGTACCTAAGCTGGCCGGATCATGGGGTACCCAATGAACCCGGTGGTGTCCTCTGGTTCCTAGAGGAGGTCAACCGCACCCAGAGCAGCATTCCAGACACCGGACCCATTGTCGTCCACTGCAGGTACAACAAGGATGCAAGGACAGCATTTCAGAACAGGAAAGAGCCTGTGGTTGGACAGTAATGTGATTATTAATGGGTCAGCTAGGAAGAATAAGCAGGCTGATGTGACTCCACTGCTACACACACATAATGAGCCCACTCATTACACAAACCTGAAGGCGGTAGTACTGTGATACCGAAAGACAACCAAAATATCTGGCTACTTTAATTAACAGCTTGGACGTTGGTATTTTCCTCAGAGGCGAAGCTCATTATAACAATGAGAGAATAATAGAATAATCCTGTTTTGCTTATCAACTTGGAGAACACACACATGGGATTGTGTATTCTTGGGTGCAAGTTCATGCTCACACACACACACACAATCTTTACATTAGAATTTCTATGGCTACCGTTTTCCTGGGGTTTTTCCTATTAGATGTGGAGGGTTCATTGTGTGCTTTTTTCTTTCTGATTGATGTAGTTTCTCATGAGAAGATAAAATTGTGGAACTTGATTACATTTGGCCACTTGGGTGCGCTGTCATTAAAGCTCAGAATTGCGCTTTGTACTTTCAACAGGTCCTTATTATATAGTTACTGTAAACCAACCAATGTATCAAAGATGTGAGTATATTCATTACGACCGAGGTAGTTACCATCCATAAACCCCAGGACTTAACAGATAAGAAAACAGTTCTTATTAAAAACCTTTTGGAATAGTTGATTAACTAAAACCCAAATGAAACCTTGTGTTTCAGTAAATAGCACTAAATATTTAATTGTATTTTAAAAGGATCAGTGTTGCACAGATTTAGTCATCATAAATCATTCCTTCCTGCTCTGACAGATGTCTAATTATTCTATATTTAATGCAGCATATGGTGTGTTTTGCTCCCAAAACGTGCTACAGGTTGCTGATAAATGAATGTTGATGTTATTGTCGGGTGAAAAACAGCATTTTAAATGTGACACCGCAACAATTCACCATCTTATTCCTTCATGTGTTGCCTCCATTGTCAAGTAGGCTGTGAGATAACACTTCAGTAATGTAACACGTCCATAATTAACTGTATAAAAACAAATACACAAATCATTTCTATATGTTTCTGTCTTTATGATTGCTGCATAATTTCATCAATGACTTTACTTTTCACTTTGTTTTGTCCCGTAGTGCAGGCATTGGCAGGACGGGCACCATTATTGTCATTGATGTTCTCATCGATATTATTAACCGCCAAGGTACGAGACTCAGACACACTGGACTCGGTATGTTTACATCTTCTACTGTTCTTGGGCTCATTTTTTGGATGTATGCATACATCTGTGTGTTCAAGGGCTAGACTGTGACATTGACATCCCCAAGACCATCCAGAGGGTACGGCAGCAGAGGTCGGGCATGGTGCAGACAGAGGCCCAGTATAAGTTCATCTACATGGCTGTGCAGCAGTACATAGACACAGCTCAGAAGAGACTAGAGGAGGAGCAGGTAGTCCACTACACTATGAATGTAAGTCCAGAGTGGCTTCTGGTGCAGAAACACTAAACTGAATCCGCCTCCTTCGTGTTGACACTTTGCAGAGGAATAAGATGAAGGAGAGGGAATATTCCAATATCAAATATCCCCAGATGACCAACTCAAGGTCCAAATCCAACATGGCCTCCTCACGCTCTTCTTCTGTGTAAGTTGCGTTGTTATAAGCTGTTACATGTGTGAACCCACAGAGACCACGTTAAAGTTGTTAATTTGGTTTGAACGTTTCTCTGTTGTAGGATGACAAACGATGATTCGAGTGTTTATGAGAACATAAACTTTAAAAGTCCTCAGACGTCTTTTAGCAGTAACACCAGGAGGTAAAGCTTTCAGGAGCTCCACATCGCTATCTGCCTCTTTTGTAAGTACTCCATTCGTTTCAGTTCTCCGCTGTTTGAATTTCACTCTGCTGCAGCAGGACATATTTTACCATTAGTTTGGTACTTTTATGTTACAAAAGTAAACATTTATCAGATCTGTATTACAGCAGATGTTGTTGGGGTTTAAATTTAGGTTGTTGATGATTAAACTTAACTCATTATGTAGAAACAGGTCCCTATACGTCCCAAAATATGCCTGTACAGCGCGCTGCTGAAAAAACCGTGTAGATCACAGTTAGTTTGTGCATACCCTCTGCAAACAGCCGCTTGAGGTGAGACTTGCAGCTCCCCGGCTCATTTCCACCCTTTGTTGCTCAATAAAAGGATGGGAGTAAGAGGAGAGGTGCTCATCCGTTCATCTAACAAGTGAGCACTGTTTGTGAGTGGCGCTCTGCTGCAACTGTTGGCGCTGTGAGCAGAGCGAGTCTGCTGTAGCAAGGAAAAATAATGGAGGCCAAGGTTGTTGCAGCCACTGATTTCAAGAACCATTAAAGCGCCGGGTTTCCACTGAAAAATAGAGTAGAGTATGTCTGACATGTTATGTCTACAAACACCTGAGAGTCATACATGTGTACGGAACTGACCTATAAGTGGATTTCTTTATAACGTGGGCTCTTTAAGAGTTTTGATGCGCCCTTACAATCAAATCTGTTCGAACACTACTCCTAAAACTTTTCCACTGACGCTTCAGTTTCCTCCAGTAAGTCAATTTAATTTTCCTCACGTAAGTCGAAGGGTAATTCTCTTTTTTTATGTTTAAGATTCAAAATTATCCGGTGCCCACCAGCAGCTGAGCTTCCTTTAAAGAAAACCACCGCTCACCTTACAGCAACAAAAGATTCAATTTAGGTCGAAATTATAATCAAGCCCAATTCTCAGCATCTCGTTTTTTTTTCTCTCTCTCTCTGAGTGATTAATAGAGCAGACAGGGAGTCCAGCGGGGAGTGAATCATAGATTTAGTTTGAGGCCACCTCTTTAAAAAGTGTGAGCAGTGTTTTAATTAAACATTCAGAGAATGTATTTCTAAATGCACGTTAAATTAATTTTCCATATAGTACTGTTCATTAGTATTCAATATTAGTTATGCTTCCTTTTATGAAAGGGATCTGTTCATGAATTTCTATAAGCAGTTCTTTGTTTTCTTTTTCTCATCTGCACGTGTTTATGGTTGAAACGTGTGTTGTATTTACATGGCTCAGTGGTTGTTACCATTTCTTTTGGACTGGTGTACTGGGAAGTCAGGTTACAGGCCACAAGTTAATATTTTTATTATTTATACCAGTTCTTCCATCAGATTTCACAAACAGTCAACACAGAGAAATTAGAAGGTTAAACTATTGTCTCCCTCAAACATCTCTTTTGTGTCTCTTAGTTTCAGCAGGTGTCGCTTCATCGGCGCCTGAAAAGTCCTTAGAGGAGGAGGGAGTGTGGCGCTCTGGTGACAGCCTACATCAGCGGACCCCGTCTGCGCTGATGGTGCCAAGCTGACCCCTCTCCTGCTGGCCCTTTCTGTCTGGAGGAGAACCTCCATGGAGAGGAGGACTGTACAGCAGAGTGTCTGTGCTCAGGGTCTCTGTCCTCCACCATCTCTTCTTCCTTCGCTCCAGCCTCCACAGCCTCTCTTCGTAACCAGCAAAAGTGCCTTGTCACAGGATGTGTCTCTTATCTAGACTCTCCAAACCTGCTGTTATATCTATATACTGTTTCTACTTTCCAAAACCCAGAAACTCAACTCATGAAAAACAGACAGTTCTTTCCATGTGGTGATGGAATCTGTCCTGGACTGGAATGAACGGAGCCGTTTGGGACCCGAGAAGAGGTCAAAGCTAAGCTGCCAGAAATCACTTCGTTCACTCTCTTGTTTAGCATTAGCTGGTTGTTAGGAATCTAACCTCCGACTGCATGTGCTGCGTTCTGTGGCCGCTGAGTGATGCAATGAGGTGCCGTGTGACCGAACTGTGAGCCACAGTGAAGACAAGCAAGCTGTCTCTATTTAAACCAATGGTTAAAGTTTGGGCTATAAAAGTGGATCTGTTGATCTCGAAGAGAAGTGGCCACTGAACGTGGCCTCCAGTGATCACACCTTAATTAGAGATTCATTCAAATTGTGTTGTTGTGTATAAGGAGCATAACACAGACATAAAGTTAAAGCACAGCCCCAGCACTAATTTAAATTACAATAGTTATTTAGAATAAAGTCCATATTTGACCGCAAACAGTGTGGAGAGAAATCCTGAATGGTTGGAGTTGCTCTTGGCTGACTGTCATCCCTCGGCTTCGTCTGACAGGCTACCCCTGTTCATCAGCAGGTCTGATGCGGTTCAACATCTGTCGGAGGAGCTCATCGCAAGGAGACAAGGGAAAGGGGACGATTACAGCAGGCCAGATGGCCATCTGTCTGAGATTGAAGAATAGATTTGTCTGTAAAAAGTAATTTAGAAGATGGCTCTAATCCAGGCTCGATGATAGCAGGCCGAGTAAGCCGACGTCACTGATGTGATAAGGAAGACGGTGGTGCAGCGCGGCATTGAGCCCTCTGTGCTATCTGGCAGATTGTTCACTATATTTAGTCTCCAGGATCAGCGCCGATATATTCTAGTCAAATCAAAATACGATGGTGAAATCTGACCCGGCTTGTTCGGAGACGATGAAAAAACAGTGTTGTCATTCACAGTAGGACATATTTTTATTTTGAAGCATCAAACAGCCCATGGGCCTCACTCAGCTGCAGTGTCCCTCTTTCTCCACCAACAAATGAGATCACCAAGTGAGTCCAGACACTGACGTGCTCACCCTGTTTTCAGCTGTCACGAATGAAGCAGTTTCTGCAGCTGCAGCTTGTGACTCCTAAGAAAGCAACTCAACTCAAACTCCTACAGTAGTGAAGTAACCGTATCCGTGATGACGCTGGCGATCTGATCTTCTAAAGCAGACGTGTAGCCAGCAGTTGTCCTATTGTCCTGTCAAACATGTTCAATTCATCAGGTGCATCATTCACAGACATCCAGTTGTTTTGGCCACAGCGTTTAACCTTTTTCATGTATTATAATGGTTGATTCTTTGTTGGAGTCACAGCTGTGTTTTATTAAATGAGCTGCATTTCTTTCCCGTGTCAGAAGTGTGCTGCACCACTGGGTGTTTGAACAGTGGGGATGTTTGAATCCCTTTCTTTTGTTGCTTTCCTTTTGTCGTCTGAACTATGATCTTTGTTCAATGAATGGGAAATTACTTGTGTGGTTTTCTTTGTGTTTCTGAACATCTTGCACTGTGGATGATTTTTTTTTTTTTGTATTTCACTTTGCCTACTTGGGTCAAATTGTTTATGATGTGGTCACATGGTGAAACATTAATACTTGAAAGTGTGAAACTGCTGAATCTTTGGCCTCGGGTTGTCTGGATGTCCACTGGCTGCAGCAGTATTTTTGTTAGTGCACTAGATTTTTGCCATCAGTGTTGTTCTATTTTTTATTTTTATTTTGAGTTTGTTTTTTTTAGATTTATTGGTCTCAAATTGTATATTTTTAAGTGATTATTTCATCCATTTTTGCATTTTGTGTTCTGTATTTGTCATTATTATTAATATTATTATTATTATTGGTGTAAAATCCCCATCGATTAGCAAATGTGAGACAATAATATTCTTTCTGCTCGTCCTCTTACATTTACTTGAACATGATGTTGTGATGGTATCTTTTTGTTTTGATTGGTTGCTCCCCTGTTGGTTGCAGTATGGCTGAATTGAGTTGTGTTATACCGAGCGCCCCATGCTGCTCAGTGGAGGTGCTTTCCCTCTTTTCTTCTTCATGCACTGGCTCTGCCTTGTTGCTGTACAGGCTGCAACTGCTGATGCAATGGCATAGAAATGGTTTATTATTATAAAGTTTAATAAAGGTTTATGACAGCACCGTGTAGTGTTGCACATGAATCTTACTTGTTTGTGTTGTGTTTAGTCTAATTTTAGTCACAGTAGTGGAGAAGCAGCAGCAACATGAAGCAATGTATGGATGGTTCTCCATCCTATCCACTCCACTTGTCACTTCAATTGGAATAGTGTTCCACTGAACAAACTGCATCATTACTGAAAATCATGCGTGATAAAGATCATTTAACTAAAATGATTATTGTAAAACTATTTTCCCACTAACGACAGATCATTTCATGGTTCATGTGGCTGTTAGAAATTGTCCTTTATAACTCAAGATAAAGTCAAAGACGGCAAAACAATAATGTGTTCTAAAATGAATGAGCCGCTGTTGAAAAGTCCAGAGCGGAGTTAAACCAACTAGTAAGAAGCTGTTATTAAAGTTTTTACAAACAATATTTGTTATTTACTTACACAGGTATTGGTGTTTATTGATAGTTCAAACAGACTTTCACAACGTCATGCTTTTATTATGGCCACTCCTCGGAGACTGAGAATTTAACCGTCTTATCATCCATGTGTCACCAGTGAGCTACTTGGAAACCACACAGCGTGGCCTTTCCTTAGTGTGACTCACCTAATCCAGGAATATTTAAAGGCAACTTCCTGTCGAGACTTTGTTTTACAGACAGGGTTTGAGGGTCAGATGAGGAGGAAATGACAAATAACTGTCAGTAAGTAGCTTGACGACCTTTAACAATGGAGCAACTGCCTGTTATTTGAGGAGATATTACTCCCCGTGCCGGTCAGACTGGTTAAACAATTAACTGCCGCTATAAAATCTAGTTTTAAGATAAACAGAAAAGGCATGATTATGATAAGCCACAATCGTGTTATGTGATGTCACGCGCAAATGTTTTATTTCCCAGAAACAGATTTAATACTTAACTTTTTATTATTAGTTCTGTAAACAGTGACACGTCAAAACACAAAATCATATCTACAAGCATTCTGAGTTGGCACACGGGAGTTACATTCGTTCTCGTTCATTGCAGAGCCTTTATTAGTTCTGATGTGAACAAATCAACGTCACTTCTAGGCTTGGACTGAACAGACAAGTAAAAGTACATCAACCCACTTGAGATATTTTCTGTGGTATTCTGGGAAGTTAGCAGATTGACTTCTATCAAACCAGTTTTACCAGATCCTCTTCTCTCTCAGATTCCAATTTCTAGCTATAGGTCTTGATTAAGGTGTATACACCTGAGTTCTGTGAATGTTTTTTGTCACCAAACATCATTTTAGGCAACACAAACATATTTTCCATCGGTTTTGTCTTCCTTCAAGTTCAGTCGTCTTCCAAAAGCCTGTGACTTAGTTAGCCCTATGTTTATTAGAATTAATAAATTCACAATAATTTAAAAGATTCCTATTTTGTACAACGTTTCAGCCCTCGTATCTGAGTGTGCCCTGGCAGTTAGGACATTTCTATTTGTCACTGTCTGTTTTTAACCAAGCACTAAAGTCCAACATCTAAAAAGTAGTTCTGTTGGAAGTAAAAAACATCCGAGGCATTGATAGTAACCATGTGCACTCAGCTAAAGATGTGGTGCACAAAATATTTCCAATGTCAAATATTACATCAGTTACACCTGGCGCCTTGTGAAAGTGGTGAATGTGGCTGCAGTGGTGGTGGTGGGGTTCTGTTGCTGTCGTTCGTTTGCACAGCGCAGGTTTCCAGTGCTGAAAATACACTGCAGTGGCCACAATACGATGACAATAAGAAGCACCATGAGCATGATAAAGAGAACCACCCTCTTCCAGTCTGACAGACGGCCTAGCATGCCAAAAGTCCGGGGCCGTGTCTGCATAGGGACAGCCAGTGTCTTGGTGGACCCAATGTCAATGCAAATGCAGAAGGCTGTAGGACTCTCGGGGGTGCCCAAGCCAGTATTGTGCTTTGAGCTTTTGTAGCACAGCTTCTCTCCCTCCAGCCATACTGGCTCCTCCTGCTGCTGATGGCTGGGCAGCTTGCACAGGACGTCACGGCTGGTGGCCAGGGCTGGAGGTCCCTCTTTGGGCAGCGTGGTCTGTTGGCGGCAGAACGGGCAGGAGAGGGACGTGCTGCCACCGTTGCCTTCCGAGTCATGGTCAGGTGAGATTGCCATAAGGCGGGAGAGGCACTCCAGACAGAAGGTGTGGGTGCACTCCAGTAGCTTGGGTGTTTTGAAGACATTGTCGTAGGAGTTGTAGCAGATGGAGCACTCTGGTTGGCTTATGACAGACACCTTCTTTTGCAGCTCTCCAGCTGTGTCTTGGGGGGCAACCTGCATGTGCCAGATCTGTGAGGTCTGCTCCATTTTCTCTCCTTCTGCTGGTCTGCGTTGGATGGTCTCCTCTCTCTTGATCTGTCCTTAATGTCTTAATGGATTCTGAAAGACAACAAATGAAAAGCAGAGATTAGTTCAGATGATGTCGCGCCATCCTCCAAAATGTTTTTTCATTCTTCCAGAGCCATAATCCCAACAAAGTAAGATGATTTCAAGCCATCGGTGCACACCTATGAAGAACTCACTCAGCGCACACTTAATATTCCAAAGTTGACAGGATTTAGGTCAGTCAATAAGTAATTCAATCACGAGTGTGAGGCAAAATGGGTCAAATGTGCACATGCAACACACACAAACACAGAAGAGAAGCTATATTTGAACCCC
Organism: Microctenopoma stevenorrisi; assembly: GCA_032270685.1. NCBI lineage: Eukaryota > Metazoa > Chordata > Actinopteri > Anabantiformes > Anabantidae > Microctenopoma > Microctenopoma stevenorrisi. The sequence goes on along the minus strand of JAUMTR010000025.1, from coordinate 4,495,910 downwards.
TAAATCCACTGTAAACTATGGAGATGATATACACCAAGGATAAGACGCGCCGTTGCCATTTGTGTAGTCGTTCAGTGGTCGTGAATTACACACACGGAGCATCACCGTCAATGCAAAACACCGGAGCTGATTTTTCTATTAATTGCAGCAATAAAGATCAGGTCACCGTAAAGCGCAGAGATAGTGTGTGATTTGGGCCTGGAGTCAAGCTTACTAATCCACACACATTCAGTGTAACTGATCTTTAGAGACGCATGATGAAGGAATTGCTGGTGACATTACTCGTCTGTTGATGTTAGTGAGGTATTAAAGGCGTGTGTGTGTGTGTGTGTGTGTGTGTGTGTGTGTGTTAAGGATGAAGAATGGTCATAGCACAGGTGTTCCCCTCACTGTGCCCTCGGGGCTGGGTCTTCCCCCCCGGTACTTGCACCCACACAAAGTCCCTGCTTGTTCTGCGTCTAATCGCTCCATCTGCCCTTGAAATTCCTGCTCTGCCACTTCGTCTCCACTGGATTCAAATGCTTTAGTAGCACAAGGACAGATTTTTCTGTATAATTACACATCTTATCAGTCTAAAGCCTCCTACACGCTGATCATGACCCGGTTTCTGAAATTGAAATTCCATCATTTGCTAGAACCTGTAATCAGATGTAATGTAACCTTTAATCGATCTTTATTAGCTGCACAAGTGTCCAGTGAGTGTGCGCGTGGTCAGCTGGAAAATTCTAGGAAGATCCTAACATTCAAATATTTACTCATTTGTTTCTGATTGTTGTACACACACACATTCAGTCCGCTGAGTGTGTGTGTGTCTTTATTGTCTCTTCTAACAAATCAAGTTTATATTTGAGCAGAGCGTAGTGAATCACAGCCAGCATAGGTTAATTCTCTACTATTATGTCGTTTAATCATTTGACTATTATGTGTTGACTGGCAGAGTTACTATTGACACAGAATGTCCATTCATACCCACCAATGTTCATAGTGGGTTAATGATAGCTCGCATCAGAATATCATTCCTTACCGCCTCTATTCATAGCACCAGAACTAACTCTGATCAGCGTAAGCAAAGCCTGCGCTATGCTCTTCTTCCCACAGCGGAACAAAGGCATTTGTTAGTTGTCAGGAAAAAACATCAAATGTAGAAACTGCATAAAATGTGTGTTTATCCTGTCATTGCACCTTCAGTAAGATAAGTCTAACGTCTTTGTAAGAACAAACCGTTTTTTTTTAACGCCTCCGGCTATGCTACCAGTTGTATGGGCTCTGAGTAAATAGCAACCAGCTGAACACTAAATTGAAGTGTCACATTGTGAAATGCCACTAAGGTGAAAGGAGTTTTGGCAGCAGCCTCAGGCTGTCCTTTGTTGTACCTTTAATGATTCCTCCAACAGTTCATGAGAGAACACCAGGCTCCAGTGGCTGCGTCATAGTGTTTGATATACACTGTAGCCAAAATCAAATGTTTACTATATATTTATTTCAAGGTTTTATAATGTAACAATAAAACTGCTGAGATTACATTTCTACTCTAACAACACCCACACGTGCTCGGCTGTGTGCTGGATAAGACCTCACGTATGATTCACCAGCTGATCTCCGTTTTCCAGTGACCTCCTTCAAACATCTTAGGTACAGGTTTACAAACTTTAACCTGCACAACTCCCCGTCTTAACCTAACGTGTATGTCGTTTACAATTGGGAAAGTAAATGCGTTAAAAAGAAGGCTTATCGTTTCTTTTACATTGGACAAGCTGAATTCATAAGCAATTAGCCGCCCATGGGTTTCAGCCAGTAGCTTGTGGTAGCTGATAATAGATTGTGTAAACAGACAAGCTTGGTGCAATAATAAGCACGCTGAAGCCTTGCTGTGAAATGTGAATTAAAGGTAAATCAAATAGTACATATTTGTATACATTTCCTGCCCCCTGTACAATATTTGGCTGTGAGCTTTGATTTATGGCGCCCTGTTGCTATCAGTGCTGCATGTATCTCACCTGTCCCACTAACCTATTAGTGCACAAAGCAACTGGATGGACATAAGGCCTAATTTGTTAGTCAAAACCAACTGTATCCTCATGTGAAATGGCCCCATTGTGTCCACTCTGCCTATCGGCAGTTTAATGTTCAGCTCAACCGTCAGCCACAATGCTGCTCTACCGGTTCTGAGTGTGAGCGTAGATGAAACTGGATCTCCGCGTTGTTTGAACTAAGGGGTGGGGGTGGCACTGGGGTAAACAGTTTAACTGAAGTAGAGAGCACGTGTGTAAACACAGCCAGACAATGCAGGCGACTGTATACAGTCACTTGAGAGTCCTAACTGAACACAGAGAAAACTACCTGTGTGAAATTCCACCTTCTGATGGATGAAGCTCTTTCAGGCTGAGTACTGTTTAGAAAAGTAGATCAGGGAAAAACCCAATTCCTCCAAGGAGTATCCCAAAGCTATCACATTTGGTGTTAGTATGTGTTTGTCTGTTATCACTTTAACATAACATGCTTACATAAAAATATCAGCAACAGCACTATTAGAAAAGGCACAAAGGCTGCAGGAGTACACATGCAGAGTAGATGTTAGTTTACCTTCCAGTGGGAGCGCTCAGGTGATCCCCTCTTTATTCCTGCCGGCCAGGCTCAGATCACTCCTGTTGCTCTTCAAAATGCGTTTCTTTCACAGCCCATACTGACTGCTGAGATCCCAGCAGGGAGTTGAAGTGCACCTCCTCTGTGTGGCTGTCAGTACTCCTCTGGAGCCACAGGTGTATGCGTGGGATCTGTGAGCTGAGCGGCTGAGGACTAGCTTGCTGGGTCCTCCTTTCTCTGTGTCCTCTGGCTGGTATCAGCTGTCCTGCTCTATCACTCCCTTTTGAGCCCTTTATGCAAATGAATTTAAACAGTTTTGGCACTGAGGTTGTTCTGAGGGACGAGGAGAAAGGGGGAGGAGGAATACACATTCTTACCTGCCCGCCGCCCCTCCCTGCCTCTTTCTTTGTGGATGTCTTTCTCTTTTCCTCCCCACCTCCTTTTACCTTTTTTGTCTCTCTGTTTCACAAAACACACACACACACACACACACTTACAGGATCATGCAAATACCCCTCAACTGCCTGAAACTCAAAATGCAAACACACGCTGAGTTGTCTTTCATGCTCAAAGTCTATCACGTCCTCACTCTTGAACTAGCTTGCTGCACTTTTTGGCAGAAGATTCGAACACTAAAGCACCGGACATTCAATACAAAAGACAAAGCTCATAACTCTCTTGTCAGCCAGTGGCTTTTGCACAATGCAAAATATATAAAGGATTCATTTCCATTCAGTCAGTGATAAGGTAACAGGTGGTGATAAAGAGCTATCTTCCCACTGCCTCCTCTTTCCTTACTGGCGTAGGCCTGACTGTTCCCAGAATTTAAGTACCGCGTAGGAACCTTTAATATGGGCACATGTGTTTTGCAAACTTTGCTTAGCTTTGTTTCAGCAAGTAAAGTCGGGTCGTGTTTGGTCTTAGAGGACGAGGTCATGCAAAAAATAGAGCTTAGAGAAATTAGACTTAATGTTAATTCAAGGAATAAGGACTTTACAAATGTGCATGTATGAGGAAGAGGGCCCCACTCTGCTCGTTAATGACTTCAAGGATGTGTGCTGCTCTTTTTCATTTGATCACTCTCCTTCTTTTATGGTAATGATTAATGTCTCTGGGCCATTAGAAATACCATATATCTGCAACAACAGCTGCCTGACTGACTCAGTTATTTAGTAACCCCAACACAAATACTGCCTTATCATATCAGCCAAGTCATTTATTGGGTGTTGAGTGGTGAGTGCTAGAGGAAAGAGTAGGTTTACAATCAAAAGCTGTTTTATTCGTCTGCCTGGAATCCATGAACGTGACTTTGAAATATACGTGTCAATGATTAGTTGGGTGAAAGCAAGACGTTATTTAGCAGAATGGAGGGTTGGGTGGAGGTACAGCGGAGAAGGGATACACGTGAGCAGGAAGGCTCTGAGTATGTGTGTGTGTGTGTGTGTGTGTAGGCAGATTATAAAATGACTCTCTCCTTCAGGTGGGTGCTGGGGATGACCAGTCTGGTTTGATGATATTGGCCTGGTGTTTACTCCTGTTTTTGAGGAGCATCAACAGCAATGGGTGTAGGTATTACACTTTTGCTTAGATGTGCCCATAGTTTAACAGTCATAATGATATTCATCTTTCTCAGGGGTGATATACTTAAAAACAATAATACAACAGGACAACATAGGACAGCCCTGGCGAACATGGGGGCATCCCTGCGGCACTAGCTAGCCTGATAACGCATAAAACACTAAGGCTAGCTGCGGCACTGGTCTGTTAGCTCATAAAGGGATTCTGGAGGAGTGACAAGTGAAACCAGACACCTCAGGGTGCCCTTTCGCCTTCCCAACACCCATCTGCTTCTCTACACCTCAGCACCTCAGCGGCAGCATGACATCAGTTTTTCCAGCATAAAAGGGGAAAATGCAGTAGCAAGTGTTTATGTGACTTTTTTGAATGGAATAATGAGTTTCGAGCTCAAACACCCAGCATGTTCACACTTCCTCTTTACTGTCAACAAGTGAGGTGCCAGGGCTGAGAGAAGGTGGCTGCTGACCAGAAAAACCCACATCCAATACAAGCTATGGGTGAGACTGGCAGCTATGCATGTAGCAAGAACAAACAACAGATCAAGTTTTTTAAAACTAAATATAAAACATAGCTACTGGTCACTGGACATGTCACAATATTAGATTAACAATAAAGTTAGGTTTAACCTTTGATTTGTGGTTTATGTTTGAACCGCTCTACAGATTTTTCCTAATGTAATAAATAACAATGCAAATAAATGGCGCTTCCTATGATTTCAACCTAGAGTCTGTGAAATATAAAATCGATTTTGGTACAGTTACAGTATCTTTTGCACCTGCCTCACCTGTTGGGTGTGAGTCTTTAAAACAATTATAAACTATTCACAGAAAGACAGTATAGTTTATGGTCCACGTCACATTCGTGACGCTGCATCTCCTACTCTCAAGCTTTCTGTGTATTCTTGCCAACTCATTCATCAAGGAAGACGGATGTTTTATTTGTCATTGTCCATAATGTGTCTCGTTATCATTCTCACCAATGAGTTAACTAGAGCTAAAATGACTTATAGCGGGTTATAAACCTCACGCTGCCCAGGTTTCCAAAATATTATCACACAGCAGTTTTTGTGTTTGGTGTGAGATTAGCATTTTCCAACACACTGACCTTCACTGTCAACATGTGGCTTTTACAGATATGTTTATGCTATGTCTATTATATTCATACACGCATACAGGCAAAACCAGTCTCGGAAAAATTATGACAATTCAATTCAATTCAATTTTATTTATATAGCCCCATTTTACAACAAAAGTTATCTCAAGGCACTTTACAGTGTAAGGTTCTAGACCTTACACAATATATCACTATACAGAGAAAACCCAAAAGTCCCACTTGAGCAACAGTTGAGAGGAAAAACTCCCTTTAAGAGGAAGAAACCTCCAGCAGAACCAGACTCAGGGTGGGCGGCCATCTGCCTCGAC
>JAUMTR010000025.1:4451491-4489988 GCA_032270685.1 Microctenopoma stevenorrisi | reverse complement strand
TTCTTTTTCAGAGGGGCAACAGTATCAAGTATAGTGAGCAGAGAAGCTGCAGCATTATCAACTAAAGAATCCATATGCAAATTCTTAATCTGTATGGTAACCAGTATATGTACTGCAGCAAAATGTTCAGTATGTCCAACTGTGAGTAATCATAACTGTCCCAGAGATGAGTAGTGTGAAAGCACAAGTGTAACAGTGACATTAATACTAGGGAGAGCTGAATAAGTAATGGTTACAGAGGTGGTGGAGTCATAATTAATAGCTGTAGTTTTCTTAGCAGCATTTGAGCCTTGAACGTAACATGTTTGCCAGGGTTAATGTGTTGTTCACGTTCTGCGTGTCAAAAACCAGCATTGCAGACTTGACATTGCATCGAGTATATGTAATAAATACATTATAGGATAACACAGAAACAGCCATTCTGCTCCAGTTTGGTTTAATAAGGAAAACATATTCACAAATCTGGTTTAAGGTGACAACAACTAAACAAACTTAAGTTGTATGTTTGGTTATTTCCCACAGATGCTGTGAGAAGACCAGTGTGTCTAATATTAATATTTTCTAATATCTCGGCCTTGTGCGTGGCTCTTCAAACTCCTTCCTACTAGATAGTTTTTAAATGCCACCAAAAGGCAAACGTCACAACCAAAACCAACAGGAAATAGTAGTAGTTTTTATAGTACTTTTCCTCAGACGTAAATAGTAAATAGTACGAGACTGTATGATACCTGACAATTTTATGATAGTTAGGTCGTGTGAAATAGTTAAAAGTAGCTATTTCCTTCTTGGTAACAGTCACTTCTTCCAACTGAAGTTATTTATAATGTTAACATTAAACCTGAGATGCTGGTGTTGATGATTGAAATACCTTTAGGGTCTGACTTTACTCCTCTTTGCCTTTAGTGGATCTACATGGAGACAGTGCCCCCATGTGGCCGTGGTGATGACACACATTTAATGCTTTCACAGTATGCGATGTCAGGTTTACACTGAATATGATGAGTGATATTCTAAAAGATGCTGTAGCTGCAAAGTGTAAATTTATTGTATTGTTTTTTAACACCTTTTGCTTTTTGTTGCTGATTCAGTTTTTAATGGATGAAATTTCCATGTTTGCTTAATTTATATTCCATATCCCAGAATGATAAACTAAATGTTTGGCAAATTCATTATAAATCAAAACCTAAAATCTCAGTGGCAATTAAAAGTCTGTTCAGGTGTTTATGCATTTTGTTAAAAGACTTGCTATTAAAACCTAATTCTAAAAAGAAAAACTAAATAAAATATATTAGTATATTTATATTTTTATATCTGTATTTCCCACTAGAAAATGGAATAGTTTAAATACAATAAGGATATTCCTGGTACCGTCTGTCAATTAAAACATGTTCACAAAAATAACTGTAAATAGTAACAATAAAACCTATGGTCTGAGCTTGTTCTGTGAAATATTAATTATTCCAAATATTTAATTGGATTTTCCAAGTGGATACAAAGTTTTGTCTATAAGAAAGGACAAAAATACAGCCTTTAAAGAACAGGTTCAAAATCAAGTGTGTTATAGAAAAAACCAAACGCCCATGTGAACACTGAAACCGGTTTGGCTTGCTTCCATTCTTGCTCCTGTTGATAGACCTGTTCTGGTAGAGGGGCAGGGTTAAGGGCTGGACCACATTGCCTTCAGGAAATGCGGGAATTTACATTCTTATTCAAGTTAGAGTTTAACAACACACATTATTAGAGAATCATTCTTTTTTTATGCGTATGTTATACAAGATACCAATCTTTATAGTATTCAGCATAATAACTGAAGTCAGTCCTGAGCTAACAAGTCTTACCCAATGGATCAGTCATTAATTTACAGCCCTCTCAGACAAAGAAGTTACACAACGCACGCTGTATTCAAAGGTGTGCAGGAAAGTAGCAAATGTGACCGTCAAACCTACCATGAGCTACTGTAGTATTTTTGTTTCAAGTAAGTAAAAATAGTCTGAAACTTCTCCAGTGTTCATTTTCAAGCAATTAGATTTGTTGTCAAGGAAATAAAAATAAATACATCTGAAAACACTAAGAACATTTTTGTTTAAATGCATTAAAAAGGGTTTATTTAAATAAGTTAAATAAAATTATTTAACCTACATTTGAATTGAAAACCATTTCATTGAATTACTTCTGGTTTAGTTTTTCAGGTTTCACAAGCAGTAGAGTAACTTTGAGTTACATGTTTTTGCTTTTCATTTAGTTGTATCGTCTGGCTCCAGGAAAATCCACACTCCTCTTTGGATAAAATGTATTTTAAGCTTGATATGGAATTAAAAAATAAGCAAATCAGAGCATTTTTGCTGCTTTATTTAAGCTACAACAAAAGAAAAATTAAACAACTCATCCAGCCATCGATTTTCTTAACTGCTTGTCCTCGGAGTACTGGAGCCCCAGCTGTGGGACAATAAGTGGGATACACCCAGGACACATGGCCAGAACATCGCAGGGCCGAAACATAGAGACAAACAACCATGCACGCTCACATTCACACCTACAGACAATTTAGATTAAATTAAACAACCCATTTATTTAAAAAGTATACATCATGCTTTAATACAAAAATATACCAAATACTGTACACTGATGGTCAACAATGTGCAAAATGTAAAAAAAATTACACTCCAGTTAACAAGGAGAAACATGTAAATACTCATTCTGAATGAGGTTTAACCTGGAGTTTAAACACTGATCCAAATGTTCTGCTGTTGATTCAAAACCTCCACTTAATTTGAAATGTAAAACAAACACAGTAAACAAACGTTCTTTTTACAGTTTTTACAATAGAATGTAATGATCATGCCTCAGGTTGGAACCATACACAGTATTTCCAGTTAAGTACAACGCTTTGAAATGTAACTTAAGAGTTGCACTGTGAAACGCTTACGGTCCAGTAGAACTGAATCCAACTGAGACAAATGCACATTCCAAATAGTTACAACTACACATGAGCTGATGCTGACGGTAATTATCTGGAATGAGGGGTTTTTTGTAACTTGACAAGGTTACAATGCCTCGTGTTCAAATCTTTCTACAACAAGACAAGAATAATAAAAAGTATTTGCTGTTTTTATCCAGTGACACGTGCGCTGCTCTCGTGCATTCATTGGTTGCTAGAAGATGAGAGTGATTTTAATGTTTTCCTGTTACACTGACATCCAAACACTGACTGATCCACATTCATTTCCTCAGCTTTTCCAGCAGCAACGAGTGTTTTTAATTAAGATCTTTCATTTAAAAGCCAGGGTGTTGGTCTTTTTCTCATTTAATTTGTAGGAGCTTAATCTTGTTCCCTAATTGGGGAGAATAAAACAAAATTAAAAAAACAACAATTAGCAGTTAATCATTGGAATAAAAAGGATAGAAAATAAAATAATAGAACAACACTTACCCAGTCCTTTAAGAAATTTGTTCACGCCACTTGGCTCAGACTCAGGGTACGATTCCAGATACTTAGTCGCTCTGACTTCGAACAGACCTGAGGAAAAAAGATGAAAATGCAGAACATGGGCAGCAGTTGGAATCTCACCTATGGGTTTCTTCACGTGCAGCATAGTTTGTTTTGGTTTTTGCATGTGTAGAATAATCTTAACTTTCAAATGACTAAAATGCATTTAAACACTAGCTGTAATAGATACATGGAAATGCATAACATCATTCTTTGTATTCTTGATAGGATAATATTTTAATGTTATTACACCGTTCTTCAAATGAAAAAGTAGAATTGATGATAGATTATTTTTAGCATTTTCCCCCTTTTCTGTATTTTGTTGTTTACAAATCTCTGTTTTTGTCTCTCTATTGATCAAATTATTACAGGAAAGTAATTTAATTTTGTCCAAACTGACAATATGGACTTGAGCATTTTCAGTTTTCACTCCAGGTTGGCCTAGTAAGGGAAAACGAGGACACTGTTCCAATTAGACAATTAAATATTAGTGTTTTAATAATGTCATGCTGGAATGAAAAAGCGTCTCTTACCTCTGCCTCCTCCCTTCCGCAGCTCTTTGTCCTGAATGAAGCCAGCGAACATCTGGGTGTCCATGAAAAGCTGCAGGAACTGGCGGACTCCACGGGAGGGATGGGCTTTGCGAAAGTTGTCTCGCTGGAGCTCTCTGCTGCCGTTGGAAGACTCGACCATGTGGAAAGGATAGTGTCCCACTAGTTCCACAAAGAACTGCACAAAGCCCTCCGACACCAAGGAGCTCAGGTCAGCCTGCTGGTCTAGACAGGTCACATTTTAGACAGAGCCGAAACGGTTAGTTCGATATAATCCAGAGAAGATTCATTCTAGCGCGGTCATTTCAGATCAGGTACTACTGCAGATGACATATTCTGGTAGATGGTTGAACCTGGTCTCAACACAATATCGATGTTTCTACATGATGTCCATAACAATAGCTGAAGATTTCATCCAGAATGTGCAGTGTAAGGAGCTGCCGTGTACAGTCCAACGTTCAGCTACAAAAATCAATTATTCAAGGTCTTTCAGAAACAATATCGTACACATACTATGTCCACGTGGACCTTAGTCTGGTAGATTTTTAACAAAACAAAAAAGTGACGTGCATTTGGTAGGTTAGCTTAAGTTGCATCTTAACCTAAAGACCTGATAGAACCTTATTTTCCCAGCAGAGCACTTCGCTCTCAGAGAGCTGGTCTACTTGTGGTTCCTCGATTTTCCAGGTGTAGAATGGGAGGCAGAGCCTTTAGCTATCAAGGTGGAACCAGCTGCCTCTTCAGGATCAGAGAGCAGACACCCTCTCTACCTAGGACTAGACTAAAGACCTTCCTTTTCGTAAAGCTTAGTTAGTTCTCTCTCGTAGTTCTGCTTCTTGCTCTTTGTTAAATGTTAATCATTCATTTTATAAGCCTTTAAAGCAGGGGTCTCAAACTCAATTCACACGAGGGCCGCTGTAGACAGAGTATGGGTAAGGCTGGGGATTCCACAAAAAAACATCATTATTTTACTGAATAAATGTTGTGATTAATCAGGGAAAGACGATTAAACAAACTGTGAAGTCACAGATTACTTTCAGATAACGTCTGCACAGATGTTTCCGTCCTGACAGTCTAAATATGAGACAGATCAGATCAAATTTCACCTTGTTTTATGTGAAATACATGAATCATATGGTTGTTGAAACATAAACACACCATCTTCTGTAGTATAATGTACTACTTTATTTAAGACACTCCTCCTGCTGCGTCCGTCTGCTCTCGTCTCCTTTCCAGGCGCAGCTCATCTCGAACAAGCCCAACAGCACCAACAGCATGACGCCTTTTTGGTAACTCGATCAAGGCATTTGTAGATGGTAGAAAGTAGTGTGATGGCTACTATCTGGCTGTTCGTTACACACCGTGCTATAGCTGCAGGTTTGGACTGCTTAGCCTAGCCCCGACCGTCAGCCCCGAAGAGGGACGGCAAGCCGGAGCTGGCTAAGGGCCCCCGACAGAGGTCCACTTCACTCGCGGGCCAAACTAATATTATGATTTCATACGGTGGGGGCCGCAAAATATCGTCCCGTGGACCGCAATTGGCCTGCGGGCCGCGAGTCTGAGACCCCTGCTTCAAAGACTGGCTCCATTGTCTTTGTTTGTTGTGTGTATGTTGAATTTGGAAAGATAACACCAACACATATTCTTCCAATAAAACTGATTCTGAAATGGGATGTGCACATTAGCCCTTGTTGTCAACAGATGTGTCCTACTAACCTCCATATCTGTCTCCAGCCTCCTGTCTCAGGATATCCTCCCTCTCCTCCAGGATCTGCTGCAGTGCTGCCTGCAGTTTACTGGGCAAGATGCAGTCTTCATCACCCAGCTGTCAGACATCGCAGGAAAGTCAACAGCAGTCGCACGAAGCCATTCATAACTGGTCTCTTATACACTGTCAGAATCTAAGATTTATTTTGAAAATCCTGTACTCGTGAATGTGCTTCTGATTAAACAGTTTTGATTGACTGACGTATGCCAGCATCCTAAACGTATGTTCAGCAGTTATTTGTGATGCACGTACAGTAAACTGTGTGCAGCCAGCCTCACAGAGACAGAGGAGTAAAGAGTGTAGCTGTCTACATGCCACACCCTCAGACTACTCTGTTACATGCTGACGAGGGAAGCTAGCCGCTGTAATTAGATTTGTGTTCAAGTCATGTTAGAGGGGAATGTCAGTTACTGCTTGTTGTCACAGCTTGTATTTAGCGCGTCTGGATAAAGATGAAATATTAAAGGGGAATACACCCAAATGAAAATCTAGATTGACAAACACGAAGCTCTGACTCAGCTGTAAAACAGCATCATGCTTTGCTCCGTCCTTCGATCCCACATGGTTCAATGTCTGCAGGTGATGTCTATAACATAACTGTGCTTATGTTAACCACAAAATTGACAAGTGTAGGCAAAGCCATCATTCCCACTAGGACCACGCCCGTTATTCCCATTACGGTTATGTGCACAAACCTGAATGACAAACTTGTCCGCACACAGATCCACTATAAGCACCTGAGAAGACAGAAGAAAGGGTGACAGTTACTGACTGTTTGAGTTTATTATTTCACAACAACTGCTCTACAACCTGTCTAGGATGCTTTACAAACAACACACACACACACCCCTATTTAATGTACAAAATGCACAGTGATTCACTGACCTCCTCGATGGGCAGCTCCAGCAGCTGTGGCAGGCAGGGTGCCAGCACCCCAATGAGAAACGGGGTGGGGGAGCAGCTGATGTCCAACATGCTTGCCGGTAGCACGGGCACGAATGTGTGCTGCCACGTGAACGGGTACAGCAGTGCCAGTGCTGCGTGGCCACACCGAGACAATACGCTACAGTGAAGAGAGAAAAGTTGGTTCTCACACAGATCGCATGACACAAAGGTATCAATCATAGCTCCCTGAAAACAGATGTCACACTACTTGAGCAAGTGAGCTTTCAGCAAACAGTACAAATAAATATGAAATTAAGAACTGGCCAGTGCAAACCTTACTAGAACTATTACTGGTGACACTACCATTTGTTTTAGTGCAATTTCTACAGAAAATCTAAAGATAAAAATCTGATATTTGATCAAATGTTTATTATTCAGCTTGGGAAGAATCAAGTCATTTGAGACTATTACACACAGTAATTAGAGAAATGCAGCTTAACATGTTATTGTGCGATTAAGAAACCTGCTGATTGAAAACCTGCATGAGCACGCAGCAGAGAAGTCATCTGATTTCCCCTGTACCCCGAACATATCATTAAAGCGCGGCTTCCTGCCTTCCTGCGTACGTGGGTGAGACAGTGTGAAGTTGGACGACATCGTTGACCCAGTTTTAGAAGTCAGGTCTCTCATTTAGGTGACGGGTAATAAATGAGCTCACTCAGGAAAGCAGACTCTAACTTGATTACTGTGCATGTGAACACTCGGACTGTGTAAACGATATTGGGCTATAAATTTGACACTGCTCGTCACTGGGACTCTGCCACAGCTCATATCAGCAGATACGGACCAAAGTACATATAACAGAGTCTCTGGGATGTGTGACATGATCAAGCATTTGAACTGCCTAGCTTTAATATTTTCAGAGTGTTTTGTGCATCTCCCCAGCAGTACCTGAGTTTATCTGCGATGAAGATAACCCTCCTTTCAAGCAGAAGGGAGGCGAACACCTGCAGGAGTTTCCCGACACTGAGACACTGCAGAAGACTGTCAAAGTCCACGTGCTCTAATCTGGAGTCCACAGGTCGACACAAAGTCAGCACCTGGCAAAGCAACAGGAGCATATGGAGTTGTCATTTACACTGAATGCCTGGAAACATTCATGCTGAGCAGAAACATACATTCAGTGTTCAGAGTTTTTATAGGAAGGGTAATTAGTGTTGTTAAACTGATTACAGCAGACAGTGTATGGCCATCAGCATGAACCCTCCAAAGCTGAACTAGCTTATCCCCATTGTTTGCACAGACAACCTCCCTTTCTGAGTCACACTGAGTTTGCAGAAAGGAGTGGTTAGGAGGAACACAACTACTAATTAACATTTCCTCTTTTTCTTCAGTGTTACCTCATTCCCAGAGCCAGGGAGGAAGCTCTTGATGGTGACGGTGCGTCCCGGGGCTGGAAACGGGGCCTCCATCACGCTACGCATAAAAGGGTAAACCAGCGCTGGGGAAATCTCCCTGCGTTTCTCAACCTCCTCCAGAATCTGGACACACAGAGCCAGACACATGACTGTGTGTCCTGAGGGGACTAACACTGATTAAAGTCTAAACATTTGAGCGGCAGCGCTGCATGTCAGTGCAGTTTTCCTCCTGGACTCCTTCATGCTTACTGTGTGTCATTGTTACTTTGCCAACTGCAAAACTAGGTGGGCCACAGCTTGTTCTTTTGAAACACACCCCGTGAATGCTTCAAGACAGCACCTTTCACACACTTCCAGGAGGATTAGCACTGATTCTCTTTAGATTCAGAGAGTGACTTTACCTTTGCAAACAGGTCAAAACAGCCCAGCTTGCTGACGATACAGTGTACTTCAGGAAGCCTCTTCCCCTTTCCACTGGGCTTAAAGACAAACATGGTATCACATGTTACAAAGACAGATTTATGACGCCGTATATTCCACATGCATATGAAGATGCAGCTCTTTCAATACACTTGAACACATTTTAGAGGACAGCTTAGGAGACTAGAAGAAAACAGATCAAGAGTCCAAAGTTTAAACTCAATACATGTTTATCACAACAGCAAAGAGCTGACAACAGCTCTGGTTTTGGCCAAGCCCCGTCTGAACCACATTACAAATGCAGCCGAACACGCTTAAAAAACAACTGCAACAATATTCACGTGTCCTGGAGGATCTGGAGCAGTTCTCCGTGTGAGGCGAAAGAAAGGGGAGAAAAAGAACAAAACTCTGAAATTCTTTTTGCTCTGTGTCATTGATTCAGAAGTAGTACGGTCTGTGATTCACATCTCCTCAGAGATGTTGAGTAAGCATGTGGCAGGTTGCCACGTCATCTCACACTCACACACGCACGCACGCGCACACAAACAAACACATGAGCTCTTAAGTCAGTGATTCAGACGCAAATGTTTTACTTATCCCACTCACTAGGATCTTACGGCAATAGCAAAACCAGCGGCTGCCATCTTCTCCAGTCAGGACGAAGGAGAAAGTCTCACTAAAACACAAGATCGACACACAGGGGAGAGTGTGACATTTCAATATAGAATCCACCGTTGGAATCAGGTCATTTTAGCTGATGAACACCTTCCGTCACTGGTCTGAAACCTGACAAAACACACTGAAAACTAACTCTAGGCAATTGAGCAGAGAGAAAGTAAATAGATGGACAGGTATGTCATCTATGTGTTTACCCCACTCTTGTTTTAAAGCGAGGGATTCAATACATAACAGCAATGAACCCAAATAAAGACGGAATAAAAGACTTCCCGATGCCCCCTTAGTGCTCAAAGATTTAATTAGATCAGATGAAATTTTAATTATCCCCGTGGGTAATTTGAATTGTTCCTGCAGCAGTCTGTAATTTACAGCTGACAGCTGAGACTATAAATAGGAAGAGAGATAATGGTTGTCCTAAACATAAAACAGACGATTATTATAGCGCTGAAACTTTAGTGGAAGACGTGGAAGGTATGTATAAAACACAATGAAGGATAGCAGACACAAAGGAAATTAGTGGAAGATGCAAGAAAAACTATTTGGCTGACCTTGGCATGTGAGCAGTAGGCTTCCAGTCCTGGGAGTCGGGAAAACAGAACTGGGGAATGACCTTGAGCTGATCCTCAGCCTCTCTGGAGAGCCGGGAGGACTTCTCAAACTGAAACAGAGGGACTCCAGTTCAGTATAGCGTCAGTTGTCTAATTGACCTTCTTTAAGTGATACCATCTGGGACAATGGGTGAAAAAAGTTCTTTAGTGTATTTTACATCTTTTCCTCCAAATACGTTATATTTTTTCATAGGCACATTTTTACGGCATTATAAAGTCCCAAACATATGATCAAATGTCTTGGAGCTCCTCCCTCACATAATCCACTTTCCCTAGCTATGCACAATAACAATCATCTTCCTTGAATTCTGCCTAATAAGATTAAAAGTTGAAAAACAAGAAATGATCCCTGGGATTCCCACTTATTTATAATGTAATGACTAAACTAAGCAGAGGTTATTCAACAGCAAAGGTTCTTCCTAACCATTTTGGGGAACTGTTGTGTAATTTCCGGGGAGTAGGAGTTTCCTGATGAGCCTTTTCTCAGCGACACCACGACGAAGATCTGGAAAAGCTGCTGCTGCTGCAGTTGGATCAGGTCTCTCTCCAGGGTGCGGTAGCCTGGTCGACGTTTCAGTGTAGACTGGATGTAAACTGATCTCCTGGAGCCTACTGGAGCAACAAGAGACAGGATACAGTGATACTAGAACATATCTGTTCCAGCACAGTGAAGCAATTTGACTATTAATATGCTAATAATTGTAAAGATCACTCAGCCAAAGGTCACACATTTGAACACATTTGTCACAAGCCTAAATATTGCAATGATGCGTAAACAATACCTAAACATGCTTCTGCTTTTGTAAAGTTTCTGAGGAGGCTGAACAGAAATCACTGTTGCCAAATATGGCTCGTACTAGTCAGGCACATGATAAAATATCTTGACAATTAATGCTTTTTTATTTCCATGAGATCTAGAATAGTCACTCGGGGAACTCTTGATGTTTCCTTTTGCATAAACATGAGGTTTTGATTTGTCTAATACTTCCAGTGGATTCAGTTACAAGTCGCTGTTTGCAGATGTCGATGTCTTATGAAAACATATTATCAAATTATGATGTTTTCTTATGAATTAACCACCTAGCAGTGTAAACAATATTAAGAAGAAGAAGAAAGTGGCTCCACCCACTTTTTTTGCTGCTGTATAACATTTCACTTCTTTAGTCTTGTTTCAATCAATTGCTTGTTTTGTCTGATTATTTGTCTGAGAATAAGCCCAATATAAAAAAGAGAAACGGGGAGGAGTTATTCATATATAGATATGATCTATAATCCATACATATTTTACATTTTTTTTATTATGGCTGTGATGAAGTAGAAATTTCCTTTTGCAGCCTTGTATTTACACTCGAGTCATTAATAAATGATGAGAGAGGGACTTGCCCTCCTGAACTATACCCTGAAAACCAGACTTAACATAAAGAGACTCGATACCTTTAGCGTTGTCCTCGGGGTCACTTTCTGTCCCACTGGTCTCCTCTGCTGATATGAATTAGAGCAGGGAGAGATTACAGAGAAGCAGAAGAATGAGAAAGACTCGAGAAGGCATAATCCGATGCAGACAGTCAGTCTTTGTTTTATAATCAGTGGCTTTGCCTTCTGCAGCTGGCCTTGTGTGTACCATCAAACGCTGGGTATTTCCACCAAGAGGCTAAACTTAATCTCAGTGACATGCTGATGTGTGTCTTACCTCGCACTGACACTCCCTGGTTTTTTGTTCTCTTCCTCCCTCGCTTGTCGTCAAAGATGGTTTCAATCTTGTTAACATACTGGGTTGTACAACACATAAGTACTTGTCAGCTCCATAATTTCACATCCATTATATAATCATGATTACAGGGAATTGTCATAACAGCCCCTAAGTACATAATTATGTCATATTTTACAGTTTTAGCCCTTTTCTTCACCACATTCCTGCATTCTTCCGTTAATGCCCACAATATTTGACACTGCACTAACCAGGAAGCTCGAGTTTGCCTTTAAAAGGAAAAACGGATGATTGTCAAACTTGTATGACACCATGTCTCTATGTCGCTAACATAATAGTACTGTAAAAAAATATTTTATGAGGTTTAAACTCCTTATCTCTTAAACTACACACTCGCAAATGCTTGTTATCTAAATGTTAAATGCAGCAGCGAGGAATAAACAGATCAGCAAAGTCATTTCGCTGTCAAATACCATCCAGCCGAACGTCATTTATTAAACCTGTGGGCGAGTACCAGGCGTCAATTAGACAGTTTTCCTACTGTACCTTATTGTTGAAGTCTCTCCCTTTCCACACTATTTGCACTGCCATGGATCATAAGTTGAGCTGCATGCGTCCTGTCTGACCTCTCATGAAGTAGTTGTGCATGTAGCTCTAGCACAATCTTTTCTGCATCCTCTCTTTCCTGCTTAACAAGCCACCTCCTTCTCTTCTTTCAAACAACACAACACAACACAACTGTACATGCACTCCACACAGACATGACGCGGTACGAAATGATTCCTTTTTACTTTTCTTTTCTCGCTGAGGCAGAGTAATTGATTAACATACATCTTTACTGTGTGTAAATACATCGCCTGTGTTCATGACTGTACCACCGTGTTGTCCACTGCGTCTAGTTCCTATGTTTGTAAAAACAAATGATTTCACTGTCACCTACCTGGGGTGTCCGCTGTGGTTTTTGAATGCTTGTGCGCCGCGGTGTAGCTGGTTTGGAAGCTTCTGCGAGAGTGGACGATCTGAATGCCGTTAAGGCTTGCGACCCCTTCCTCTCCACTTTGCCAGCATAGCCCTGCAACGTTTGGGGTTTAGGAGGCAGCTGGAAAACAGGAAGTGAGGAGTTGTCACTTGGTTTTAAATAGGGTAAAGGAAATAAACTATAGTTCTGTGTGCCTTAAAATTATTACATTTATAAAGACATATTGAAAAATACTTTTGTATTGTAACAGGGAGACATAAATGCAATGTCTTCTACTACCTTTGGGACTTGAGACCTTGAGATCGGGAGACACATGGGGAATAGCTTAACATCCTCATAGGGGCTATCTCTGGTCACATCACCTCAGGCATGAAAGAAAGACACGAAAGATTAGACCGGCTGAACAATTTATGGCATACCCACAGTAAAAATGTTCTATCTGCAAGCTAGAGCACCCCACATCCAACACAGGACAACCAAGTAATACTGTAAAGCATGAATAATGATAGTTAATGGTCACTATATTCACGAACTGTGCCTCTAATAATTATTATTCAAAGATCTGAAAGAAATGACATTCACTCTTGTATCACAATAAGTTTGACTTACAGACTATGTCCTCATAAATATTATCATCAGAGTAGGCACGGTAAAGGCCCGAGTCCCTGGGCTCTCCTCCTAAAGGGTCTTGCTTCAACGTGAGACGCGCTGCATCCTCGTACTCAAAGGACTTCCTGTGGCACAGAAGGAAGGGAAAGCAGTGAGAAAGAGGTGCCTGGCTGCTGCACTAAAGATAGCTACTTTTTTTAACTCTATTGTCTGATGTTTAGCCTTCATTTCACCACAATTCATTTCTCATGTTGATATCAAACACACACACACACACACACACACCAAGACAGATGGAGAGAGAGTGATACACTGTCATGAGCCCAAGGCAAAAATGGCCTTACTGTACAGCTTTCTTAAAAAAGAGGAAGCTGCAGGTCTAGTTATCATAGTTTATTAGTATTATTATTATGTCATATTAGTTGTAAGTTTCATGTTATTGTTGGTTTCATAATGTTTTATTATTATTACTGTGCACTTGCTTTTAGTAGCTTCTGGAATGTTTGTAATGAAACCGTTTTGAGTTCAGTTATGAGTCAGTGTAATCTAAACACCATTGAGATATTTTGTAACGAATGAGAAAAGTATAATGATGACATAAAGCGACTTAAAACAAGTAACTCCAGCTATGAAACTGAGATTAGATCAAACAAATAAGCCTGGTATTATTATTTTACCTCTGTGTGTCACGCAGTACACCCACTTTGTTAACGGGAGCACCAAGAAAGGCTGTAGCTGAATACGATCCGAGTTTACTGCACTTGAAAGGTGTGCATACAATTAATAATACATCTTTTTATGAACACACATTGATTTCAAGAGTTACACCGACTTGCTTTCAAGTATCAGGTATTGCAGTTCTTTCAACTGTTGATTTAAATTCATGTTTAGGTCATGTTATCTCATCAGGTTAGAGCTGAATATATGCAAGGTTACACAGTTTGGTCGTGTTTTCTTTAGCCTTGACTGAATGAGACAGAGAGTGTGTGTGTGTGTGTGTGTGCCTGTGGATGATGACCCTGGACCCCTGGCTGCTGAGGAACTAGGCCACATCCAGACAATAGAGAACAATAGTAACAGATGCCATGTGTGACATCATGAGTGGAGCCCAGCCAGCAATTAGACGAGTACCCTCCCCAGAAGAACATTTTTAGGCCAAAGCCGTGACCTATTATAATGTGCTTTTAAACTATTTAAACAGTGTTGTTTTCTACAAACACACACACCAATTCGGACTAACTTACCTGTTCTTTTTATGCCTTGAAAGCCCATCACACTTTGTAACCGGACATGGGGGAGGAGGGAAGCTGGGAGGGTGGGCTACCCTCCTGCTCTTCACACTGGAGTGATTGTTATGAGTTCTGCTGACCCACTGCCCTGTGTGGCCCGTGTTTTTGCCGCTGGGTCCCCGATACTGGAATGTCCGCTGAGGTTTGGGCGGAGGCTGACTGTCACCTGAGGATTCCCTACCTTTCTCCCACAGCAGTCTGTCCCCCTCAAGCTTACGCCAGAAACCTCGTGAAGTGTAGAAGTTCCCAGCAGGCATGTCTTCATGGTCATCATTCGATAGAGGTAGAGGTTTAGAAACTACTTCACCACTCACAATGTGATATATTCTTTGGTCACCACTGGCAGTGGAGCTTTGTTTACTCGTAGAGTTAGCAACGTTAGCCCCCACTATGGGAGATGCACATATTTGTGCTGCAAGTGGTTTATTTCCTGGGGGTGTGGTTGAAAGCTCTGTGGAGTATTTCTGCAAAGGTTCTGACTTCCTACCCACTATGACATGAGCATCTTGTGCAGGGGATTCCAATAAATCTAAGCTCAAGCTCTTCGGTCTTGAGAGGTTGGCGTTTGTGTGAAGCCCCCCTCTCAATTCATCATTGAATCTTTTGCCCAAGAGATCCCCAGACAGAATTCGGGATACAGTTGGAGGGTGTGCTTTCACCCCAGCATCCTGGCTGCTGCCTTGCTGACTGCGACCTTCCCACTGCGAGATCTTCTGCCTGATGTTAACACCCGGCTCGTGCGAAGGGGGCCTCCCTGGCTGCGCAGCCTGCCAGGACATGCTGGTCCCTTTCTGCAGGCAATCAATCTCACCACCCCCTCGCCTGCCCTGCTCCAGCCTCAGAGCCAGCATGTTGAGAGGGGGGCAGGTGTCAGTTCTCCATAAGGGAATGCATCAGGGATTTCCTCATGAAGATGGACAGAAGCGTAGTATTGATTAATCCAAAAGTGATCAGCAAAAACAGCACCACTGGGTTTATGGCTGTAACTGTCTTTATCCGTCTTCATGTGCTAGAAAAGAGTCATTTTTCCCTTTGTCTCCTTTGTAAACAACCTAAAAAACAAACAAAAAACAGAAATGACACATCTATGATTCTTGTGGAGGGTACCTTCAAACAGCACACATCTTAAGTGGTCTATAAGGCGTAGGCATTGACAGAGAGCAGGTCAGGAAGGACAGGCTTCTGTCGAGGTCAGTTTCCAAAAATAAATTAAGTAAAAAAAAGTAATCACAGCAACGAGAAGGAGGTTACTGCAGCTTGTTTCAGCTTTCTCTGTAGCCGTCATCTGCCATAGACTTGGCCCAACTTTCTTTTGAGAATTTGACGGATTTTTTAATGTCTTTGGCGAATTGGGAAAAATGTTTAAACCGCCCCTATCCATGCAGTGAAATAAGAGCCCCTTAGATGGAAAAACATAGACAACTAAACACAGATTCACTAAGGCCTGTATGCATGGTATAAACACTAACAGATATGATTAGGTTCAGGTAAATTCTGCAGCCCGACTAATATTCCCTACGCCAACAATAATGTAGTGACTGTGCGCTCTTGTTCAGCAGCTCCCGGCTTGCTGGAACCAAATCATTTGGACACGTTGCACATCAGTACTGAGGCTGAGAAGAATCTGGAGAAGGAGAGACATGGTAAAATTCCACTGCACAGCTCATGATCGTAATAACTCTATGAGCTGCATTCCTACAGAACTGAAGGGGGGGGGGTGTCAGTAAATAAATTTAACTAGTGACAGTTGGTCAGTCAGTCCTACGAGTGACACTTTTGTTTGGTTTGACCTAAATTACATTTATGTAAATGCGTGTTGGAATTTCGCTCAATCATTGCCAGACCGTGCAATGACAATGCGACTCCCAAACTCACCCACTGGCATTATTTGTCTGTGTGCGGTATGTTGTACAGGAAGGCATGAGTTTTCCTGAGCTACAGGGAAAAGGATCAGCAGACTGTCCATAATTATGGTGCAGAAAGATTTGCACAAAGTTGCAACCACCGAAGCTATGTTTAGATGAACCATATTCAACCTATGTGATGGCAATTCAAAAATACATTAATTTCAAACATATGCACATTGTTTGAGGTAACATTTGCAAAAATATCTACAAGCGTCAGCACCGCCTTTACCATGATTCAGTTAAAATCATATGTTGTTACTGCAGGTGACGCAAACTGTGAGGTTTTGTGATATCAAGTGACAAAGTCACAGTGGACTCTGTTGGGGTTTATAAGGCTCTGAGCTACGGAGGGATGTATTAGTTTATTATTTGGTGAAATTGACTGTAGCATACATGTAGGAACTAGACACAAAACCCATGAGTTACAATGCCGTCTCTCTGCAGCTAAATTAAACCTAATTACACATACCAAACTACCACAAAACGCCCTCCAAACATGATACAACATGTTGCAGGTGAGGTATACGACTGTGGTTAGCCATCAAAGTGACAGTTGAAGCTACAATTAAAGAAAACTGTGGGTTTGCTAAAAGTCACCAGAAAAGGACTCACCAAGATAAACCATATAATGACTGATGCATCACCAGTTACCAGAATGGCTCCTGAGTCTCCTGCCATTCATTTTAAGAATCCATTTATTATTTAACATTATTACATTATTTAACAGCTCTGGTGAGGTATTGACGGTGTAAGTTCCATATTTTATGCCATGTCATGCTTTTAAATTCATTCATAAACTCCTCAGTTGATATATTATGAACCTATTACAGAATAAATAAAGATATATTCAAAATAATGCTCCTGGTGTGGATCTGACCGGTCTCTATGTGTGAAGTAGTCGAATATACACCACACAGTTATTTATTAACGCAACTGTTTTTGCTAATGTTGCTAGTACCTGCAGACAATTTCAATGTCGTTGCTGGTATTAATACTATAAGAGGTAAAGGAAGCTCCATATGCCCTTGCTCTGTTATAAGAGGAATCTATTCCCTTCAAATTACCAACATTTTCGTTTTATTTCGTTATTCTAAAGATTACACAACGCACACATTAAGCCCAGTATGTTCCAGTAAACTTATTACAAACTACTCTGCGATTCGGCCCCGACAAAGAACAAAACAACACGAAGTGGAAGTTATACACTGCTCTCTTCCAATCACAACAACGAACCCCCCCGAACTGTAAGTCGGAGGAGCGAGAACAGCTAACTTAACGTTAGCTTCGTTAGGCTAAGGTTACAGGTTTGCTATAAAAGTTAACTTTGGTCACAAGGGTACCGATTATTTCAGTGGGTGTTTGCCGAATTTAACATCTTACATTGTTGACACATAAACAAACGTGATGCTTATATTAAAGGATGAAAATGTTTGTTCACAGTTAAGTGAGTTTGAACTATTAATATTTTCAATACAGTTCGGCATTGACTTTTCACAAACTTTACACACAAGCTTAACATTATCACAAGCAACATTCACTGTGACTTACCCGTGGCAGTTTAAAATGACATGGAAGATTCATGTTCTATCCTCATGATCCCGTAGATACAATTAAAAAAACACACCGATAAAATCCCAGTTCGCTCTCACGCATCGTTCAGTTTAGAGAAGTTAGCATTTTGTAAAAGTTCATGCTAACGTCAATCCGGGTCCACCCCCGTTGTAATGGAAACTTAAACTTTACAGGGCACAAAACGTGCCGCTTACACCAACAACGTCAACAAAGAAAGTGGCTACAGACACAGATTGGAGCAAAGCAGAGCACTCCTCGTACGTTTTTTCACCACAATTAACGTCAAGTCAACCAGAAAATATGACTTCCGGTCATATCCTTCAAAATAAAACCGCGATTTTACCAAGTGCACATTTTTCCAAGTTCAAATTTTAAGTGGAAACTATTTTGCATCATCATCTTTTGTGTTTCGGCGTACAAACCTATTTATAACACTTTTAGTATTATATACGCTGTTTAAATCCCACTAATATTAAGAGGCAATGCACTTTAATTAAAAGTTGCAAATGTTGGTTGTATCGGTAATTTTGGTTGGTGTCTCACAAATGGACATTATCATGTTAAATCATCATTTTAACCGATAATGAAAGTAAGGGGGTATTAATAAATAAACACTGATTCAAGAGAAATTCCAAGTACCTGCCATATTTATAATTTACAACCATTTACTGCATAAATCAGTTGACTCGCGGTTGGTGAACACCGGTGTTTCTATTGAGCTTGATACATCCGAAGCTATGAGAAAGTTTGGTTGGGTCCTCTCGATCCAACGGTGGAGACGTCATCGCATCAAGTTCTGCAGCTGTCAACGATGAATACAAACTGTTGTCTTCAGGTGTCCTGGGAAATACAGACACTGTGGTAGGAGCTGTTCCTGCGCCTCTGCACACGGCTGGGAGAAATTATTAGGTCCCTAGATGTGATGTTTTAGAACATGTTGAGAAACTATTGTAAAAACGGATGGTATAAATATGTTCCCACAGCTGATTCATTACAGATAATATCAAAGTGTATATTTTTATAGAAGGTGGTATTTACCACAAACTGCCATATTTGTACAGAATTATGAAACTCACATGAGTAAATTATACTGGATGCCCATTCATAGGCCACAAAACCAAGGAGACCTTAATGTTATTTGACCTTACCCATAAAAAAGTAAAAGACCTTTGTTAATTTGGCAACAAACGCACAAAGAATCGTGTTTCACATTTTATTTATTTTCATTCTTATACATGATGTTTCTCCACATGTACTGTAATGTAGAAGAACATTAGACACAATGTGCGCATAATAAACAGTGTAAACAATTTTTCTAAGGTTTCTACCACCAAAGGAGTCATCATCTGTGTGTAAGAAGGTCAGATTCTTTAAGATTCACTGGTTTAATAGTTACTGTGAAAAAAATATTTGTGTGTGTGTTTACTCAATCTTCAGGCCCTCCTTGATGAGATTAAGCTCATAGCACAGAGTCTCAAAGCGATATGCCATACGAATCTGGGCCACATTGGTCTTGCGGATGTCGTTCCCTTCTGGACCCTCCTTCAGGTAGTCCGTACCCAGGAAGTGGATTTTCTCCTGGAGCACATTAATGTATGTGTTAGTGTGAGTATAAATTGCCCCAGAATGCTCTGTTTTCAATCCAAATGCAGTCTGTGCAATGCCAGCATATAAACTATCATCCTATCAGAGATACAGAAACCTTTAAATACAACTATACATCCACAATTACTGCTTTTCACCAAAGATATTCCAGTGTATTGAAGCTCCCCAGTTACCTCATTAGACATGCCACTCTGCAGTACACTGTTTCTGGCGATCTCACACATGTCGCAGGTGCTGAGCTTGAAGACCTGGGCTGCAATAGCGTACTCTTCCATCAGTGGTTCCTGTGGTCAAAAGGTTAAAAGATTACGCTGCAACATTTCACTCCTACTTGATTTTACCAATGATCCAGACAGACTGTGTATACACCTAGTACCATGTTTGCAACTAAATAGTCAGTTTTGCACATATCTACTATAATCACCTTGTCTTTGAACATAAATATTGCATAAAGTACTATATATGTATATGTATATCTCCTGAATGGGATACAATTCCCATTATTCCCAGCACAATGTGTCCCATTGTTGAAATTATCATTGAAAGCTTTCGCTCCATGTTCACAGACCTTAGTGTAGTGGAACTGCATGGGGTCGTCAGTGGACAAAGACACCACCAGGCCTTTCTTGTGAAACTCCAGCAGGGGATTCTTGGCATACTCCAGGAACAGGCTGTTGTTGCTGAGAGGGGACATAGCGATGGGGATCTGGGCCAGGAAGTACAGGTACTGCAACACAGGACTCTGGTGGTGGAGCATTGACAGATATAATCCATTGTGACCTTTCCTTTCCACAATACATCAGACTAATGTACTTTAAGAGAAATACATCATGTAGAGACTGAAATATCACTCATGGGATGGATCTCAGATCTGGCATTACATTTGACATTACAGAAGCACTGCAGCATATCAGTCTTCTCACAGTGCAACAGGACAGAAGACTAGAAACAGAAAAGTGTCATAAAGAGATAGAGGTTTTCAATTCAGCACTTAAATAACCTCAGGGACTATTAGTTTGTTTCTTTGAGGTGTCTAATTTCTGATGTGTTAACTTGTTTTGAGTGTTGGCTTCATGTTTCAGATCTGCTGAGATGTGCTTGATCATGCGTACTAGTAACACATTAGTGTTACACTAGTGTTCATTTATTTCTAAATACGACAAATGCATCTGAGCAGCAGGACCTGACCTTCTTGAGGTTGAGGCCGTGAGAAATGTTGTCTGCAGTCATGAAGCAAGCCAGCAGATGTGTGATGGCTCCAGCTTCACCACAGTGAGGCCTGAACAGGAATGTGTTCATTCCTCTTTGTCTAGAGAGCAAACATTAAACAAGTATTTTGTTACACAAAAGTGACAGATCTTTAGAGGAACGTATTGTAATCTTCATATAGTTTGTCATCATTGTGAGTGTTTATAGAGGAGATGATTTGAGGGTATGAAAACAAAACAGCAAGAACCTCTCTGGGAAAAAAACTAATATTACATATTTATTTTCCTACAGTGCAAACAAATAAACAATCTATGTTACTCACCTGCGAAGCTGGTTGAGAACGGCAATGTTGGCATACATGTAGTAGATGTAGTAAGTGTAGGAAGGGTTCTTGGCAATGTCCCACTCCTCTGGTTTGGGGCTCTTGGTGGAGAACATGTGACCACTGTGCTTGGACTCATCGTCCACACTGTCAAAACCTGTCACCTGTCAATTGTAAATTATACAGGCAAAAGGGAGCTTTTGAGTGACGTTACTTTGCTTTGGTGGTTTTCCTCTGGTGTCGTCAACACTTGATAATTTATAGTAAATAATTATTCAAGTTTGAGATTAGTTCTAAAACTCCGACCTGACTTTCTGACTCACGTGTTTGAGGAAGATGCTGAGCTCTGGGTTAGACTGTGGGTCGATAGTGGCCTGAAATATGGGAAGGAAAATATTCTCCAACATCTTGCCAAAGTGTGGCACGAAGTTCCTGCCTCTGAAGATGTCACTGAGAAAGAAAGGGGGGCAAAATGCGGTAATCCAAATCTGAATTCCACCTAATAGTCCAAAAACAGACTTCTGTCAGAGTGTTCTTTACTTCATACTGCCTGCAGTAAAAGTAAAGCAGCATCTGTAGTGCATCCACCACAGAACCTAAGACTTACTAGATCCTTGGAACTTGAATCATCCACTTGAAGTTTGGGGAAAGGACTTTGTGCCTGCAAAACCAGCTCGAGAGCTTGTTCCACTCGCTGGCGTTGCAGCCATAGATGGACAGACGAGGCTCCGCATACTGATACTTAGCATCCTCCAGGTCACTGGCTACTTCCTGATTTACACAAGATGAAATAATGTTAAGATCAAGTTTGGTTCACAGTAGATTTGATCAGTAGTGAACATCTATTAATCATCATGATCATATTATGTTTGTATGAGTATGTGTGTCTATGCACTCTAAATGCGTTAGACTGACAGTTATACTCATATTCAGCTGTCTGAATTTTTTAATCACAAGCCTTTTTTTTTGTTTCTACACATGACTTTCGGAAGCGTTTCTGTCTCTAACTAACCTTAATGATGGTGGCAAAATACTCCCCATTGATGAGGTTCTCTGTTTTCAGATACAAGTCACGCAGCTCACTCGCTCCCACAGGATTGTACTTGGCATTGAACTTATCAAAACGCTGGAACGTTTGTCTGCCCTAGAGACCAACATTAAAGATACAAGAGATTTAGATCAAGATAGGATGAATGAAGAAACAGACAATGAGATCTTTTCATTTTAGAAAACGCTATTTAAACTTTGACCATTAAGATTCTGTTCAGGATTTTACACTAATATAGCTCCTGATGGTGCAATCAAGTAACATACAGCGTGCACGTCCAGTGAGTCCACAGTGAGGTTGTAAGGATGCAGGTTGAGAGACTCAAAGAGTTCCTTCATGGTGACTTCCCGGCCTTTAAGGTTGTGTACAACTCGGTCAGCGTCGACGCGGTAGGACTTCTTGATGAAGCGCAGCAGGTGCTTCTGGTTCATGCAGGCCGCAGCGTGGATGTGAGTGTCCACCTACAAGAGAAAGGAGATGACTGAGAGTGGACACAGGTGGGATTGACTTTATGTGGCGTAGTGACTCTGTTTGGCCACAAGAGGGAGGACACATACAGCAGGTACATGACAGCTGCTGAGAGAGAAACTAAATTTCTAAAATTCAAACGCAAAGAATGTATTATATGTTAACTCACATACATATCATTACTACATTTAAGCAGTTCACGAACAAACAAACTGAACATGTCACACAGCAACTGAAGACAATGAAGCTTTGGAAGTTGAAAGTGGCTCAGCTCTCTTTAATTCTTATGTACAAATCCTCTGTCAGGAATATTTTTAAAGTGGTAACTAATATAAAAACTGTTCATGGCTACCTTCCTACAGTTGTAGAAGTCCCTGTGGGGATTTATCTTCAGCTCCTTCAACTCCTCCATCTCATTCAGCATTTCGTGCACGTTGAACTTGGACATGAGGAACTTCAGACGGCGGTGAGCATAAGTCTTACTAGAAAACAAAAAGGATGTTTGTTTATAATACAAATACATACAAGTTATAAAGGCTGTCATGTTGATGAGTGTCTGACAGTATGTTTCTTTTTCATTTCCCTGAACCACCCACTGAGCATTTGCATCCAATTACTTAACAGTAAATCACTAATCTGTCAACAAGACCAACCAGTCATTCACTGAATGTGATTATAACAGAGATGGGTTGTCCAGAAACTGGCTAAAAGTGAAATCAAGTCTCACGTTGGGCCCTGTGCAATGAGGGCAATGAGGAAGTTCATGTCGTCGATGAAGCTGGCATAGTCGGGGCAGGGCAGGTCTTTGGGCTGATGTTTGTCGGCAGCTGCAGCATCATTGTACACGTAGACAACACCATCCTTTACACGAGCAACGTAGCCCAGGTTCTTTGGCAGGTCCTTGGTATCGAAAGGGTCTTCCCCACCCTTTGGAGGAGGTGTGAAGACTGATGATGGATTCAACACAACATTAGAGACAGACACAATACATTCTATGTCTCACTTCATGTATGTAAACCCCAACTGCATTGCCCTGTTAAGTGTCTACTTTCCTCCTCACCTGGCTGCACCTGATCCTCTGGCTTGAAGGACTCTCCATCAATCTCGCGTAGGTACTGGGAAGCGGTTCGTGGAAAGCGCTGGTAGGCCAGCCTCATGTACTTTTCCCTAATGGTTAAGGCACGGTACATACCTTTGCAGGACAGCTCAAAGTCATCCATGGTCACCTGGATAGCAGATATGAGATGTAACAGATTCTTTAACTGACTTCAACAGCACCTCCAGAGTGCAAAACCGTAGTCTTAGTTTTTCATTTAATTTTCACTATAACAACAAAACAAAGCACAGCTTCCTGTACAACTAATTACAGACAGCAAGCAGATGACCATGCACCCTGACTCTGGTTCTACTGAAGGTTTCTTACGCTAAAGGAGGATTTTTCCTCTCACCTGCTGCCTCTGTGCTCACTCTGTTGTTTTTTTTTATATATTTATATAATGTGTAGATCTTAAACCTTACTCTGTAAAGTGCCTTGAGATGACTTATGTTGTGAATTGGCGCTATATAAATAAAGTTGAATTGAAAATTGAACTAAGTTGAATTAAAACAATTTCACACCATGGTGATATGAAATACACTGCAAACTGCAAAAGTCAACAGCTTTTCAGACATCCAATCCACCTTTCTTTATTTACTGACGCATTTTATATGACACGAGTCATGTTACACAAGTAATAATTTTTATGTAATGTTATCTGTAATCAGTACACGTAATATATCTTAAGTTAGCTGAAAGACAGTGTTTCTCGTTTTGTAAATGTCAAACACTTTGCTATGAAACTTAAAACCTGGCTTGCTTGCAGCTGGGCTCCATTCATGGGCCTCTATCAGTGGAAGGGAGTCTAGTGGCCCACAGACACATGTCAGTGAAAGTCAACACCTCCTGTTTGCATGCATGTAAACTTAGTCAAGTTTAAAAAACGTTTAGTAACATGTTTTTAAATTGTAAATCTTTACAGTGGAATTAATACAAATCAATCAAAATCAAGGTGTACTTGTGTATGTCAGTATAGTCTCCATGCTTCCTATCTTTATGCTAGGCTAAGGTGTAATGCAGGCATTTGCTAAACACTGGCCAAGGAAGTGTGTTTCCCAAAATGTCCAATTCAGTCAACTTAAGTCTTGTGATCTAGCTAAAATAACCAAATTAAGTTTCTAAAGATAATGGTTTGCATATTTGTTTTCACAGTAATTTGGATTGGCCACAAGCATTTAACTGAAAAGTATCGTCGCTGCACACTAAACTAGCCATTTCAATACGTTTGAAGCTATTAAAATAGAAGGAAAACAAAGTTGCTGGTAGTACCCCAGCAGCGTAGTCGCCAACGATGGCCACTCTTTGAAAGTCGGGAACTTCAAGGTATGTGGGTGTGTCCACCTCCACTGACGCCACAGGGGCAGCAGCCCCCTGGACAGCAGCCTTGGGCACGGCCATGGTACTATAGCGCATGTGCCTCTTGCTTTGGAAAAGAAGAGATTAAGAGTTCAACGTTGTTGACTGTCAGAAGTTTTGAACGCAAAATGTAAAATGTTTAGTTTTTTATCATGCAATGCTTTTGTTGCATCATGACGTAACGACAGTACATAGTCATCCTTCTCACCGTTTCTCGGCATCATCCTCAGTGTGCAGATGGTGGGCCATCTCATGGTGGAGGATGGGACAGTCCTCAGCCACATCAAACATGGAGATCTCATCGCGGATGTTCTCATCTTTAGTCTCCGATGCGAAGACCTTCTCCGCAAAAGCCCGAATCTTATCATCGGTCTCTGTCAGGCATTACAAAGTTTAATGCATTAGTGGAAGACACTTTGACTTCCATCACACTACACAACAGTAAATTAAAGGTACTAGAGCTTCAACTATGAAACAGAAAAACAGAACTTTCTGGGTGCTATTCTAGACTGCATGGCTGTAAACAATGTACATTGATGTTGATGGATGAAATTTATATGAATGACATACAAAGCATAAACTTTACCAACCTTATTTGCACAGACACCAACACATGCATTGTACACAAAGAGCCACTATAGGTCTGCAACTCTGACCTCCAGTTTGGGCTGCAAACACAAAATCCCATGCATAGACACAGAGAGGACCCACAGTGGTGAAGCACTGAAACATACAGTTGACTCAGATCATATGGACACAAGCCTATCTCTCTCTATACAGTTTGTACGGTATAACTACAGACTCAGATTTCTTGTCACCTTCCATTGTTTATTTTGCATTTTATTATTTGCACACTTGTGTTAGCAGGTTTCTGTGGAAGAGAATTTGCCAATTTAGATCAGAATTCATGAAACGTTTTGACAGGAAAGTAGAGTGCTATGTCACAGGCAACCAAATGTCAATATACAGCTCTAGATTTCCTTAAACTTCACTTGCTACAGAACATGCGCTCACTTTCAAAGGCTTTCTAGTTTAAAATGAAATACACCAATCATAATGTAGAGCTTTTGTTTTCACCCTTCATACTTACTTTGCGGACCTGATCATGTCCAGCAAGAGAGTAGCACCACCCAAAGTAAAATCCAAAAAAGAAAGTGTTAGAAAAGCATGGGTTAAATCATGACATTATCCAGGTGTTGTATGTGAAGATGACATACAAATCATTTACTCTTGTTTCCACAAGTGCATCATTTAAGACCAAAGTCACTGTATAAGTGCACACTCATTTAGAAACAGACACTTTAATATTTAAAATATTTAGTAACATGCATGCAATTGCAGATGTTGACGATTTGAGCAATGAATTGACGCATTGGACCAATGCATACACTTAACACTAAACAGATTAATTGCATTAATGAAAACATACAGAGTGATGGTGGCTAATGGAGAGGACAAATGACAGTTACTGTTTACATAAAAACATTTGAACAAAGTCTTGGCCATTGCATTTTCATGACACAGGTGGAGATTATTTTCTGGAGTGGAGCAACAAAGTTTCACATCTAATAGAGTATCTAGGATGCTCTGGTAAATACCTACAGATTATAACATCTCCATGTATTGTGTTCATTCCCATGATGGAAGATACAATGACCTTATCTGAAAATGTCATTTATTAATGTAAATGTTCACTTCCAGGTCAGTTTGTATTGAAGATGCTGAGTTTGTGTAGCATCGGACACAAAAAGCGTATAACGAAACAGAACTGACACCGAGCGTGAACAATAAATTGATAAATGTGGAAAAATTGCCTGTTTCCTCTTTGTATCATTACATTAATTTTCATATAGAATACATGTTCATTTACCAAAGATCATTGAAAAAACAAAGAGGTTCCATTCAAATGCAAATAATATAAGGTGATGTGATGTGGTCACATCCATACAGTAAACCATGCATTTGAAATGCTTCACATCTTCCACATTCTCCTGAGGTAGTTTCCCAGCTCAGTACTTACTTCCACCCTCTGCTGAGATAGCAAAAAGTCCAGAGAAGACAGTCCAGGTTAGGATAAAACAAAAAAATGTGGTTATGTTGAAAGCAGCACATTTCAAACCCCAGATCAAACTAAAACTACCTGTGTGATTGGGAAACTGATTATTTGTGCTGTGACGACACTGATCCTCCTGGCCACTAGCCAGAGCGAACTGGCTGGTGGCAGCATGACAACACTGGCATGAAAGCTGAAATTTAAAATGTCACAACAAGTGTAAACACGCTCAAATGCATTGTCCACCAATACCTGCTAAATTGTTACAACTTGGCCCATTAGCGAAGAAATCGAGTTCTTCAGGCAGCAGCTGGTTAGACGATTGCATTTCTATTTTTCACCCTTTGATAAACTCTTTAAGGCATAATATAACTGCACACTTGCCAAGTGCCCCATGCCTTGTGCAAGTGAGCTATAATTAGCAACCATTACAAAAGCATCTGGAGGAGAAGCAGACCTTAAAACTGGAGGACCAACTGAGAAAAAGGTGCATCACTTGACCTCATGTCACACTTGACCGCAGTGAATCTGCTGACAATCACTTTCCCTAAACATATCCTGTTGGCGCGCTCGCCCACCGAAGCTCACGTTCAGGCCCTCATTCTACTATGACACGAATTTTAATGAGTACAGGTGCTGCTGGAGTCTGCTGATTAAACTAATGGACAATTAAAACTAGTCAGCAATACGGTGCAAGCTGAAATACCAAATGCAATGTGAAGGTAAAACAGCGTTTATCTGTCAGTTATCCATTAGACGCAGGAACCCAGGTAAACAGATGCAAATTAATTACATCAGTGGCTGAAGCTGCATAAATATCTCATTAAGACTTGTGTGTGGTATTTTTACAGTGGGCCAATACATTCCATTAAAACACAACACAAGAAGGACAGAAACACAGAAAATACTTTCCTCAGTTGAACTTTGTCAGTGTAAAACAAGTCCTAGACAACCCCTTTTTTTTCTAGGTGAGAGTGCACATTCAAGGCCAGAAGACAGGTTGATCACACTCACCTGGCACTAAGGCTTTAGGCATGGTGACAATTCTCTAGTGAAACACTCCCAGGACTGGAAAAGGCTGGTTAGCCACTGGACCACTGCAGCAGACGAGTGGAGCCCTGTGCTTGGTCTGTGCAATATTAAGCTCCCTTTCCCTCATGTGTAACCAGAATCTGCTGGGCATACACCGGGTCTACATGCCATGGCATAACGGGGAACTCATATGTGTGCAGATCTATTTTAAGGTGTGGACGTAGGACTGGTACAGTGTGTAGACAGAGGGGTGTGAGTGGGGGTACTCCATTATACAACACACTAATAGCTGTTCAAGTTGCTCTACACATGTGAAATGAACACTCAGATTAGTGCTCATAAGTTAGTCTCGGGTATATTCACAAAGTACTTTTCTGCTTTTCTACCTAACATCAAATAAATGCCACTGGTTGCTCAAACTCTTAGATCTTATAACTCAACAACACAAGTGGAGCTGCACCTGTTATTCGTCACATAATTACTGTTGCTTTAGTTATGTTGGTATTTGGCCATAAGCCAAAGTATTTGACAAGTCAAACTGTCCAATGACAATAGAGAAAACATGCACTGCAGCAGACATGCACAGCAGGGACTCATACACCCACCTGCAACCCTGACAAAACCTCAAGAAGCCTCATTTTGCTTCACCACTGCTCCAAAATGAAAGTAACTGGAACAATTTGTTCTCCTCTAAGCATGAGCCAAGACACTTTATCCGATTTATCAGTTTCAGAATATTCAGTACTTCAATTGCACCACAGCTGAAATAATTTCTCCAGATTTTGTCATGTACAGACTTGTGTAACACACTTATGTCACTCTCTTAAACCCAAGACATTTAAAAAGTCATCTATTTTTAGGGAATGTGATCTTAAATGTCAACCTTCCTCCTAGGGTGCCACTAGTTAAAGAGCTCAGGTTAGAAATGTGCAACCTGTCATTTCATCCCTTAGAAACGAAAATGCCAGCAAAGATCTGGAACCTTTTGGAAATGATGCATTCCATAAGAACAAGGCCTCTGAATATTTTAAGCTTTTCTGCTAAAGGTACAGTCTGTCTCCTAGTAATTATACAACAGTATCTAGCACTAGAATATAAATAAAGGAATATGACAAAGTACAAACAACAAATTGTGTTTTTGGACAAATGAACTACACTGATAGTTTGATAAACTTCTCCTCTTTGTGTGTGAATCTGAATCACAGAATTGCGGCATGAATGTGAACTTGAAGAACTAACAATTAATGGTGAGCAGCAACAATCAATTAAAACTGTCTTGTCCATGGGCTACACTGATCTGACTCTTTCTCATACTGAATCATGGAGATTAATAGTAGCTGGACAGATGGTTTACATGAGCATGAGGGAACAGAAAGTCCAAGTTTCCCCTACTCGTATTACTCCTATCATCATTACTCACACTGCCAGACACTACCAAATTACAACAGGTGTTCCCCTGTCCTCCTTCTACTCTGGACGTTGTTCAAGTCTGGCTTAAATATACAGACATTTTCCTTGTTTTTCAAATATCTGATCAATTTCAAGCATCTCACAACAGAGAAACATAAAAACATACGCAAAGTGGACGACAATTCCAGAGTGTGACAAATAAATGGTTCAGGGTGGATATATTTAACATTGTTTTGTTTGGTACTAAACCTTACTAGTGTCAAGTTCAGTGGCGACTGTGGGAAGAAATCTGAAACCTTTGGCCTCCAACAAGTGCACGCAGATTTCAATGCATCACACATGTACAGCAAAAGTGGACAGTGGACTTGACCACATCGTTCTTTCACATTTATTTTATCGGGGTTTTGGATGTGACATATCGTACTAACTGGACACACAGTTCTGGGCAAAAGGGTTTACGTTAGGCCTAAAACACAATGATCAGAGGTTTTTGATTTTTTGGCCGCATAATCACAGTTTACAAGTTCAGATTGGACTGTAAGTTTCTGTACACAGAAACTTACTTTAAATATTGGTACATGTGGTGGGGTTAAAAATCACACTGTGCACCACATTTAATAGGAAACGAAATTATGTTCTCAAAGTTTCAGTTAAAGCTCGACTTTGATGGAAGATCATATTATGATGGTATAAATTCTATAAATACAGTCCTTTTTTTTAATGGGTGAGAAATTGAACTTACCAGGAAACAAGTTGCAAAAGCCAGGTTCAGTAGAAATTTCATTACATTTTTTAATAAATATGATTCTAATTTGACCAGTGTTCTAGTCTGACAGGAAGCCAGCATGTACAGTGAGGTGACATGACTGAATCTAAAGCTGTTAAGTTTAATTTTCCTGTTATTTACCCATCATATTAAATTGTTCATTCAAAGCATTGTGTTGAACACATTCATATAAAGCAAATATCTATGTCGCAGTTTTTCCAGACAGAACAGAAACCAAACAATTTGGGTGGGATCATAAACTGTCCTGCAGTGGTACATGCCTACAGGAATTTTAAATGATCTTAATTGCTCCACTGGTCCTACCAGACCACGAAAGACGTACTGGAACATTTGTACTAAAGAAAGGGCTAAAAAATAAAAGGAAGGTTCCTGAGATTTCTCAGATTATAATCTGTAGAAAATGATGTTCTTATAAGCTTGTTCACCGTTAATCTTTTTATTTTATTTACCATTGCTGGAGCAGTCACTGTGGATACTGATTTAACTCCCCTCAGGCTTGACCAAAACATGATGGGCAGACAGATTACAGTGAATGATAAGGGCCATTTAGCTGTCTCCAGCACTTCCTCTGACAGAGACAACAAGAGGTTCCTGCACAACACACTTCAACAGCATTTTCATCACAGACTGGATGTGATGGAAGTAAAGGTGTTTGTGGAAGGTATCCCACGCATGGTCTGTGGCGTTACAGAGGAAACAACATGCCAAGAAGTTGTCATAGCGCTGGCTCAAGCTCTGGGTAAGTTTGTGGTTCTACTGAACATGGTGATAAAATGATCTGACGAACTACCCATTGTAATAACCTCCCTGCAAACTTTCTGTTTAGGTCAGTGCGGACGCTACACATTACGGGAGAAGTTTAAAGACTTTGAACGGTGCATGAAATCTAGTGAACGCCTCATTGAGACTCTAGAAAGGTATGGTGAGCAGGCAAAGGACGTTCAGCTCACCCTGACCCACAACGGACCCTCTGTTTGGAATGAAATGAGCAGAACCAAAGTTGGCAGATACCAGCCATGTCCGCCACTTAGAAGGAAAGACGCAGGCACTAGACTGTGCCGGGGCAGCAGTTTCCAGAGTTTGCATCGTCAAAGTTTGCCACCTTTGTCCTGTTTGAAACAAGAAGATGAGCAGCAAAAAGAGGTCCTGAAAAGACCTAAAAGAAAGTCTCTGACGCTGATGGAGGAGGCCTGGGAATGGCTGGAGAGCCTGGGGAAAGGCAAAGTCTACAGTACTACTTCCGAGAAGGAAAGCAGTAAGAAGGCTGATAAAGGAAACCGTACCTCTTTGGATGTTTATTTCAGTGTTGACAAAGGTAATTCAGGTCGAAGTGGTAAAACCAAACTCAGAGGTAAGGAGAAAAACCTTAAGCTAGACTTAGATGATCAAATATCTGGCTGCATTGGAAGCCAGACGAAGGGTAAAGAAAAGAAACAGCACAGTAACAGTCAAGAGGCAAAATCAGATGACCAGTTCAGTTCAAAGTGTGCTGCTGCAGATAAGGAATATAACCTAAGAGAAACTATAATATGTCAGTTAAGTTATCTGCAGGATTTACAAACCCAGATAGCATCCATAGAGAGACAGATTTTTGAGATTGAAGGAAAACAGAGAGCCAAAAGGACTGAGCAGGAGACTCAGCAGAGACTAGTTGAAGAGGAAATGGAACAAATCAAGTTTTGGGAAAATGAATTGAAGGCTGAAGAAGGTTATGAGAAAGATTTGCAATGCCAGTTCCTTGAGATGAAGGCAACAGCAGTGGAGTGCAAAGCTACACTCGAGAACTACAAGCGCAAAATGCAGGGACTTGATTCCTTTGGTCAGAACTCAGAGAATTCAAAGATGGTTTCGCGTGTTAGTGCAAATGAGGCCACTGAGATTTCAACAGTTATAAATAAGGATCTCAGTCAGCAGGCCTCTGATTCACATGGGGATGTAAATATCAACAGGAAGTTCCTGCCCAAACCAGGAAAACCTCCTCATGCTCTAGTTCCTCCCAACCAAATGAAGGAGCGACGGCCCACGGGACCCACTGAGCTGAGGGAGTGGTGGACGCGCTGGTCTGAAGCCCAAAGCTTGCGATCAAAGACTCAAAAGAAGGAGATTCACCGCTCTGAACTTACTATATATCTGAGTACTACCAAGGTATAAAATCAAGTTCCGTCACATGGTTTGTCAGCACAAAATGACTGTACGCCAGTGCCGCTTTTTAATTTTTAACTGAATGTGATGCCCCAAAGTCATTTACATTCAGCGAAGTATATGTCTGCTAAATTAGTAACTTCTGTTATATGCCAATAATCGGTTCTTACTGTTCTGTTTCAACTCCAGATATGTACTTGCAATAATGGTTTATGCAACACTCCAAATATATGATGCCTTCAATGGCGTGTTTTGACAAATATTGGTATAAATAAAATTGTTTTCCACAGCTGCTTTATGCTCCGGCACTTTTCCATGTAGTCTTAATGCAGACTTTCACTGAAAGGCCGGGGAAAAAAAACAAATACAAAACTCAGGATTTTCATAAAACTTTATTCGTTTCATTCAAGACCATTAACAAATGTACATGAGAACCTCTGTATGTGGTTCAACTGAAACCCAGTGATCTCCAAAGTTGAAATTAATGTTGACTGTAACTTAAAGTGCAGAGGCACAAAAGCTCACCTATGTCTCCAAAGCACTGTAAAGGATATCCTGCTTCTTTTTTTTTTACTGAATTTCTCTTGTGTTACCTTTTTTTTTTTTTTTTTTTATTTCTTCAAGTTAAATTTGTTTCATATCTGAAGTTTGGACTTCAACTAAGGAAAAAAAAAAGAAAAAAAGAAAAAGCACATTACAGTAAAGTTCAACCCACAGGTTCGGGATGCATATCAGTATTATTTCTACTTGAAAAAGAAAGCCACCATATTATTGTTCAATATTTTGGTGATTGCTGGAAACAGGATACAATTCATATTTTGTTGCCCCCCTCCCACACCCATTTTATTTTACTTGTTTTTTTAGGCACCTTATTCTTACTTTATTCAATATTAGAAGATTGAGTTTAATTGGAAAAAAGCAAAAATATGTGCAAGGAAAAAAAAAAAAAAACAACCATAAAAGAACTGCAGATATAAGATGCCACGAGGAATTCTGCACCTGGGAAAAATTGCTTACGTGGAGCATGTGAATACCAAAAAGGTATCTAAAGGCCCCAGATTGGTAAATCCCATTAGATTAACTACTTAGACAGTCACATCACACACCATGCTTCCTCTTCAGCGCTTCAATAAAGCATTTTAAAACTGCTCAAAAAACCGAGCAGAGAAGAATCCTCAGTTTAAGCTTGCACATGAGAAATATGATCCTCCTTATGGAGGGAACTTCGCTTTATGTGTTTCGTAGGAAAGCATACAATAGTGGAAACTTGATACTAAAATAATTTCAAGTTTCCATGGGTAAATGAGTAAATATGAGGAAAGAAATGGGAGCAGAAAGCTCAAAGACATGCCAACAGTCACACTCATTCATCCAGGCAAACTATTGGACAGAATACAGGTGCAGAATTCCAGTCAAAGCAGACTCAAAAGATAAGGACGTAGACAACCACACATACAGCACTCATTTGGAGGGACAAAGCCCTCAGAAACAAATACCTCAGTTACATACTATAATCACTTCTAGGTACATAACACACGCGCACACACACACGCTCAGAGATCCCGTGTACACTGCTATGTGGAGCTCTTGTCATACACATGGGAAGCAGGGAACTGTGGAATGAGTAGAGTTCCTTTGCAGTTATCAGTGGGGACAAATATTTCACTTGCCAATTACCGTATGTGTGCGTATGTTTTGTGTATGAGCTTGCGTGTACAAGCATGCGTCACATCAAATTCCTTTATCCCCTGCTGTTGCCTTTTGGGACATCCCAACAACACCAAATGGGGTGGGCTCTGTATTGCTCAGTCAATGACACCAGGCTGACGAGTCTTGCGCTCCACACTAAAGCCCTGGACAGGAGAGGACAAATTTGACTTAGATTGATGAGTAGGGAAATCATTTATTTGGTTAAATAACTGGCTGTATATTTGAATGACGACATTAGGAAGATGTTGATGAAGTGCGTTTCTTTTTCCACAGGGAGTCGTTCTGCATATAATCAAATGAATAATTATATGGCAACACTTAGAGACTCATACCTTTGAATTGTCAGGCCCACGGGGCTGTCTCACAATGACCAGTCGTGGCGCACTGGCATCATCAAGAGTGATGCTCTTCAGTCGGTTCACCAGACGGTCAGGACGAGGAGTAGCCACAGGTTTAGGCCCCTCACTGTAAAGTTAAGGCAATAATCAGCATTTAAGAATGCCACAGATATTTTCATGCTGTACAGGTAAACGTTCTTGTGCGTGTGGTTCGGCTGGAGACTGTACCTGACTCTGCGTACATTGCAGGCACTACATTTTCCTGTGCGTTGATTGAGGACAACTGAGAACTCCACCTCATCTCCAGTCTGGAGCTCCAAGCCATCTTGAACTTCTTTGACATGGAAGAACAGCTTCTTGCTCTCACCAACTTCATATGTTATGAAGCCAAACTGAGGGAAACAAAGCCATAGGACTGAGACTAGCACTAGAGTAACCAATTTCAAATCTGAAGTTTCTGATAAATGTGAATCCAAATGTCAAATAACAAACCATGATGAATCAGAAGGGGCAATGAAAACGAAGAAATGATCACCTGGTCTTTGACACACTCCACCATGGCTCTGCGCTGAGGCACTACATTACAGGCCATCTTCTGTGCAGTTTGGGCTACTGTGCAAACTTGAAACTTCACAAGTTCTCCTTTCTGTAGACAATCTGCCTTATTTGCCATACCCATGATTCCAAAGGGGTAATTCTGGCCTTTGGTTCCACCTGAAATAAAGAACTTTTTTAACCAAGGAATCTGTATGCTTTAAACGTATTATGTACATTTAGAAAATGTTCCATTAAGTGTCATAATAACTTCACACCAACCTTCCTCTGCTACTTCAATAAGCCCTTGGTATTCTGTCTGTGAGGGGTCCACGCTGCGTAAGGGACGGATGACTTTCCCCATAAACACTGTGGCGGTAACATCCTCAACAATGCCATTTACTATGAGCAAAATTCATCTGTTATTTGTAGGCACTTTGACTGCCATGTTGACATTTAATTCTACTGTCATACTAAAATGTGTCCTACCTGCAGCCACTCTAGTAACCTTTTCAGCACTGACTTTGTTTCCCTTTCCCTTAGAGAGAGTGTACTCCACTGTGTCTCCCAGTTCCAAGTTGTCCAAGTCTCCACACACTTCACTGAGGAGGGGAAAATGTACACACATGTAAGTCACACATTGATACGTTAGCAGATCTTTCTGCATACAATTTTTAAAAAGGCTTATCACAGAACTAAAGCTTTACCTGTAGTGAAAGAAAATCTCTTGGTCATGATTTGCCGTCTCAATGAAGCCAAAGTTGTCCTTCAGTGTGGCAACAAATCCGTGCAGTCTCTTGGAGTTGGAGGCATTACGGTTCAGAACCCTGATAGAGACTGCACTCTGCTGGCCTGTTCGCTTCACTTCATTGATGGAGAACTCCACCTAGAAGACCAACATTAGAAGTCACACAGAATAGAAAAAACACTACTGGACAACAGTTTGAAACCAAAATCATCACTGCAATTACCGCTACCATAAGGTGGGGGATTTTAGCTCCACAACATCTATAAGGGTTAGGTTTACAGACATTATGCTTTTTATTTATCTAAAGAAAACAAAAAACAAGTGTGGGGCCACTGACATACCTTGTCTCCAACCTGTGGGTGACTTCCTCCTTCCAGATCCTTGGCATGGTATGGCACAGTGAGCTTCACTCCACAGTCTTCGTATGAAATTATTCCTTCCTCGGATTCCTACAGAGCGGGCAACAGTCAAACCAAGATATTTACCACTGGACATAAATGTTTTCCATTAATGCTACACCTGTGTCTCAGAAGCGGTGTAAGCCACCAGTGTATGTAGTAAAATTTAACAATATTAAGTGTAGGAGCGTGCAGCTAACCTATGCAAGTGTATGAGGCAGCAGGGTAAGCATAGCATAAAACTATAGCAGCGGTTGTTAGCTTAAGCCTACTCTACAGCAACAGCTCCAAGTCACAGGCTAACAGAGAGCTGCAAAATGACTGCATTTCAACTACGTTTTAACTATTTGGGAACCGTTCTGCAAGAGAGATGTCATTCTTCTTAGTTATGAAAATGTTGGACGCTGATTGTTCTAGATTACAGATCACTCCTATTCTATGCTTCTTATTTCGTTGTTCCTGCCATGAGATAAATTTGTTATTGTTGAGTGAAGTCACATTCAACTATCCTACATGATCTGAAAAAAGAAGAAAAGCAATTAAACGACTAATTCACAGGTTTAATAATAATAATAATCAATATTTTATTGATCCCCTTGAGAAAATTGTTTGGACAGCTGCTAGACCCGTTTCTGCGCTACTACGGGGGATCGGTGTCTTGTTCATGGACACCACAACATGTAGCTTCGTGGAGACGGAGAATCAAACCTTCTACCCTTAGGTTGGAAGACGACTGCTCTACCCACTGAGCCATCATTCCGCCCCAATCATGTATAAAAGGACCAAAACTAGATAATAAGCATGAACAGTATGCTTTATGGAGGATTTATTAAGATGGTCAACAGGCTGTTCCCAAAAACTATTAAGAAATAGTTAGTAATTAGGATTAGTGTTCCATCACTAATTGTGCAGCCAAACTACTCACTGAAAATATTTGATTCAATGTTTAAGGATTAACTGGTGACCATCTAAAGGATGTAAAGGTGGCAATGAGTAGGTCACATCTGCAAACACCAACCTTTTCTACCACTTTACCCTTGAAAAACAAACAAATTCACTAGTTAGACAGCAAGGCTCATCACAGTCATCACTGTAAAATGGGCCAATTGTTTACCCTTACTTTTCATATTCACTGATCTAGAGATTAGGTATCCTTTTCTAAATTAAGTGTTAGTGAAATCTATAGGTTATTTGTATAATTTTGTGACTGCCCAAGAACACATTTGTAAGGCACTCGTGGTTCATGCAAAAGATCTTAGTCCTACCTTGTCCTTTTTCTAATCAAAAGGAGGTAGTCATTGTAGAAGAAAGCAAAAAGGAAAGTTAGGACTAAAACAAAATTGGAAAGAAGGAATAAATACAGTTGGTTGGGGTGAACTACGAGGCTGCCGTTTCATGTGCTGGGGTGGACTCGTCATACTGTGTACCTTCTCTTTGCCCTTCGTGGGACTGGCATTCTTTGTGGCGACTGCCACTTCCTTTTCCACCACACCCATGAAGCGCTGTTCCAACTGGGTGTGGAAAGACACTGTGCCCTTGGGAAGCTTCTTGATGCGCACTGCATGGTTCCTCTGAGCCGACAGCATATCCTAACAACAACAAATGTTTATTTTTGTTTGTCATTAACAAATTATGGGAATTTACTAACTTATGGAATAACACAGAATACATGTTTTTGGGAAACCCTTATAACGATGACCTACAGGCACAACTGTGAACTCCACTTCATCTGAGATGTGCAGCTGGGTCTCCTCCAGTACTTCACTGAAGTGAAAGAACATCCTGGCATCTCGATCTACACACTTAATGAAGCCAAAGCCATCGCGTATGGCTGCAATCACCCCCTAGAACAAGATTTCGTAACTGAATACCTAATTCACTTGAATATAATCAGCTGTTTGTTTCAGCACTAAAATTATGCATTACATAATTGACCACTTAATATAAAAAAAAACTAAACCAACCCAACCCCCAAAAAGGTTAATCTGTGGCTACTGGACTTGTTTTAGATCCTTGAAGACATTTCTCCTCCCATCCAGAAGGCTCTCAATTCTTACTAGTTTAAGTAGCGGGTTTATATACCGTATTTCTCGCCATATAAGACGCACCGGCATATAAGACGCACCCAATTTTTAAGGAGGAAAATCTAGAAAAGAAGATTCTGAACCAAATACTGTAGTAAAATATTTTATATCAACTGTATAAGGTTAACAGTTTAACAATTTTATGTCAACCATGTAACATATTAAGAACTTAGTACTCTTTACTCTCATTAACAGTTAATCAACAGTTAACTGTTGATTAACTGTTAATAACATTAATAAATAATTAATAAAGTTAGCGCCGTAACGTCACGAAACCT
>JAUMTR010000025.1:4438828-4451391 GCA_032270685.1 Microctenopoma stevenorrisi | reverse complement strand
CCGTGTAAGACGCACCCACTTTTACCCCCCAGTTTTGGGGAAGAAAAAGTGCGTCTTATATGGCGTAAAATACGGTAACCTGTGGTGTATCAGGTAGACGCAGTGACAAGGGGGGTTAGAGAAAAACAACCACCACCCACAGGATCATCAGGATCCACTCGAGGACCCCACAGGTTTTATAAACCTGCTAGAACCAGCCAGAATTGAGAAAGCCTTCTGGGTGGAAGGTGAAACACCTTCACGGAGCTAAAACAAGTTCAGCTGCCACTGACTGACCTTTTTTGGGATAAGCATGACCTGGATGACTGGATCACAGACAAGACAAACCTAGCTTATTTTTGTAATCCTCACCATTTCGCGGGCCTCCTTGGTGAAGTTAACAGTGTCAGGTAGGATATCGATGTTGGTAGCCCTCTCAAGCTTGTCTCTGCGGTCTGTGGAGATGTTGAACTGTATGTGGTCTCCCTCCAAAAGGGTCACTTTGGACTTTGTGTCCTTCTCACCAAACGGCAGTTCCTTGTCATTAAAACCAATCCGGGCACTGATACGTCCTGGTAAAGGGTCATTCTGAGGAAGCAGGAAGACAAACATTTGGTAAGGTTACATTATATTTTCCAGTCGGTGGTTAAAAGTTACAAGTATCCTTTTATAAAGGACATAAGTAGTCAAGCAGACAT
The DNA here is from genome assembly GCA_032270685.1 of Microctenopoma stevenorrisi. Lineage (NCBI taxonomy): Eukaryota > Metazoa > Chordata > Actinopteri > Anabantiformes > Anabantidae > Microctenopoma > Microctenopoma stevenorrisi. Next base: position 4,450,714 of record JAUMTR010000025.1, on the reverse strand, counting down.
GCAATCCACTTGCCTGGTTTTTAGTGGGAACCTTGGGAATTACTTTAACAACAGTTCCTTCAAACTGCTCAATGCTGATATCCTCAAAGATGACTGTTCCTTGGGCGAGCAGTCTCACGTCTGTGGCTACTTCTTTACCCTATGTGTACAAAAACATAAAATGTCAACCAATTCAGAGAAGTTGTAATTAGTGACAGGTTTCAGAAGAGACCAAAATTAAAGTCTTATCACCCACATTTCTGTCCTTGATAGTAAACTCAACATCATCTCCAGCCTGCAGAGCCTCCAGGTCACCCTTAAACTCACTGTAGTGAAAGAAGATCTCCTTCACCACATCAGCCCTTTCAATGAATCCAAAGGCCTCCTAAAAGACAACAGATACATAAAATCATCAGTGGTTAACCATAGGTTAGCTGCACAAACTACCAGTGAAAACATCCCATCTCTAGAAACCATAATAGTTACTCTATATATATATAAATATCAATTTGGTAGAACATGATGAGATATTTTATCCATTAATCCATATATAAACCAGAGATAATACTTTTTGTAATTTGCACAATAAACATTTTCTAATTTCAATCAGTGGCCCTTACCTTCGTAGCACACACAACTCCCTGGCACCTCGTTTGCTTTTTCTTTACAAGTTGAATGTTACGAGCACTAACAGCACCAGTACTGAAATGCAACAATGACATATCAAAACAAGCTGGAAATAATTACGACGATACTGACATGGTGTGGGACTTACTGCTTGTTGGTCTCCATGTAAAAGCTAACTTTGTCCCCGGTGTCCAGGTGGATATTACCCTCCACATCATCAGGGGTGTAGGTAAGGTAGAACACTTCCTGTGAAAAGTCATAAGCATTGTTTGACTTTTTTTTAACATTTACAACAAACTCTTGACCAATAAACAACTTCACATTAAGGATGTAACTAAAAGCCTGCAAGGCAAGTGTGTGCACATACACACACACAGCATATGATTGTACATTACTGGCATACATTACCATGAACCATAATGGGGAGTTCCATGTTAACAGTCATTATGCAAATGACTGCAAGCCATACATACTTTAGTATTGTCTGTACAAAATTCTCAATGAACAATCTTCTCTTACCCCATTTCTTTCATAACAAACACTGCCAGTAGGCACCTGGCCAGGAGCAGATTTTCCATCCAAATGCACAGGTATTGCTGACACGACCTACAGAAAAGGGAGAAATTGCAGAAAGCAATTAAAACACTGATGTACAAAATGTAGGTTCATTCTAACAACACAGCCTAGTTAAAAACATTCTCAGCATGTGATGGATGAATCAGTACAATTCCATAATTCACAATAGCAAAGATGTGGAGCATGATCCACAGGTTTACAGAACTGGTGGGACTCACATTAAAGTTAGGCCTTCGAACATCCTAAACAAATTAGTTAGTAAATGACTGAACCAGAATAGTTCAGGTCTAATGCATGTCAGACTCGTTTACGTTTGGGAGGTTACACTAGCTGCTGTGAGCATTCAGAGAAACTATTTCCACCGGGTAATTACACTGATGCATGCATACATGAATGTCAACAAGTCCGAGGCAAGCTGAAATTCAGATTTATTAAAAATCCAAAGCAGATTTAATGTTGAAGTTTTAAAGTTGTACTTTCAGGACCCTTGCCCGAAGCACAAAATGCAGCACATAGAATGTTCCTCTGATAGACAAGGACAGAACCAAAAATAAAATGGTATTCCTTAACTGGATGAATATAACCATGCAGCACAGTAAAGGGATAGGCGTGCAGGTCTGGCCCCACCTGGCCCGAGATGCGCTCCTCTGGCAGCACCTCTGGCTTTATCTTAAGCAGCTTCACTGCTATGGGCTTGCCAGTGCGCCTGTCAGAGGATACCTCAAACTCTACATCATCTGATGAGAAAGGAGGAAAAGAAAAACTTAATAAAGATCTTACTTCAATCTTCTCAATAACAGGTTAAATATGTATCATTTGTATACAAGTCCAAGGCCTCTCACCTCCTATTTTAAGCTCCTGCAGGTTGCCATTGTATTGGGAGCAGTGGAAGAAGAGGCGAGCTTGTCGTTCAGAGCACTGGATAAACCCATATGATGTCAGGAGTTTCTCCACCACACCAGTCTCTCTAACACCAGGTCCTGTGCCGTTGGCATATGCAGTGTGCCCATTGTTATGGAGCATACCTGGGTCAAAACTCATCTGCAGAGGAGAAGATACGGTAAACATTCTGTAACACCAAGTAAGCAATTAGAATAAAAAACATGCATGCAGATCAAAGCACACTTTTGAGGTTCTGGGGTAGAAAAAAAAGCAGTCAGGTAGCGCTACATAATAGGCTTCTAAGGCCATTTACCCGTCAAACAATGAGACCCCCCTCCCCCACCCACACACACAGATAAAGCCTTGATAAAATGTGATTTATAAAAAGAAAAATACACACCACACACACTCTAAATGCATCAAATCAAATTCTTATGTAATTCTAGGTACATCTACACGCCAATCAAATTTAGCAGAAATGTCATGCAACTTTAGTTGGACGGATGAAAAATGTTCCCCTCCCTCTACCAACCAATCCAGTGACTATATTGTAGTACCTGTACGAACACATTAAATTCACTATACCACTGGTAAACTTGTTTTTGAAGTAACAGCAAACCATGCGGTTAGCAGCAGTGACATGACAACAGCAGCTCACTGAGCTGTAAGTCAGTATGGGCACCACTGAACATGCCCTCTTACTGATCTCTGATACAGGGGAGTTCGCTTGTGTTTTTTACTTCCTGGATGAGGATGGCAAGAGACTGAGGAGGAACGGGGAATAGGCATGGGCCCAGTGGAGGTAGATGGGGCTGAGTCAGTGCTGCGAGCCACTGGAGGTTCAGAGGAGCCCCTTTCCATTTTTGACACTGGAGATAGGACTTTGGTATGCTGTGGGAGGAGGCAACAACTTTGACATGGTGCGGTCATAGCATTTAATGCGTTTTAGTTACCAGTATCCAGGTCTCAAAAGTTTGACATTGTTATACAAAACCAGTTATCCAGTATGAGGGTGTAAAATATGGTCCGACACTATGAATCTGCCCTTTATTTTGCGCACTCATACGCCCAGGGTAGGTGACAACATATACAATATGACAACAATTGACTACTAAGGTATACTACCAAAGACTTCTCCAATGCCATATTATTAGGTACCAACTCATCACAACCAACACCAATAATCAAACCCCATCAGAAAACCTGACTAATACCTAGCAGCCTCTAAGACTACAGTATACCTATGGATCAAACACAAAAACAAAACAGCATCAATAAACAGTACTAAGAAGGCGTTGAAAAGTATTTGTGCATTCAAACAAATTGATCTAGAGAGAAGGCAGATTTAAGAACTAAAAAGACAAAACAAAATGCTTTAAACAGCCAGTTATAAAGAAAACTCAAAGAATCAGAAAACGCAAAAAAGGTCAAATAGCGGTGCATCTACAGTGGACAGAGTTGGTGATGGTTATGGGTTATGAGGGGGATCCGAGGGCAGCCTCTTATGTCCGGTTCGGTACTGCACATAACAAAATACTCTTAACATAAAGTGACTGTTCACCTTTAATACCCTCCAAGGAAGGATATTAAAGACCCAAGTACAGAATTGACACGCCCGAACGTTTTGTTGTCTGTATAATTACTGCCAAACATCCATATAAAAATGTTTCAGCTTTAGAGACAATAAGGTTGTTTGTTCCCAACTAATGGTCAAGCACTAACAACAGTTTTTCCTAGAGATGGACTTAAAACCCAACTTTACTTTAATCACTTCTCGATTGCTTTTTTACATTTTACTATGCATTCTAAACAAAGTAAAGAAAAACCTCCCCCAGATCTACAAGATAAAAAAACCCCACTAAAGTAGAAAACTAAATTCTGAATTATTAGAACACCATCACCCTGCAACAATATAAGTAAATAGAGGCTAGTCTCGAGAACCCAAAAAAGGATGAAAGAGGTTAAGCCATTCACAGCAAAGAGATGCAGGGCAAGGTGGGTGGATGGGTGTTCGATGGGGTGGGGCACGTACAAAAGAGATGGGAAGGTGAAACTTACGGATCGGCCATATGGCGACAGGCTGAGTCCGACAGGGGAGGTGCTGCTCAGGTCAGCGCTAACAAACGCGGTGGGTGGCGACGCAGGCAAGGTAAATTCAACAAAGCCTTTCCAGGGGCTGCCCATATTTTCCCATAAACCCGGACCAAACTTGCTTGAGCACTTGCTGAACTTGATTTGATTTAAATTTATTTGCTTGATTTTTAAATACTATTTTTTTTTATGTAACCACCCAATGATACACCGCTGGATGTCTGCAAGGGTGAAGAAAGGAACAAACATAACGGGTAAGGCAAATAGGTCAGCCAGTATGCCAAGTGTCACAAACAAAGGAAAATAGCAGTGGGCTTTTTATTTCCGGGGTGTGACTTGAAGAGGCAAACATCAAGGGGGATGACTTGAAACATCAGAATAGCTAGAAAGGTGCGGGCTGGGTGTGGAAGGAGATCACTGTCAAACTAAACAACTACTCTGTTTAGCTGGCTTATGTGAAGTTTTGAGAAGCGTTAACTTTATGAGGCCAAGATAGGACAGAAGCAAATATTTAACTCTATATAGCATCCCTTACACTCATTCCACCAGAGGTGTGTGAGGCCAGCTAGCAACATATATGAAAAACTAATTCTAACCAAGCAATGCAGCAGCTGTTTCCATGGATATTTCTCTTTGAAAGTTTTCAAGTAGAAACAGTAGCTTTGATAAAAACCTGAACATTATGTCGTTTAAAAATGGCAAACCTCAAACTCTAATTGCAGTGAGGCCATATATCCAAATACAGAAGCTTCAAGAAAAACCCTTAATTGGTTGCATGAGTTAGGAGGGGGGGCGGGGGTTAAACGAATGAGGACACATTTTCCATGATAAAAAGAAAACAACCTGTGCACTGCGGCCCACAGAAGTGTCAAGCTGGCCAGAGTGAATCAGAATTTACATTATATATAGTGAGTTTGTAAATCTACATTAGGGTAACGTGTACAAAGCAGGAATTTTAAAATTAACTCAACCCAACTCTTGGGTGAGGCAATTCTGCACAATATATGAAATCACAACTGATTAAACACTTAAAGTGCAGTTCTTGTTGACCCAATAGATCTCATGCTATGTAGAAACTATAACTGAGACCCACCTTTTTTGTTGTCTTGAAACTTGCAGTTCTCTTGATCCGACAATGCAGTTGTGCAGATCTCTTCACGCACACAGTTGAACACACACACTTGTTAACAGGTTTCTGGCACAAGTTCTAGATGGTTGCATAAAGCAAAAAAGGGGGAGAAATCTAGAGCAAAAAAGGCAAAGGCAGGTGTAATAACACTGCTTAGAAAAAATTACAATGAAAACAGTGGGACGAGAAGAGGGAGGGAAAGATTGAGGAACTATGGGGGGAAACAACTAGCAGATAGCAGCCCACTCCACACCCCAGTGGTGAATCCGTGGTGTGGTGAGGATGAGGAGGGCTAAGAGCAGCGTTGGGACGTGTGCTTTGTCAAAGCTGTTGAGTAGGCACAAACTTCTGGTTTCAGATCAACTATCGTCTTCTCAGTGTATGGTTGGGCATAGGATTGCTTCTCTTCTGCGTTTCAATTGGGCGAATGTGCGTCTTCTTTGGTTGTTTCAGGATTTGGTTACTTCTTGTGTTTTAAACCCTTGAAGTCATCCTTATTTCCGCACACGTCTTCAGTGTTGCAACTTTGCTTGTTTTGGAGTCTTATCTTCGGTTTCTTTGCTATGATCTGAACTTGAAGCAGTTGCGGATGGTACAAAAATTCAGTTCCGTTTCACTTCATACTGTTTGAGAAAAAAAGAAATTCAGTGTTTGAGCAAAACTGATCACTTTGCCTAGGTAGATTAACAATGTCACAAAAAAACTTTTAAGTTAACTAAACAGACAAGCCAGTGGCCTTCAGATATCTACAGTGAGGCAGAGCAATACGTTCACACTGCATTTTCTGATACATTAACTAAAAAGATGCAACCAGCAGACCAGTGACCTGACAATTTGAGCACACTGGATTCTTTGCCCCTAGATTCACTGTATAAAAATAGGTTTTCCTCTGATGCCTCTAGACAGAGCCCACAATGTCAGGCAGCTGACTAGCAAACAAGAGCTGTGGATCAACAAGTCCTTGTGCATACCTTCAGTTCATGCTATGATATTTATGGCACCAAGGCCCTCTGTTTTGTTTGTTAGCCCACAACTTACCCTACAAATTTTTAATGTGTAGGTGAGGCTGACCTAGCAAACAAGCATAATAATATCTGTGTATGTTATGGGTGTAATTCTCACTAAATTCAGTTAGAAGTTCAGAAACTGCCTATCAGTAGGTTAGAGCAGAGTGTTGTTGACCTAAATACACTGCTTTGAAAACAAGCTGGGTGCGCCAGCCCAGGACACATGATATCTATTCTGCTGTGGCTGTGTTGCAATGACTCCCTCAAGATTCCTAGAAGGCTAAATTAACTTAATAAAAATTCTAGCAGTACACATTTTAGCTCCACCCTGCAACACATAACCAAATGTCTCATCTAGATGATTTGGGTTAATACGGGACCCACAGACATAAAGCTGTACACCCAAACGGTAGTACAAATAAAGATAGTCAACAGGGACTGGATAAATGGGCTAGAGGTTATGAGTACTGAACAGACAACTTTTGAGTTAAACCATGCTTGAACATATTGGTTTTTCGCTTCCTCCTTTTCAGCTTTTAGTGACGCAGGAGGAGGAGAAAAGGTCCATCCACAAAACCCCTAGAACCGATTTACTTTTTCAGCACTTTCAAATTAGTGCACAGCCACACTTTACCACCGTAATCATTAAACAAGACAGACACAGAGCCACACAGGCGACCCCACAGAAGTATCTTGTGAAAAATAAGGCCACGGTTCTACCCTGGTCCGGGCCCGACAGGACCAACCATGTGACTTCCGCCATCCTCAGCTGGAACAACCGATAAGGCCTGATGCTACATGTTGCGGCATGCGATGCTGCCGAAAACGTCACAACTAGGCTAGCAAGCAAATTTTGTACCACGTCAGACTTTACAACGTGTACCCAAACAATCGCATGTGGGTTACACTATACCGCATTATAGCACGTTAGTCCCAATCACGACCACGGTAACAGCTAAGCACACATTAACCCGTCTTAATGACCTTGTGTCGACAACCCGAAACACAGATTAGCATCTCGCTTAAGTCAAACAACTCGGAGGCATTTCCGATTTTTAAAATCCCAATAAATTGACAGTGACAATAATATATCGTCACAAGGCGCTGACATGGCCAACACATCATATGTTTAAGTTATTTTGCTGTACCACCATGAGTTTAATCATGAAGACATCAGAAAGGGAGCACTCGATGCCGTTACTTTAGCGCACACATACCACACTGCATATGTGAAACTAGCTTCGTAATGTTTCTTCATTACGAATACTATCAATACAAACTGATTTATGCCTGCTGATAAAATGTGCGTCATGCCGACAAACTCCGCACCAATGTGGTAAACGAACTATTTTATTGCAGTATTTTTGTTAACATTAACGCACTGCTCGCCTCCTGTCACCGGGAAATGTCTGAAAATAAATAGGACAAAACCAGAGTCCATTCGATATTAAACGGAGACGCAAAAATATAATATACACAAGTTGTTTTAAGGTCAAGCTATGTGGGTGAGCTGTAATAATGACATCGACTACGTGTGTTCTTATACGCCAATAACGGGAAGATAGCTAACGGCACGAGGATGGGATAACAAAGAAGCTAACTGTTAGCTACGTACAACAAGCGTTCAGATGCTCGTGTTTGATTTTATTGGAGTATCGCTTCTTCCACTGTGCCTAACAAAACTGATAAAGACAAGTGCCGTCTCTGGCACATTGGGACACATTTAGGCAGACAAACTGTTATTGATATTGTAGCCAGTGTAGCTAGGACATTAAGTTCACCATGCTAAGTTGCTAATAGCGGCTACGCTTAGCTAGCATACTGCTTGGTCCTTGTATGTGGTGATTTATAGTGGGGAAAAACACGACTGCCCCCACCCAGGCCCGGACTCTTCGTATGACTAAGCGCTTAATAAACCGTTCGTTTCTATAGACCCACTGGACAACAAAGAGAATACATCTTACTCATACATTACAGACAAATGTTTAAATTTACCTTTAATAGGAAAAATAATAAAAACTCACCCCAACAGCTTTCAGCACTGTCACCAGCGCCGCTAGAAGCAGCACGGCACATTACGTAGTGATTAGGGAGGCGGCTATCGCGATATTTGACGTTCGGTTAACCAAAGAGCCTAAAAAAAAGAGTGGCCTACCCGGCGCAGTTGCAGGTGCGCAGCCAAATACGTGGTCATGCAATGACGCATGGGAGACTTAGCCAAACGTTGCGTGATAACAATACATTACATTATTAACAGCTTTCAACATTTCTTCAAACTTAGGCATAGCCATTAGAGTTAGAAAATATGGTTAGCTTTCACTAGTCTTAGACAACTGAACTCAACATGTTGCCCTAATTTAATTCCCTGACGTCCTTGACTAGTCTACTTTCACTGTAGAGTTTCTGAATCTACACATGCATTCAAGAATGATAGGGGGGTTGAAGTTTTTGTTTTTTGATGCCACAGTACTAATTTTATACATTTTTAATTTATTGCCTGAACTGTAGGGACTCTAGAAGCTGATATACTAGAGCCCTAAAATGTGGGTATGTGATAGGTCACATCTGCTATTATTGTTATATCTATTGCTGTGACATGGCGATAAAGAATCAACATGGTCATACAGGCAGCATTGGGCTTAAGCATTGCCAAACTGTAAATTCATTATGACACAGAAAATTACACAAAAGTACAGACTGTAACACAATGGGAGGAGAGCTGTCCATCCTCAGGTTATCACTTCAGGTTGGTCACTTTGTTTTGTAGTGGTGGAAAGTAACTAAGCATAATTATATAAGATCTATAAATTACAATTTTAAGCCATTTCTGCTGTACATTTTCTGTTTTCTTCATGCTTCTACTGGCAATTCAGAGGCAAACACTGAACCTTTTTTCCATCATATTTATTTGATAACTATAGTCACTAGTTACTTTTCAGAATTTGATTAATATTACAGAATGTTTATTTGCTTTTTATTGTATTTCTGCACTGCTGTGTCTTTTATGTTCTGTCGGTAAAGATGGCGTATTTCATTTTGCTCTGTCCAATGTACCCTGTACAGAGGTGTCAAAAGTACTCACATTCTCTACTTAAGTAGAAGTACAGATACTTGTGTGAAAAATACTCTGGTAAAAGTAAAAGTACAGGTTGAAATCCTTTACTTAAGTAAATGTAAAAGAGGTACAGGTTTTGAAATGTACTTGAATACAACAAGTAAAAAACAATCTTCACCTTTAATTATACAAAATGCCTTTTGATGATGAAAAAAGTTCTAGGCAAACAAAATACACAACTTTTCTTTTGATTATTCAGATTATAGAGGTTATTCAGAAATTCAGATACTGTCTAGTTAAGGCTTTTTGAGCTAATTGTGACCTGATGGGTGTAAAAACAAAGAATTGTCTTTTTTACGTGATGTAGTTACTGAGAAAAATTATGTTTACATATGATAACAATTGTTTTGAACGTTAATAAAAAAAACTATAAAGTGAAAACAATTGAGTAAACATTAGTCCTGAGAACAAAAACAGATTGAGAAGTTCAGTGGCTCATTTTAGGTGCTACTAACAGTTGCTGGAAGATGTTTATGTGTATCAAAGTACCCCATCCCACCCCATCCTAAGAAGTCAGGTACATTTTATTTAATTAGACTTTTCATAGAGTGCCATATGACATTGGAAGTTATTTCAGGTTTCCTTTTCCATAGAACAGGTCTGTGGTGTGTAGTGTTTTGCAGTGTAAAGGAAAGTGGGAGGGGGACGCTACACCGCACCCAGGGCCTCTGTATGATGTTATAGTGGCTCCAACCAAACGATGAAGTCACTGAGGGGCATTGCATTGCAAGGACTCTGTTTCCGTCTGTTAGACTGTTCACGTTTATTCCAGGAGGAGCAAAGGACACAACCTGTGCCAGGTCATGGTAAGATGTTTAAAGTGTCCAGTTCATAGATAGTGTAGAGCGGTCAACAAAAAATACACTTTTCCTACTCACCCCCTCTCCATACAACTGCCACGGTGAACGGGTGAATATGTACCTTCAATCAATCACTCAGCCACTCCCCCGATCACACACACACACACACACACACACACACACACAGACATGAGTGAAGCCAAACAGCTGATTGTGGCCCTAACACAAACATTGAAACACATAGCACCAACAGATGTTAAATATGTGCCACAGGTGATCGACTTTCCTGATCGACCATGAAATGCGGCGATCGGAGATCACATACTTTTTCTAGATTTTTTTTATAGATTTAGGTGAACAGAGGTCACGCATGAACAGCAGGAAACGTTTTTTTACGCCAGCATGTTCTTCTTTACGTTAGAAAGCAAATGATGGCGTTTTATCACCGCTTTCTCTCCGCGAGGTAGATTTTTCCTGTTTTGTTACTTTTAAGTCGCTTTGTTTTCACAACGAAAGTAACGAGACGTTTTCGAAAATGTAAGGAGTAGAAAGTGCAGCAAGTTCTCTAGAAATGTAGGGAGTAAAAGTAAAAAGTCGTTAAAAAAGTAGATATTCAAGTAAAGTACAGATACCTGAAAAATCTGTAACGAAGTACATTTACTTCGTAGACCATAGTACGAAGTAAATGTACTTCGTTACTTGACACCTCTGTGTACATGTGATAATAACAAATTTGAATCTGGAATAATAGTAAGACTTTATTAATCACTGATATAAAATTCAGAAGCAAACTAAGAGTGAGTGAAGAAATTCAGGTTATAATATTAGAAATAGATTAAAAAACATTTTAGCATCAAAACAGCGTGTAATTATGTTAGAATAAGCCATCATAACCAGCTGAAAGTTTTAGTGAGCAATATTAATGCCTTAATAATCGTAAAAACATTTACTGATGTGAGATTAGTTCTACCGCGACCCGACAGCGGATATGCTTTTTTAACTACAAGACTTTTACTGATTGTTATCTGAACACTTCTTTCGCCGCTGCGGCTTTTTTATAGAATCGCTTTTGGATAAACACAAGAAATAGTAATGTCACATACATTAAAGTCCCCAGTAGATGGCGGTAGAAACGAATCTATTTTAAGATTTGCGCGAAGAAGAAACGGAAGTGACGTTGTTATGTCTTGTCTTACACGGAAGCGACTTACTTGAAAACAATATTTATGTACTCTTCTTTTTTATCTACTTTAAAAAGTTTCGAAGACCTTCAATAGTATTTATGCCTTCTTATAAGGACATATGAGCTGCCTCGGCTCTCTAAAGCTAGATAACAAGTGTAGGCTAACACCGAGAGGCGTCTTTTTACCCATCTGACAGAGTGAAGTAAAACGTTAACGCTTCATACAGGAGGTATCGGTTTCCAGTAAATGGCCTGTACTTTAGAAAAAGTGTTGACCGATGCTCGGACCCTTCTCGAGAGGCTGAAAGATCACGATGCGGCCGCCGAGGGGCTGATAGAGCAAACCGGGGCCCTTGGTCAGAGAGTGCAGAGCATGAAAGAGGTGGGAAATGCTCTTCCAGACAAGGTAAGGACATCTGAACACAATTGATATGATTTTCCAGTTTATTTGTGTTTCATCAAACACAGTAAATGTATTATATATATATATATATATA
>JAUMTR010000025.1:4371260-4438728 GCA_032270685.1 Microctenopoma stevenorrisi | reverse complement strand
AGCAGCTTGAGTAAAATCTATTCTCCTGTAGCATTTAAACATTAATCTTCTACTTTATGTTTTGATGCCGACTAAAGTAAGTAAGATAAAAAACATTACTCTAATTAATTAGGCTGCTAATGTATTAAATGCATATTCTTATGTGCATTCTGGTATTTTTGATGCTATGGTTGATTTGCCAATAAAGCAGACGAACCTCTCTTGTTCTTCAATAACTTATTTTCCCAGCGTCTTTTGCTGCTGTCTCTCCTCAGCACACAGAAGACAGTTCAGAGATTCAGGAGTTGACCAAATACAAGCCTCATGTCCTTCTGAATCAGGAAAACACTCAAATCAAGGAGCTACAACAGGAGAATAAAGGCAAATAACACCCAGTTCTGTTGCTTGTCTGGCCCGTGTTTTACATCTTAATAAATCTTCATGATTTCCTGTGCAGAGTTATGGTTGTCCCTTGAAGAACACCAGTACACACTAGAGTTGATCATGGGTCGATACCGCAAACAGATGCTTCAGTTGATGATGGTGAAAAAAGAGCTTGACACCAGACCTGTGCTCAACCTCCATGAAGACCATGCAAAAGTACACCAGGCTTCTTGACATTTATACAACTTCCCAGTCATTGATAGTCTGTGTTAATCTAGTGATATATATGTCTTGCTTTGTGGTTTTCCAGGAAGTGCAGAGCCAGGTGGAGCGGATATGCGAGATGGGCCAGGTAATGAGAAGAGCAGTGCAAGTGGACGATCAACACTACTGCACTGTTCAAGAGAGGCTTGCTCAACTAGAGGTAAACACAGTAGACAAGAAATCTTTTTTTTTTTTGAGTGAATCCACAGTTTTAGAAAGTGATTTTTAAAATAAAAGTCATATGTAGACATATGTCTAACCAAAGTGGATGTATGGAAAGGAATACATTGGCACACATCTGTATGTTTGCATGTCACCGACATAAATGTACCAGGACAGAATATTATGGCAGTACAATGCATATTCATAAAACTGTTAAAGATTGGAACTCTTCTGCAACTTCCTAAGTACTATGGATGAAAGGGCAGGATGATAGATCTCTGTTGCTGAAGGTATTTTGCACTTCAGGAATGGGATCTTTCACAGCTCTCCCGTACACCCTGCCTTCTACCGTAGCAGCAACTGGTCACAGCAACATCTCTTAAATAAACAGGAGTATGGATTTCTTAATTGAGTTGATTCAATCCTGATGTATCTTTCTAGGTGTAGAGAATTCACCACCTATATATTAGTGGAAGTTACAATCTGGCCTAACAAACCAAAATCTATCTGCATTGCCATATACACTAAAGTTGTAATATGTAACAGAATGTGTATATTGGATATTTGTATATACCTGCACTATAAGATACACATTTTTTGTTCAGATTGAGAATAAAGAGCTACGAGATCTCCTGATCATCAGCAAGAGCTCCGTGAAGACAGTCAGAGAGGAAACCAACCACCCGGCAACAGCAGTGCAGTCCCCTCAGCCAGGGTCCAACGAGTGATCGCAACAGTGTTAGCGTAAACTGTGAGGGGGGAATTGTGTCCTTCGGAACCAGGAGACAGGGTTTATGACCTCCTCACCACGTTACTTTTTTTTCCATGTGATGAAATGCAGTCAGACCACAGCCTATATTTTGTAGCAAAGGTCACCTAAACGCAACATCATGGCTGTCAGGTGTATGTACCAGTGATTGTGTCTTGGTGTTAACTGTTGTAAGCTTTCATATGTACAGTAATATGTATTATCACTGCAGTTGTGTGAGAGTGACTTCCACGTAAACTATGTCTTTGAGGTGTGCGGGTTATCACTGACAAGACTTCAATGGGTGCTAAGGTGTAATAGTGTGAAGGCTGTAAAGCAAAGGGGATTTATTTTGTTTCTGGCCAAAGACATTTACTTTTTAAAGACACAGTTTCTACCTCTTTGGTTCCCCTTTGTTGTTCACTCACACTGATGATGTGTAAAACACTCACAACCATCACTGATATAAGTTCACTCGAAGTCTTGAAAAGCCACCTGTAGGTTGCACTATTGCACCACCATTGATAATCATTTTGCCAACATAATGACTTTCGGCAGTTTCACAGAGCCTGCCTACTGCTCAGTGGCAGTGGATCATTAGTATGTGAATAGCATTTGATCACTTTAATACATTTGTCTGTTTGTAGAATCCATATGACATGATTTCCATGTTTACTACATTTGAGAAATGAGTTTGGTGCATAGTAATAAAGTGTTCCAGCTTATGGCACATTTGCAGTAAATAGTAACAATTTTCAAAATATGCCAAGTTTTTGTGTAATGAATACAAAGTACACACTGTATGCTCTCAGCAATTGTGTATTGTCATCTCAGGAAAACAGTGTTAATAAGTTTAACTTGCTGTAGTTACTTCATGGCAGTGTACTGATTTGTGTCAAATGAACTTTCATTAAAAAACTCGAAGCAAAATGTTCAATAAAACAATGTGCATACGTCCTGTACAAAACGTTTACGGTTAGGCTTTTACAGTCTGTCGCATGATGGCGACATTAGGTTGGAAGTAATGAAAAGCGGGGTTTACATGATTACTTCAGGGAAGTCCACTAAATGTCTGTACGTCCTATTCTCGGCTATATAGGCGTTTTTTACACATGTATCTAAACATCGAGCCAAAAATATAATTAAACTCCAGCGCCATAAATCTCACCGTGCTTTGACACTTGAACGTTTCCTCTCAACAGTCATCGTCCAATAAGTAAATTCCGACAGCACCTGAAAGCAGCACCAGGGCTGCGTTTGACACTTCTAGCCTGATACAAGCTAACACTAAGTTTTAGCATGTCTGAGAAGGAGCTCGGGAAAAAGTGGGACCGATGCCTGGCAGACGGCGCCATTAAACTCGGTAACGTTAAATTTATCATAATCTTAAGATTACAGTGACATTATGTCCCGGAAGAAGGGCAAAATGAACAATTATCTGCAGTCCACTGCTGACATTCTCTGGGTGAGACGCTAACTAGCTAAGCTAGCCAAAAGGGGATCGTAAAGGACACTGAATGACCAGTAAGACAACCAAACGATCCATATGACTTTTTTATGACAAAAAGTGGGTTAAATTAGTTGTTTTCTTAGAGAATTAAAAATGTGCCTGGCCCAATTTGTACCGTACTGCATTAATAGTACACGTAGAAGAAATATCAACTGATCGTTGAGCACTTGATGTGAAATATACTTTCAGTATATATGAGAAAGAGAGTAGTGCATGATAAAGCAACAAAATGGTAGCCCTGTGGCTACAATCAAAATATACAATACGTATAGGTTAGGAATGTACTGCTTACATATAGGATGTACCTGTAGCAAGCAGAAATAAACACAACAAGAGTAAGCGAGAAGTACATTTACATTTTCTAACTTTATCTTTCCAGGCACTGGACTGGGGCTAGGGATTGTTTTGTCTGTTCTGTTCTTCAAACGTAAGTAGATTGAATTGGTTAAATTGTTAATTTATCTCAGAGGTCCTTGACAAAAGGAGCAGAGCTGAGCTGTAGACTTAACACTGGCAGGGAATAATTAGGAAACACCTGCACATTTATGTGTTGTTATTGTTTTGTTGGTTTTATTGGTTGTAATTGGATCAAAAAATACACATTACATTTGCATGTTAAACGTTACGTTCGGCAATCAACCACCCATCTCTCTCTGTATAGAGAAAGAGTCAAATATAAATTCATATTATTGGTATACTGGACATGAACTTATTTTAAGGTATTTTAACACCAAGGGTGCATGTGTGATTCATTTAATAACCTTTTTTTCTGGGGAAAATTGCAGTTTTGTTGCTAATTTTCTAAAAAATATTTTGTAGAAATACAATAATGAATTGGTGTTTGTAAACTTGTTATTGCAAGTATTTCCATATTAGATTTAAATTAGACATTTAATTTTTGTGTATAATAATAAAGTATAGAAAAAGGGAAACTACTAGAGTGTGAAAAGATATCCCACACATCACCGGTCTGTTGTATGTTGTTTAATCACAATGTGAAGTTTCTTTAGCGTGTGAGAGGAGATAAAATATATCTGTTTGATTTTTAGGGCACACATGGCCAATTTCACTGGGCTCAGGAGTGGGACTTGGCATGGCGTATGCCAACTGTCAGAATGACCTGAGGTCACATTATCTGCTGCATAGAATTGAAAAGGTTGGTTTCTGCAACAACAGTTTATTTGGACCTTAAAGCAACTTAAAGAAACAATTAATTTTTTTCTAACAATCCCACGGTATGAAAATCCAGCTGTAATCCATTTCTGTTTTCCTCAACAGGAGCAATAGCTACAAGTTATCGTGGGACTGTCTTTTTTGTTATTTTTTTTTGGTATGTTTTTCTTTTTGTTAAGTCCATGGGAGAGTCCTCATTTGCACGGTTCTACAGTTAGACTATTGTCTCTCTTTTGGAACATTTCTTTTCTGGTATGGCCCAGTATGGTGTGTATGTGCCTATTCAGGACAGTCTGTGTTTATTTAATAAAATTTTAACAAAAAACAAAAATGGACCCAGTGATTTATTTCTCCTGAGATACTTTCAAAAGAACAAACACATTTAAATTATATAACAATTGTGCAAAAGTAGATATATAATAGGGAAATATATTATAATTGTAATTCATTTTAATAGATATAATATAATTCATTATACTCCAAGCTGTAATTGTGGGACTTGAAAGAGTAATAGGAGTCAAGTGTTAATGCAGCTTTGAAAGGTGGTTTCTCAGTTTATTTCTGAATGCATGTGGGAGTGAAATGTGTCAGGGAGGAAGTTGGAGGAAGCAATGTGAATTCTGTCCCATAAGGTGGTGGGCTTGGTGTGGGTGAGGGGGGGTCAGAAGGTTGCCAGCAGCTGATCTGATGTGGCAGATGACGGGTGTAGAGGATGGTGCAGATTAGTCATGAGGGGGCATGAGAGCACTGCATTTTAAGTTTAGTATTTGAAAAGGGTATTGAAATGCTGGAGTGCAATGGATTTTACCCCACTAATGCTATTGTGTTACACTTAGAATTTGAGTGCTCCTGTAATTAGTGTCATCTGATTGTTTGGGTTGAGAATAAGGTGTAAAAAATGTGAAGTTCATCTACTGTTTCCTGATAGCTGGTAGATCTCTTAATGTGAATTTACTCTATCACAGGTTTTTTTTATTCCCCTGGTACCATAACAGCTAATTAAAAAATATAAAGTCATTATCAAAAGTTACTTGAAATAAAAAAGTCACATCATATGTTTATCATGCTTTACAAGAATAGTAAACGGTTAAAAAGTAGCATGACCAAATATGGCAACACCCACGACAGTGGGTATACATAATATAGAATTAACATTTCTTGGCTGTAATTGTCCATAGTTACGCATTACCAGCTCAATGCTTTGACACGCTCCTTTTCAGTAGGTGTGTGCTGAGTCCAGGAGGCGCGCTGGAGTGGCCGACACATGGATTAACAGGAGCGAGGGATATAAAGGCAGCATTATAAGGACCATCCAACCTGTAGAGCACTTAAAGAAAGAGCCTTGCTTACAAATGACTGCTGCAGTATTTTGTGTTGGTTTCTGCTCCCTCGTGCTGTTTCCCAGAATAAAAGGACATGGGAAAGGCTGCAGAGCTCCAGCTCAGCAAAGGACCCGTGGAAACTGTGCAGTGCCGCTTCTGTGAGGTGAGCTATAATTTTGAGTCTTAGTCCATCATCTGTTCATCTTTAGTAGTTCCACTCACTAACACTGCTTTTAATGTCTAGTTGAAGCTCGTCTCCCTCTGTACCCTCCTCCGGTGACTGTCATCACTGTGACATGCTGCTTGAAAACCCTCTGTCAGCCAGTGAATGGCTCATTCTGGCACTTAGCTGTGGATCAGGCAGGGACATGCTGGTGAGAATGGAGAGATGCGCGAAACTGTGTTGGTGATTTTGATCACTACACTGATGGCAGTGGACGTAACCCAGAGCACCTGGATGTATTCCTGTCAGAAGGAGATTTTGTTTTATGGAGAGTAGTCCATTCAAGCTTAAGAAGGACAGAGCTGGATGGCTTCTCAACGAGAACCTCGGTGGCCTCTACTTATTTTGCTTTTTTCCTGAAGTAGGAGCTTTGACTTGGAAGGGTTAAAGTCTGCAACATTTAGTGGCGCCGAAAGACGACCTCCACAAGCTGGTTTATTGATTGTCGGGGACTGGCACCATGGCTGACTCTCACCTGTCTGGCTCAGTAGGAGGCTACAACAGCAGTTCATCCATCACCAGCGCCTGGAACATCACTGGCAGCGGCCCGTGGTTGTTAGCCTTCATGCTGACTGTCATCATCCTCATGACAGTCTGTGGCAACATGTTGCTTATCGCTCTGGTGTTTGCCCATCGCTCGTTGCGTTGCACCTCAAACTGCTTCTTGGTGTCTTTGTTCCTGTCCGACCTAATGGTGGCACTGGTGGTCATGCCCCCGGCCATGCTCAATGTGCTGTGTGGAGCCTGGGTGTTGTGGCCTGCCTTTTGTCCAATTTGGCTTTGCTTTGATGTCATGTGCTGCAGTGCATCTATCCTCAACCTATGCGTTATAAGCCTGGACCGCTACCTCTTTATCATCTCACCGTTGCGCTACAAGCAGAGGATGACCTCACCTCGGGCGCTACTCCTTGTTGGAGCTGCTTGGGGGCTAGCAGCACTGGCTTCATTCCTGCCTATTGAGATGAAATGGCACAGCTTAGGGCATGGGAGTGGGGATTCATCAGTTCCTGGTTTGGGTATTAACAACATCAGCTCCTACTCTGAATCACTGTACCCAGCATCCTACTTTCAGCTGTCACCATCAGGAGGCCTTTCATTCCAGTGTCGCCTTCAAGTCACCCTGCCCTTTGCTCTGGTGGCATCTGTACTCACCTTCTTTTTGCCCTCCAGTGCCATTTGCTTCACCTACTGCCGGATCCTCCTAGCAGCACGGAGGCAGGCAAAGAGGGTTGCAGCATTGAGCCATCCACCACACCCACATCCCTCTCTTGGGGAACCATCCCGGCCTCCTTCAGCTAGGATTGCATCATCACATTTTCAGCAGGACAGAGATGTCTGCAGGTACCAGGAACCTCCTGTACCACAAAATGCACCGGTGAGTTCCAAACGGGTCCACAGACTCAAACAAAAACTTGAGGATTCTTAGTGCATAATTGCTGATCCAACCAACAATCATCTAATTGCAGACGATCTAAAGATTTACTTATTTTATATGATAAAATTGTTTTTTCTCACAAACAAACACTTTTTTATTTTCCTGAGTCTACGTGTGCAGAAGTCTGCAGGCTGCTGATGCGAAAGCAATAATTTGACTTTTCTGAGATTCAAAATGTTATTCATCATTATCAGACTCTAAAATAAGAAATAATCAGTCAGCAGTGATATGGAAATATGGATAAAATGGAAATAATCTTGTACTATAGTACTGAAACTGTAACTGTGGCCCAATCAGGTATAAAAGAAAAATGCAGGTGCATGCAAAAAATCATGTACAGTCCAGACAGTGTGTCAGATGTGCTGCCCCTAACTGCAAGGATTACGGTCATGTTGTCTGTCACATTTACTTGCAGTTAAACTGCACACACTAGAACAGCCAATGCTATTATTATAGTAATAATAATAGATACAAATAATAACAGATACAAATAAAATCTGAATCTGATTCTTATTCACCTGTACAATATTTAAAAATGATTGTGGTAACATTGGTACAAAAATTACAATTAAGTAATGTTTAAGCAAGGTTTGGATTCACTGGGTGAGCTTCTAACTATAACTGGCCTACTGGTCAGTGATTATATATAAATATATAATATATTTTTATAAGTAAGGAAGTAATAATAAAGACTTTTAGTATTAAATAAAGGGTTTTAAATAAATAGCTTTGGAGAATAGTGTAGGCCTACTGCTCTACTGTGGAGATAAGGAGATCAGTACAACTCATGTTTTGATCTATTTAAAAATGTCAAAACATGAAATTTGGTTTAGGCCAAAAAAAACCCCAAAAGAAACCATAAACAAGTTTCACACGGCAGTTCATTTCTACCTTTAACTCATAATAGACACTGGACACTAAGTTAAACTAAATGTCTGCTGACTTGACACTTTCAGTGTTATTGGTGTCAGCAAAATTCCCAACTGATGCTCAGTTCCTTTAATTTCACGGTAACTCAATAAAATCAGGACAAGGCATCAAACAAATGCAAAATAAAATAATGTTATTTGTTTGAGGTGCCCAGAATAGCTTCTCTAGTCCTAAAAGGTATATTCTGACATATTAACATATTAGTTCTAAGCCTTTTTCTTCCTACTGTCCACAGCCGTCAGTAAACAGTGAGCGCCATCTCGCTCACAGACAGGGTCGGCGGGCACTGAAGGCTAGTCTGACATTAGGAGTCCTCCTGGGACTCTTCTTCTGCGCTTGGCTGCCCTTTTTCATCACAAACATGGCTCAGGTCAGTGGAGACACCACACACTGACTGTACCACAGACATTACACAAGAACATTACATTTAGTAGCATTCATCTGACAAAGACGAGCTACATGTCCAAATAGCTGTAATATATAGTTTGCCTTTGCTTGTACTGAATGTGTTCTTTTTTTCCTAAAAAAAAGGTAGTTTAAAGCAAGTCTTTTTTGAATTGCTCTCCTTCTTCAGATATCTAAAGTGTATTTGTGTTGTGGGCATAAAAACTGTGTTAAAATGCAAAAGAAGGAGAGAAAGAAACACTTGGATACCAATCTATTTTTGTATTGCCCAGCTTTGGCGTCATAGCTTTGCCTAGATATCCAACAAGGAAATAGACTGGCATTTCAGCTTTGTGTGGCTGACTCATCCTAAAGCTCACAAAACAACACACCAAATAATTATTATTCTTTCATGTTTTTAATTTGATTCTACTCAGTGCACACACATGTTACTCAGCGAACAACCGAGAGCGGCAATGAAAAACCTCACTGAGAGTAAATAAATGTCAAAAAACAGCTTAATCTATATTGGTAATGACACTTGTCCTGTTTTTCAAGTTTTCAATGATCCAGTCATTTTGATTTCCCATCTGTGCCCTCTCGCTTCTCCCCTGCATAACAGAGCACAGAGACTTGACTGTCTCTGCGCTCTCCTTCCTTTTCACACTCAATGTGGTGTGTGAAACTCACCCCTCCTTTCTGTCCTATTCCCACCGCCTCCCTGTCTCATCTTGATAGTACTGGAAGTTCTCCTCCAACAGCTGTCTCCTCCTTCACCATCCCTCTCTAAACCTGGTGTTTATGTTCAAGTCAGTCAGATGCAAATGCATTTGCAAGATCTATCCGGGGATAATTAGATGTTCGATAAGAAAAGAGAAGATGGACACAACATGTGATTAGTGGGGAGAAAACTCAAATATAAAGGGGCCTAAAATAAACAGTTCTAAATGAATATCAAATAAATAATTAAATATATAAGTTGCCAAGATGCATACACAAATAATGAAAAGACAGACAATAAAGATTGTATTACATTATATTTCTTTTCCTTCTCTGGATATCCGTTTTTATTTCTTGCTACACTAAACAGTGCTGGGAACAAGTATTGGACCTCTTCCTGTTTTAATTTGAAAAAAACCCAGACAACCCAAGTAAAAACAAAAAGCAGGTTTTAAATTATAATTTCATTCATTAAAGCAACATTTTTTATTCCCTCCAAACCTGCCAGGCCCCATGTGACAAAGTAATTGCCACCTAAACGTAATAATTGGTTTTGTCTACTTTTTCTATGTATTCATTTTTTGTCTCATCTATTTTCTAATAAATCTGTGTAATAAATAATTGCTACATTGCACAATCAACTCCTGATCAATACAATTCTCTTCCTCATCTTCACTCAGGCCGTGTGCGAGTGCGTGCACCCTGCCCTGTTTGATGCCATCACTTGGCTGGGCTATTGCAACAGCACAATGAACCCCATCATCTACCCGCTGTTCATGAGAGACTTCAAGCGAGCTTTGGGGAAACTGTTGCCCTGCTGCTCTTCGCAGTCACCCAGAAGACCCTCGCCAGCACTTTCCCTCTCTCTGCGCAACTCAGGAGAGCCTCACATTGCGAGCAACCCGCCCTCTCCCTTGGCCTCTGACCCGACTCACCCCCCTGCCACCGCCACTGATGCTGTCAACCTAGTGGATGCGGAGCATGCTGGGATGGACCTGCCACTGCTTCTGCCCAATCAGGTTGACAGCTTGGATTGACCAGTAATTGCAAAATAAAGTCATTGAACAGGCTGCGTCAGGGTCCCATCAATCAAGACTGATTGAAGACAAGTATGGAGACTCAAAACAATCCATTATTTACTCACAGTTACTTGAAAGCCCTAAGTGGTGTGTTCATCCTTTGTGGTCACAGAAGAATTTGTGAACACTATTTCTGTAAGCTACACTATTTCCAAACTATCTCCAGTTAGCAGTGCCATTATGAAATGAAAGCAAGGTCAGTATGCGGTGCTTCACATTGGTACAGACAGAACAGAGAAAAGAAAGGCCTTCATCGAATTGCCCCCAGCCTTATGGAAAGCAAATTACTGTGATAATATCCATGGCAACCAAGCCAACAGATGGAACAAAGCAGGACAAAAAAGAGCAGAAAAGAGATATTGCCTATTTGTAGCATCCATTAAAACTGGAAAGCATGAGCAATATTTACAGGTATTTGACCTCAGAGTGAGCTCAGACAATAAATTACTACTATTATACCATATTTACAGGTCGTTAGAAAAAACAACTTAAGATACAATACTATAAATTGTTATACAACTAAAACAGTTGTTTAAAAGCATAATTTAATGCTACAATGTCGTACAATCTGCAGCTTTTCACTTTCCCAAGACTCCATATGTGTGTATTGTCTCTTGAGCAGTCTCTGACATGCCAGTGTTTGAGAACGGAATGAATTTTCTCTCCAACAAAGCTTTGATGCAGAAAAAAAACCCGTGAGAATATGAGAGTTTACAAGGAAGCAGCTGGTCCTGTAACATGCTCTTTACAAGTCTGGCCGTTTTTGTTTGTGTGTGTGCTCTGCAGTCCAGTGTGTATCATCCCAGCTCCATGATACATGCTCAGTGTCTGATTCACCGTCCTCTACACCATCATCGTACTGGGCATTAAAAGCAGATGCTGTGTCGTTATTAGTGGCGTTCTCCACAGAAGTAAGTGGTACATTGTTACTGTCTGCGATTGTATTCTCAGATTTTGTATCATTCAGAGAATCCAGCAGGTCTGAAATATCAGGGATATCCCAACCATCACACGTTTCCTCTGTCTCCGCCACCTTGTTTGCGGTTTCACTGGTTCCTTCTATATGAGTCTCAGGCCTCTCAGCTGACATCTGTGTCTCTGTCACCTGTTGCTCTGTGGGAGGTTTGTCATCGGTGTCCACCATCCCTTTTGCAATTGTTAAAGGCTGAGGCAGAGCAAAAGAGGCTCCTGGCACTTCTTTAGTGGGAACTCCTACTGCCACCAAGATGGTGTCCATCTGACGCATGTAGTCCAAGTGACCTTTCACCTGGGAAGCAGATACACGGCTTTAATGTCTGTCTAAAAAGGGAGCATATTCTTTGTAAATGACTTTCCAAGTTACTGGTCTGTATTGCACTTCTTTTTTTATTGTTGTGTGGGATGTTTAACTTGTGATGTTTTCTGTTATGACATATACTAAGTGTTATGTTTTACTGTATATGGGATCACAGTGGTTTAAAATGTTGCAGAAAAGCACAGCTATGAAGAGAAAAAGACCAGTGGAGGCCTTCATTTGACATTTTAAATGGGAAAACTGTGCCTATTAAAGAGCTAATAAACTTTTGTGAATAATAATACTTCACGGCAGCTATGAGTCAAATTACATAGCCTATATTAATAATCCCACAAAGAATAATCAAAAGATAATGCTTTTAAGTTTGATTTTATGGCTTTGTAAGTACATAGCAAATGTGCAGTTCTGGTTGATTCTTTTCTACAACAAACATGTAAAAGCATTTAAATATTTGGTAACATATCTGATGGAAATGGACAAGACAGCAGCTGCAGATATATTTGAAGAACTTCCTCTGTCAGTGATTTTATGAGAATGGTATTTTTTCCTATACTGTAAACAACATTTGGAATGGATAAATGTTTATGTGCTGTTTTCGTTTTCGTTTTTTAATTTCCTCTTTTCATTCTGTGAGGACTCAGGCTGTTAAGTTAGTTTAATAAAAGGATAATGTAAAACCCTGTTCTATAGGAAAGCTAACCTAAAATCATGTCTGTTGTGATCTGGCGCTCTTCTCTCAATCAGTGGAAATAATGTTTAACAGTAATTCATACATGGGGAAAATACCACTGAATACTGTGAGGAAGCTTGAATAAGCCTCATAATTTTAAAAAATACCATGATATAGAATTTGGTCATACCACCCAGCTCTAACTGGACTCAAACGTGGCTCTGAACACAAAGTGGGATTTAAATATACAGTACGTTCTTAGGAAACTAATATTAAGGAAACTCACCACGGAGGAAAGATCCACATTGACTATGCGTCGATTCTGGACGTTGATTGGCTGTAGTCCGGCAACAGACAGTTGTGCAGCCGAACTTCGGTACAAATACCCCAGGAGCCAGTCTCCTCTGACAGGTAGGTAATTCCAAAAGTCAATTAAGTTAAACTCTTAATCCTTACAAGCCATACTACACACTCTACACACTACATAAGAAAAGGGGTTTTATTTACCTGCAGTACCCATTCACTATTTTTCCAGCCACAACCCTGGCCATTCTCTCCCAGGCCTTTTCTGAGCCGTCCACTGGGGCCCCAAGGAGAACTGCATCCTCTACTACTCCTTCACTACCTGAGGAGTCAAAGCAACACACATTATAGGACAACAATGGTGATGGTGCCCCCACTTCTTACAGTGTCTGAAGGAGTGATATGAATGTGTCATCCTCAGCCTGCAAAAGTACTGTAGTGTACAGAGGAAATAGTTTTGCCTAGTGCAGTGGTGTGGCGCATGGAACCGTGTTTATATATATCTATATATATATCTATATATCTATATATCTATATCTATATATCTATATCTATATCTATATATATATATAGATATATATATATAGATATATATGCACAGTGCACAGTGTAAACTAGTGTTTCTAGAAAATGTAAAAATATCTTGGACTTGAAGTGTAACCTTATGAAATTATTAACCTGGATGAAAGGTATTCTTCTCTGCTTCACCAAAGACTTAACAGTGTCCCTTTTTAATGATGAGCTCTTCTGTATAATCAGCACAGTCACTTACAGTAACGTGATCATACCGTACCTTGATCATTTGCAAGTTCCTGTAGACAGTAGTAGATAACTCTGGCTCCAAGACTGAAACCTATGAGACTGACAGGGCGCTTCCCCTTCAAATAAAGAAGAAAGAGAGGAGATGCTCAGCTCTGAAGTAGCTTTCAACATCCAGCTAGTACTGTGTACTCCTCTAGTCTCATTTAGACACACTCATACAATACCTGCTGTCTAGTTCTCAAAACTTGTGCCAGATGTTTCCCCACCTCAGCTGAGCGGTTCAGGCACACACACCAGGGATTGTCAATGATGCTGGCTGCTGCCAGCAAAGATGCAGGCCAAGTGAGGGCCGTCAAGATGCCTGGACAATGAGATGTAAATTCATAAGTGTATTGTAGAAAAGGAGCTAGAATAAAAGACGGTCAAAAGATGGTGAGCTTCCTGGATGATCTTTCTCCTACCTGAGAGTACCGTGTACTTAAGAGCTTCCTGGGCGACCATGCTGACCAACCCATCCAGCAGAGAGGTCATGGCCGAGCCCAGGTCCTTGAGGAAACGTGACTCCCACACCAGGCAGTACTGTTCCCCACACTCACCCAGGCTGCACCACGGGGCCTGGAATGAACCTGGAAGACAGCCGTTGTGTTTTTATGTGTTTATTACAGCGCGATCCAGCACCAACTCTGCATGTGAAGTACATTTTAGCAATTGTGTTTCAAGTGGGTATCAAGCTTGTAACTGAGTGTGCAGTGTGTTGTAGCAGTGGGAAAGCTCCATTGTTTTATGAAAGCATGCAAATGCAAATGTACATTTTCCCTGTGTGTCCATAGGGACAACCTGTATTTACTGTAATTATCCTACCTAAGGTCTGAACCTGAGAAGAACATTTAGATAAGAAAGTTTTAAAAATAGATTACTGCAAATCTGTCTCTCGTTAATCTGTTTTTGGTGGACTTTCTTTCCTTGCATGTAATGGCCCTGGCACTGACCTTACTTTCCATCAGTGTGGGGCAATGCAGGCTTAACTCTCATAGCAAGGGCAACTGTGGTAGAAGGTAAAATATTGGCACTGAATTCATTGCACACTTTTCTGTGTCTGCAGTGTAATATCAAACATAAAGACTTCTGCTTGCTACATTAAATGCTATTGTTCAGTTCTAGTTGTGTTCACAGAACTAGCATTCGCTATATAATTAGTATAAACAGAATTATATGGTACACAACTAAATAACAGCTTTACATAACAGCATGGTAAAAATCTACATATTGAGTTGTATGGCATTATTTTCCTGATCTGATGAGACATTGTTGTCTGGTTAGGTTGCTACACCATAAAATATATTAATATATTACAATTAAATTGCATGCTATCCTAATTACTGGAAATTGTAAGTAGTTGCAGGGATTCAACAGACTTACTGTATTTACCACTGCAGAGCCAGCCTGTCACTGCAATGGTCAGGTGAAGATGCTTCCTAGAGTTCAGTGGCAGGAACTGAAATTCCTCTATAGCCCCAACACACTTATTCATTTTATAGCCTTGTGAAATTAGACGAATTAAAGAAGAACAAAAGTTAAGAGGTAAATAAATAAGGCATCAAAAACAAAAAAGTGTATTCATTGAATTCAAATGAAGACAAAAACTTTTTTCATGGAAACAACGATGTGTCATGCAGCACTCTTACCAGTCAACCCAGCTCCTGCTGCTCCAAACAGGGAGGCCATGATTGCAATGCCAGTAGCTGAACCCAGGACAGCAGCTCCTCCAGCCCCCAGCACAGCACTGGCCCCCGCTGCAACCAAAGGGGCTGCCAGTCCACCTGTCACACCTGGCACAGGAGCAACAAACTCAATGGGGTCAAATGTAGCCACACTCAATATCTGCAAGGTGAATCATTTTTGAACTGAAACCTATGCTTTTATGAAAGATTTTTAGGTTTCAACAACTAAAGCAGTGATAATCACCAATCACAGTTCCCCCGCCCACGGTGGCCAATCCAATGAGGAGGTAGCGTCGTAACTTTCGCCCTCTTTCCTTTTTCAGCCGCCGAGAGGATTCCTCTCTAGTGGACACAGAGTCAGACAGATCACGTGTAGTAACTGGAATATTAACTGGCTGTAAAAATAACAACGCCATATGACTTTTGTGGATTTAAGAGGACATGAAACATAAAAGCAACATAGACATAGTGTATACTCATTTAAAGCAACTGAACGGCTTTAAAAACATTAGACTAAGATCCTTATATTACCCATGTAAAATAACTGGCTTTCATCACATGCAACCACAACTCACTCGCTTTCCTCTCCTGCTTCCCTCAGTCGTTCTCCCAGTGTTTCCTCAAACTCCTCCAGCTGCTGTGGCGACACTCGGAGCAGACAGTTGATATGGCGGATGAGAACCCTCGCTCTGGCATCATACTGGCCTGAGCTCACGACAGACCATGACAGTGATAAAGTAGCAGAATTCACAGCAAACATTCAGTGTCAAGAATCGAAAGACTCTTACCATCGTTGACAGAAAACGACACCAGATCCTGTAAAATAAGATGAGCGTTGGTTATAATAGATGTGTTTGTAGACAACACTGTGTAATTACTCAAAGTAAGACAAAGCAAAAAGCTGAATTGTTCTGGTGGTGTGATCGTGAAATTAAATCATGTATGACCTCTAATAGACTTGAATATGATTGAGGCACATTCTTTGCAGATGTTATAAGTATACACAAATTGATTCTCTAGAATTCTAATTATTTTATATTGCCTGTGGGTTGTATTCACCCATTTGGTCTAATTTTTCAACTCTCTATTATCTTCGTCACATTTTTATTTGCTGTCGCAACAACCTAATTTCCCACAGGGAACATTACAGTTTAATATCACTGCATCCTCAGTGAGAGTGACAAAAACCTGTATGATAGGGGTAGCGCCTGCAGCAAGCAGATGTTCGGCCTGTAAGATGGAGAGAAAAGTGTCTGAGCCCTCGAAGCCAAGGCCAGATAGGAAAGCCCCCATAACCGGCATCACTGACTCATCCAGATCCAGCCAGCGGACCAAGCTCCTCAGGTAGTGCTGCCTGAAGTCACTAAGAAACAAATCGGATGTTGTTTATCCAAATGGGTATACAAAAACATTTAAAATTGCTGTGTTTCTGAGACAATCAGACAGTTAAAGTGGAAACAACTGCACGTGCAAATCTAAGGTGTCCTGCAAAGATGTGATTCTACCAAGGACGACAAAGTCACACTGGCCTGATAACGCTTTTGTCTATGGCTCTGTTACCTGTTTTCAGGTCCCGTGAATAACAGGCCCAGAGAGACACCACACAGCCCAGCAAAAGCAAACCTCCCCTGTTCGCTCAGCTGTCTGCTGATAATTTGCTCTGGGCTTTGGTCGCATAGGGCATCTTGTGCTGTTTGTGCCCCACCTGGGTCTATGGTGACAAATGGACAAAGCTTAATGATTAACTTTAAAGAAGAAATTTGTTTTGGGCACATCATTTATGAAGCCAAATGGTTACGACACACAACGGCATGCTCACAGCACATTAGTCATGAGTACAGAAATCAAACACTAGTGCACTAAACAGACAGTGGGCTAAAACAGCAACTTATTTTACTTTAAAAGCTGTTTGCTGGATTTACCTGCAGGCCCCACTGACCGACATGTGTCCCTATGCTATTTTCCATCTGATTCATTACAACTGCTCATGAGAATTCAGTATTGAATCGCCTGTTTCTGAGCGTAGTTCCGTTATTGCCTTGAGACTTTTATAGCTACATGCATCTAGGGTACAAGGAGTCTAACTTTGTACTTGTCTTCGTGTCTCAGATGAACTGACCTGAATTCAACACAGAGAAGCTGCTAAAGTGAGACCCACGTCATTTACCTTGTTTATTTAAACTGGGTTTTTAGCTGTTACATAAAATAAAGCCAGTGTGAACTCGCTAAACAAACGAAGTTTACGTTAGCCGCTAAAACGGGAGGTTATTGAAATGCTTCAGTCGGTTAACTAACCAACAATCAGTGGAAACTTTCCATAACGTTGTAAAGTTAATAACTTAACTTTAACTTAATGAATAACTTAATTAATAACTTGCTGCGTTAATGAGATTAAAGCTAATTCTTTTTGATACCTGGGTTGAATTTGGTGTCCGTGTCGCTCTTTTTATCGTCCATGGTCACAGATGTCATAACTCTGCAGACTGAACTTTTGGTGCCTTCACGTGTTCCCCCTGAGCTCTGACATCTGATAACAACACATCACCGTCACAGTCAGTCACCCACGTTTGGACAGCGAAGGTTACCAAACTCACTAATAATATACCACACGCATATCAGCGGATGTTGCATGTTTGAATATAAGCCCAAACTGAACTGAACATTTTTATTCAAGACCAGACTAGTTTATCAAACTACATACTGTGACATAATTGATTTAACCCCCTTTTAAATTGTATACACCGTTGTTATCACAAAACAACAGTGTGGTTTATAAAATGCAGCACTATAAATGCTTTTAAAGTCGTTTAGATGGTTGGTAATTTTATATATAAAATAGTTACGACTGTACCTGAAGGCATCGTTTGTAAGCTAGAGTTAGGTGACGCAACTTCCACGTTCACTTTCGGGGGGATGTGTTCACGACCGAAAGCGTTTAGCAACGTTTCATTTAGGGAAAAAGTTTATTCCGTTCGTACAGTACTCGTCTTTAAGTCAAGTCTTGCAGCAAGATGGAAACTAAACACCTCAGCAGCTGATACTACTTAAACAGTTTGATACAAAAGATGGTAGCTTGTACCAGGACAATCTCTTGTTGACACAAGATCCAAAATCAGAGCTGATACAACTAGTGGCCAGTAGGTGTGAGTCTAACATGTCTTTTCTCACCGCATAACAATTCCATACCGTTGTTCCTCCTCTAACCTGGTTATAATAAGTGTTGCTTTTTTGTTATAACAAGTGTTATTGTTGTATAAATCCCCTATAATAAAAGAAAGATTTGTTTAAACTGTTCATCTTCTAGGTTTATCTGTCATCAACTGTCACGGACAACCAGCTAGATTTAAGGTGCCAAAAATCAGTAATTATTAAAACAAAATTAAAATGTGGTATGTAGTAGCATCTTCTTGCATGAAAGAATTATACATAGTAAAATTAAAATAGATAGAATATGAATAGAGTGGGAAGTTAACAGATATGTTCACAATTGTGAGTGACAATAGTCAGGTGCACATGTAAAAACTGATCCCGATCCTGTTCATACAGGTCTTTAAGAGATCCCTCCAAAGGATGCTGCTTATATAAGTAATCCACCGTCTTGCCTCGTTATTTGAAGGCCATAATAGGTGACCTATATTAGTCACACCAAACGGATTTCCCCTAAAGTTGCAGCCTTTTTAATATAGAGTGTTTACGCTATGAAACGCATCCTTCTGTGTTTATGTGGACTTCCATATCTGACTATTCTTTTAAGATCAGCTGAGAATAACTGTGAACCTAACCTTTATAGGTTGGCCAATCTTCAACATAATCTGATTCAAAGCACCTTGTTCATCTCTTATAGCCACAGCAAATTTCTTTTCTCACACAAACAGTTGATCTCTGACAGTGTCTTTGGTATTTCCAGACTGTTTGGCTGCTCCTCACCCACTCCCTTCCCATCTGCTTCACCAGTTACATTCTACTGTACATACTTGGCAGCACTCAAACCCTCTCCATGTGTTCTAGTCTGAATGCTGTGCAATGACAAGGGAGCAAGTCAAACACCGGAAAAGTGTGCGAGGGCGGATTAAACTTCCACCAGGTCCTCCTGTGGAAGAACTGTAGGTGTAGAGTGAGTACTATATCGAAATAATATCCTGAGCCTGTCATGGAGGAATCCCCACAGCCACATGTGTTGTATTTTTCTGGCTCTGAAAGGCATCCTGTTTACTCTGCCCCGAACAGTCTCTAGTGTATCGTAAGCAAAATGTTATATGTAGCAAAGCCTCTGTTTAATCAGAAATCACATGTAAGAAGTCTTTATTTGGATTCTTTGTCCTGCATATTATAAACAGGGATTTGTACCATAGCAAGTGTAATATAACCACATCCAGCAACAGTTAATATACAGACACAACTCATGAGAAGAGAAGAATTGCTGGGTGGCACCCGTGTAAGTTCTCCTTTTACAGACATGACCTTTCAGCTTGCCCCAACTTGCAATCGGAGAAAAATAAAAGCCCATAGTTTGACTTTAAAAATCAGTGATAGAAAACATAATACGAGGCTAACTCCTGCTGTACCCTACAGAATATCCAGTCTATGCGTTTATACGCCTGTACTCACACCTCGGTGTCCCATGCAAACAGCCCTTACATTTACCACATGTTACCAGTTCGTTTGAATCATTTTTTTATGGTTATGGTGATGTAAAGCCCTGAGAGACAAGTGTGAGCTGATACCATCAGGCTAACATGCTCACCCTTAGGTTTGCACCCTTTGGTTTTAGAACCACATTTTTTATTGCAGTTTATTTCAAAGCTGTCAAGACATTTGACTAAAACCCAGAAACCTAAACCTCATAGTTACGCTCGTGCTAATAGTTTGCATGTCTGTTTTTTGTCATTGTGTTGTTCCTATAATGAGCATATTCCAAACATGTTGCCACAGTGTGATTAAGAAACGTCTGCCATACAGTTAACCCTCCTAACCAGCAGACTGCACGACTCACGTTGATATGCCTTCTAAGGCCAAATCGTCTCTTTTCTCTGGTACTTAAGCTATGTCACTCAACCTGCTGCAATGTGTGCGTGTGTGCACGTCTGTGCTCACACAATGGATTACTCATTGGAAAACAGACAGGCAGACAGGCACAGCTAAAGCCAGACAAGTTCAAACACAACCCGCCCCCCCATAACCATATCACCAACAGACAATATTGGAGTTCTTCGCTTCCTGTGTCACCTTGACGCATGGAAAAGGGAGAGCTAAGCGAAACCTTGACGCGGTGGACTGTGTGACCTCGGGGCTCCTCAGAGGGCGTGTTATTTGTGCAGGAAGTGGGAAACAGATAACAGAGAAAGGCTTATTTTGAGACTGCGCCGAACCTGCGAGTGAAAGGCACAGACGTACGTAGAGAGGCAGCGGACGCAGATGACAGGTGATTGTGTTAACAGGCAGGATGGGCCGGGCAGCAAGGTTATCATCAAGGGTTGGTTTGATGTTTATTACCAGGTGTGATGAACATCAAACCACGTTTGAGTAAAAGTTTGCATCCCAGGGTTTCGATGTCTCTGTGAATGTGAGCAGCACCACACATCACATTAAACCTGCTGGTGAGCTTGCGGCGGTGAGGCATTATAGTCTTTGTGTTTATTTTCTTATTGTTTTGCACTTTTTAAAGCAAGGAAATATAAAAGAAGTGTTGGTTTTCCTCAGTGATATCCTGTTGCCAG
Source organism: Microctenopoma stevenorrisi (assembly GCA_032270685.1). Classification (NCBI taxonomy): domain Eukaryota; kingdom Metazoa; phylum Chordata; class Actinopteri; order Anabantiformes; family Anabantidae; genus Microctenopoma; species Microctenopoma stevenorrisi. Next base: position 4,417,948 of record JAUMTR010000025.1, on the reverse strand, counting down.
GTCATTCCCACCTCAACCTGCCCTGACAGATTCCACTGCTGATGCACTTGTAATTACAACAGATCCCGGCTTTTCTAAGCCTTCAGACATACCATGAAAGTGACTTCAGCTAGCTTTCCCCCACTGTGTACTGTGTGTACATGTGTTTCGTGTGTGTGTGCGCTTGTGCCTCTGTGTTTGAATAGCATACAGGGGTGTTGCTAAGGGTGGAAGGCAGCAGGGACTGTTGAGGAGGGAGCAATAAGAGGGCGCGGAATCACAAAGGGAGGAACCAATGGAGAATCCAGCTGCTTTTCACTTAAACCTGCTGGAGTATCAGCAGAAAAGAACGAGGTGAAAAGAGAAGGGGCAGTAATAAGCCCGCTTTACTAATAATAGCTGAAAAAAGAGGCTTGATCACAGTCGGTCTATTGTTTACACAGACACAAACACACTTCAGCTCAGCACATGATTGTGGTGATCTGTGTGTGTGAAAAACATTAGTCAACTAGAGCCAACTGTCCCCCCCACAGGCTAAGTGCATCAAGTGCTTGGAGAACTCTGACATCAATGACTCACTGCCTGTGACCTTTCTCATGTGGTTTCTGAATAAGCAGACTTTAGTTTGTGACCAGCTTTGTGTGTCCTCGGAGCATTTTGCGCTTGTTCATGGAAGTCCTTCATTTCATACAGTACAATGGAGCACTTTTGACTCACTGAGGCTTTTTAATGGAATTTATTTTTCATTTTGCTGAACTATACTCCACAAAGCACAGAAATCACAGTTACTCCATTCAGACATTGTGGAAACCACCAGTAGAGCCTTTCCAGAGAGCTCATTAGGGGTAAAGTTTCTCACATTCTGTTGGAGTCAGACCCTTCTGAGCTGTTAAAATTGCCAATAAAATGCTCCTTCATAACTCATGGGCTCATTTACCTCAGATGGAATCCCCACCCAGTTATCTCTTTGATGTTTATTCAATTTGCCCCAATCCTTTAGTGTTTGTACCGAGCCAAAAAGACGAGTGTGGATATTTCCAATACATTTATAAATGTAGGATTGTGCCAATCCTTGACATAATAAGACTTTTGTCCGGGTAGAGTTCTTGAGAGCAGCCGAGCCCGTCATAACGAGAGACTCCATCGACCCATCTTGGCAGGACCAGAGGCACCCTGTGACATTTTACTGCGGAAACTTGCAGTGGGTGTTGGCCTCATCATTGTGGAGACTCGCTGACTGTCGATTATTGCAAAACAGATGTTCTAACTAGTCAGATGGTTCTAGATGTCCCTAGGTTTACTCCAAAACAGTGAACAGACACAGGTGCTTCTGACCAAAGTTAAAATTACACCCTGACTTATTCTGTGAAAATGTGGTCCGTCCATGAGCTGGACGGTTGCTTGTGTTTAATATAACTTGTCACGTTTGTTTAGGAAAGGAAACATTGAGCATTCCTCTGGATACAGTTATGTCTCAAATACCAACACTTTCATCTAGAGGCAGCATCCAACCAAACTGACAATTTATTCTGTATTCTGCAATATATCATTCTGCAAACAAAACAGTATTAAAACAGGAAATGCTTTCATATGCACTACTTAAAAAGACAAGACCCGCTGTGCACATACACAGGATACTGATCAGTGGAGCCAGGAAAGTATCATTGACGCAGCACTGGAGAGGTCAGTGTTGCTCAGGAAGGTAGTGGGCACTTTGTATCACTGTGATGGGAAGTCCCACCAACTTCCTTGCCTGTATTTTTAGTTTAGTAGAGTGTTTTATTTTTGTGTCATGTCCATGTGCGGTAGGGAAAAAGCCTTCTTGGCTCTGACTGTCTTCTATTTGCCTGAAGAAACTAAATATTTTGTCTGGTTTCACTCTTATCCAACATCTCTTGCATTTATCTTACTTTTCAGCCACTCACATACCAGCATTACCCCTCTAAAACTCTCTCTCCTTTTCATCTAGCCTCTTCACCACAATGTTTCATATCTTTTTATCTTCCGTCTGTCCTTCCTCATCTTTTATGATGCTGTTGTGTTTGCTTTGCTTCTTTTTTGTCCTCAAATCTGCAAAAAAGCCTTGGCTTTCTGGAAACCAAAATCGGAAGGAAAGGAGGAAAAAACTGGAAAATAGAAATCTGCAGATCTCACTGAAGGACTGACAGTGGCATTCCAACGTGTTGCCAAAAACTCTGTGGTCAAAGTTTTAATGGGTAATTACATTGAGGGCAAAAGCTGCAAAAGCCTTTACAAGAGGCGGTAACACGGGCTTCTTAGAGATAGAGGCTTCACCCGCGTCCCAAAAGTATGTGCTGTTTGTCTTTATTTCCAAGTTATCACACCCTGTTGAGATGAAGAAATGTTGTAAAATCTTCCACTGACGAGATGAAATCTTGCCGTTTTTGCCTCTCCTCCCGTTCCCGCCAGTCCCTTTGCTGCTGCCTTGCCAAGAGCTCAAAGGGAAAGTTTACTGTGCTGTTGCCTGTCTTCCCTCTTAAAGGGATCATTATCTGGGATGGTATGTTAAAATGAGCAAAAACAGATCACCATTCAGGTTGCATAATCTGTCACACTGATTGAGACAGTGGAGACATGAGGCCACGTTACGTGGAAACAGCTAAAATGTCAGTGTTAAATACTAACCTGAGCCGCAGTTTGTCTGCTTGACACAGGTCGGTCTGCTTTGTGTAATCTGTCATAGCACAATTTATGCAGTGCTTGACATGTGGAGATACAGTTGTGTTCATGTACGTGCACATGCTTATTCAATGAACACTCTTAGCATGCTCTCTGTCTCTCTCTCTCTCTCACACACACACACACACACACACACACACACTCCACTGTCAAGTTGTTCAGGTGGGGGTATAGCGTGTGTATCTAACAGATTTATAGCCCGGGGACTAGACTGTAAAAGGCAGAGGAAGGCAACTCTTACCTGTAGTAATATCTAAACAGCACTGTTACATTGACCATGGGCTCTGGGGCTGCACATGTGCATGTGAGGACTTGTTCAGCTCCAGAGGGGAGGTACACAGAGACCGCAGAGAAATTAATGTTGCATGTCTGTTGTGCAGTAGCAACAGGGTGTAAATGGATCATGATGCAGAAGGGAACTTGGCTTCCCAGACATTTAGAATACAATTTTAGCAACAGAGCGGAAAGTAAAACAAACACATATCTTGTACATGCAAAAGAAATGAACAAGGAGTTTAGCCACAAGTTAAGCACTAGTACGTGTCTCATTTTTTCTATATGCATGATTGCAATGAACATAGGTCAACACTATCATAAAGCTTGCCAGTCACTGTCTCCACTGTACTGGTGGTGTTTAGTTAGTAGGCGTGTATTGGGAAGGATTGGTTGATTGTCAATGTCTCAGATGAAACAATAGCGGTATTTGGATAGAATGTGTCACTGGAAAATACTGACTTTTATTTGGTCCCACTTGAATTCCTACATCCTCTTTCAGTATTTCAATTATCCCCTCCTACTCCTTGTGTTTCACACAAACACACACAGTATCAAAAATATCTCTATGCTGAATCCACCAGCCTTCGTTTTCTGCACGTATTCTACAGTTTTTGTAAAAGACTAACTTGTTGACAGCTGAGAACAGCATACACGCTGCTGCTTTTCCACTTCCAAGACTGCATGCTGTGTAATTTCAGAGTTATACTCCCAGTGGTTTAAATGCTCTAAGTATTTGTGGTTTCTTTTGGTAAACCAGAAGTTCCCTAATCTCTTGAATGGCTGGAACTATTCAGTGCAAAGGTACATTATTTACAGTCTGTGATGACTAATTCAAGGTGTTTCAAATTTATCAAGAGGGAACAAGGAAATTCATGAACATAAATGTCAGGAAAAATATGTTATATTTGTAAAATAGTAATTTACAAAGAAATAAGAGCAAATAAAATGTACAATGAGTATTTCCTGCATCTCCATCGCTGCTAACTGGGTAACTCAGAGATATAAATCTAATTCTGGTTCAGATTGAAAGTGTTGATGTCGATGGTGAACATAGCTCTATATACTGTTCTAGGTTACTATAGGGATTGGGAGAGAGAAGGAAGGGATGAGGTACACAGGACAGTGAAATGGTGAAGGAGGGAAGCTAAAGCAACTTTTCCTTAAAAATAGAGGCATCTTTTTGTCAGCAGTGTGTTGGTGGTTTTAAATGACGGATTATTGGGTTGTATTGTATTGATATTTTAACAACACACAGTCTTTTATTCTAAAATACTGCCATATATCTAGTATTACTCTATGTTAACAGTGGTGGAAGTTAGCTAAATACACCTCAACATTTAAGTGCAAATGGTAATGTATTCATTATCAGAAGTTTTATGCTACTTTACTGCTGCTGTGCATTCCAGTGGTGGATATTATACTTTTTATTCACTACAGTGACGGATATAGGAACCTTTAGACACGTTATCAGCGCATAATATAGTGTTACATGCATGTATGATAATTATAACTATATAATACCAATATAACACTCAAAATTTATCCTTGAATATAGTTTGATTTGATGCTAAAGATACGTTTGTTCATTATTACATACAGAACAAGTGAAATATTAATTCAGACGTTTGTATTTGACGTTGTTTTATTGATGTCTGTATTGATTTTATGTAGTAAATCTTTTCTCCCCCATTCTATAACCATCATAAGACACTTCCGCTTTACATAACATTAGTAACAAAACTGACACTTGTTTATATTGTGCTGGGAAAAAACCTAGAAAAAGAATTGTTTCCGTTGCAGTTTCTACTGGTGTTGCAGTCTTTTTTGCATGGAAATAAATTGGCCTAACTAAACAGAGTTTTATTTTGAAGGTCGCACCGGAAAAGCTCGTACTTGCGTCGGCAAAGTGCAGCGCGTCGCACTTAAGAGGAGCGTCCCAGACTTTGCGCCCATGGACTAAAGTTGTAGTTTGAGTTTAACTCTCAGTATCTGCTTGGCTGATCATGTTCAACGAAGGAGGAGATAAGAAGCAAAACAGAAAGCTGAGGTGGATATGACTTATATAAATAATTAATCTGACTGTGATTCACTGGCCGGAGGTGCGCTCCTACGGGCTGTGGTGGATATACTTGGCTTTCTGAAGAATCCCTAACACTTGTTTTGTAATTTGCTTCGGTGGAACTGATTTCTAACCATTGTGATGGAGACCCGCGCGCTGTGGACATGGATGCTGTTGTGTTTACTCCAGCGGCCATCGGCCGCACAGAACCCCGCACCTGAAGGAGGTAAGTTCCTAGGAGGGTATGGGCATCGCTCATTCACTCGAATACAAATAAAACAACGTAAAAGCGCATAATCATAGACTGTTTAAGTCATCTGTGATGATAACACACAGTAATACTTCTAACAGATAAATGAATTTGGAGTAAATGTGCAACATATTTTCACTTCACGTTTCTATTTGTGTGCTTAGAATACACACAAAAGCCAGCCACTACACATCTTTTCCTCAGTTAATATAGAGTGCAATTAAAGGTGTAATATTAGATGCAGTCACTTTGCCACTATAGGAACTGATGCTCCCACAGGAGGTGGAGGGACTGTCTGGCCAGGGTGGATCAGGGTGGGGTTGATATTACACCAGTGATCTCAGTGACATGGCATGACTCCAGGTACTGAATTGTCAGTTGATGAAATCCTACAGCCTGGGGCAGTGATTCCCAAAACCTAGAGAGTGAGGGAATGCAGGGACTATACATAGGCATTGTGTAGATGACTTCAGGCAGTCTTCATAACACCAAAGAAGGGAGATTATTTCCCATATTATTGCCAGCTGATGAAATGGTTTGGCTGTACAACAGTGGCTACAAAGAGCAAGCAGTAAAAAGTTTCATCTAAATGAATATTTTCGAAATATATTTAATAATCCATTAGGAAAGAAAAACGAGAACAAGTGTGACAACTGATTCAGTTTTCCATATTTAGACTTTGTGTTTGTATGTGTTATTAAAAACTAATTTGATTAACACAGAGAACCACCTCAGTAAAGTGTCTCCAATTTCAAACAAATCTCTTGTTGTGGGTAAAGCTGGGGACCATGACGTGTCTTGAGAGGCTAAACCTGGTGGGGGTGACACCAGCGAGTCTGATCTTTATGAATGTGTTAGTGAAAGACAGGCTGTCACTTTGCTATTTCCAATAATAGGGTGAGATGGCACCAACATGCCATAATCTAATTAGGCTTTTTATAAGCGCACTTGCTGTTTTTACTGCAGACCTTGTTAAATAAACGTCTTCTTCCCACAGCCTGCAGTCACTGAGAAACGGAGCTCAAGTTACTTAATTTATGAGTCTTTAAACAGTTTATTGTATCCTTTGCATTTGGACGCTCGTTAGTTTGACTGTTCTTGTTCTGTTCGAATTTTCGGATTCCACTAATCATGCAACATCCCACATCTCTGTTTGTCTTGTTGTGTGTGGCCTTGTCAGGTGTTGACATATTTCTGGACGCTCACAAAACCTATATTGATGAGACACAGACGGTGTATTCAACAGTTTGCAAGACCTTTTTTCCAGAATCTCAAACATTACCTGCTAATAGAGAACCAATACATTTGATTTATTGTGGTAAAGACAAAAGAAAGCTGCATAAAAAGAAGCCTTTTCTCTAGATAACCAGTAGAGAGGCTCTCTCCAGGCAGAGGTACGGGTACGTGGGATGTCCTATGGAGCAGCCACTTTGCTCTAAAGTCCAAGTCCAGAGATGGGAGTAAATCTTTGGAGTGATGGACAGAGCCTTCACGTGTGCATGTGTGTGCACATGTTTGGTTTGTGTGTATACATGCTTGGCTGCGTTCTCAGCTTTCAACACCTTCAAGTGTTATCAACACCTCTTGTCAAACATGCACATTTAAAAAAAAAAGAGGCGTCCAGGGAAAATAAAGATTTCCAAATGTGCCTGCACTATAATGGCAGTTTTTAATCTAGATGTAATCTATATGGCTTTCATCTCTCACACGTTTATGTTTTCCTTTCTCCTTAACGCTTGCTTAGATTTTAACAGTGGGTGTTTTTCTTTCTGCACAATCTGAAGATCTGCAGCAGTTCTGTATATTGCTTTTGGATTTAGTCTCCGCTGTGTTTCTCTCCCTTTCTCTCTCCCTGCTCTGGATACGGCCATCCAACATTCCTCCTCGTCTCTCGCATGGAACTTGCCAGTATGCACCCCCCCCCCCCCCACACACACACACACATATACACCTCACCCCCATCTCACTGTTCTCCTTTTAACGCCTGTTATTTTCTCTCATCCTACTTCCATTCTTCACCCTCTCTCCCTCTTTCAGTAACACCCAGCAGCTACTGGTTTCCCTTTATCCCGTACTTAACTCTGGTTTTAAATTTGTTGCTGTTTCAAATGCAGAAAACCGGGGGAAAACACCACTTTTGAAGTTATCTTAATGCTGGCATCAGTTTGTATTTCCCCTGTTTGCTTTGATTTGTCCGTACCCTCACTCTAATCACTTAAGTCTATTTGCTTCTGACTTTCTGCTGCTTTCACTTTGACAGTATCCACCGTAAGAAGTTAGTGAGACTGATGTTCCAAGAAGCTGCTTGGAGAAAGGGAGGGAGATTGTGTGTGTGTGTGTGTGTGTGTGTAAGTGAAGCATGAAAGAGGATGTGGAAAAAGTTGTAGGAGTACAAAGGAATGATTCTCCAGTCTCAAATATGCAATCAATATGCATCAAATGCTGCCATAGGCTGCAGAAATCAATTTGAATATTTGATATACACATTATTGAATGTATGAATCTCTGTTTTTCCTCCTCAGTGCTGAACTGCTGTGAGGGCGATGTCCTCTTCTTAGTGGATTCCTCTGGGAGTGTGTCATCTTACGAGCACTCCCGCATGCTCACCTTCCTGTCGGAGCTCCTCCGTCCCTTCTCGCTAGGAGAGGACCAAGTGAGGGTAGGTCTTCTCCAGGTGGGCACCCAGCCACGCCTTGAGTTTGGCTTTGACACCTTTAAGAGCCAAAGTGGCCTCCAGGGGGCTTTGAGGAACATCAAACCTCTCAGGGGAGATACCAACACGGTGGAGGCGCTGAGAATGGCAAAGGAATTGCTGCAGAAACCTGGGGACGTGAACGCGGCCCGAGCGAGGCTTCCAAGAGTGCTGGTGTGGTTAACTGATGGGGTAAAACCAGGTGATGTGATTGGACCCATGGCTGAGCTGCGGGACGATGGCGTGGCAGTGCTGGTGGTCTCCACTGGCCACGGAAACTATCAAATTTTCAGGCAGGTGGTGAGCCCCCCTTTGGAAAACCACTTGCACTTTGTGGACATAGATGATATGAGTATCATCTTAGACGACCTGCGGGACGCCATCATTGGTGAGTTTATGGGGGATTTGGAGTTTGCCGCCAATAAAATTACACATTTTCTAAAATGTCTTTACATTTCTATGGTACACTGCCTGCATGTGGTTAAATTACATAATGCCATTTTTCTCCAGCTTCAACAAAGAAACTATTTTACATAAGAAGACAAATATCAATAATTATATGTTGTCATCAGGGGATTTTCCAGATGCACAAGACAGCATCTGCTAAAATGTTCTTTTTAACGATTTCAGCTGCTGTTCAGTTTAAATGTGTGACTTGTCTCTGTGCTTCCCAGTAATTCCACACATGTTCTTGAAGACAGTGAGACTAAATCGGGACCAGGACACTGATAATGTCTATGTGTGCTGGGAAGAGTCCCTGTAATGAGATAGGCTGATCTATTAATGGATTAATGATTCAACTTCCCTTGCCGCATCCTCCAACACTATGCCAGACATGATACATATATATATTTATATAACGACACCAGGGAGGTCACCTCTTTCTCTGGCCAGATTAGGTAACTTGGTAACACTCATTTACAAGGGACACCTTAGCAGTTACACAATATAATGTATACTTGTGTTGTAAGACATGATATATACTATAAATAAAACTAAAATACAATAAGAAGAAATGCGCTAGTTCGGTGTGTGTAAAGATCCTGCCGCAGTCAATGCATCCGTTGCATATCATATTTTGTTGCAGGGCCTCTCTGGCTCGGCTATTTCAAGTTGTCTTGCATGGGTTATAATTGCATTTAGAAACCTAAGTCTTGTTGTCAACGTGGGTGGCTGTCTGCAGCCAGAGCATTTTTAGCTGAGGAATATCTGTTTTGTCATCTTCACTCTAACTGTCCTTCTGTTCTCCCTTTGCAAAATTATAACTTCTTTTGTAATCTTAACCGACCCATGCACACGCACAGGAACCTCATCCTTTTTCATCCTGTCTTGAACAGAGATTATTCGAGCTGAACGAATCCACGTGCGTGATGTCTCCACCAACTCTGCCACGCTCCACTGGCGACCTGTTCTGTCTGGGTTGACGGGCCACTACGAGATTCGCTTTCGTCCAGTTGCAACAGAAAGCTCTGGAGGTGTTGGAGATGGAACAGGGACCAGCCCGAGCACCAGTGGCGGTCACTACCAGAGACTTATTGAGCCTTCGCACTCCAGTAGTGCCCGGCTAACGCAGCTGATGCCTGAAACCACCTATAGTGCTGAACTGATCCCTCAGTCCAATGAGATTGGGTTTAACCCACTCTCTGTCACCTTCATGACAAAACCAGGTAGAGTTCAATCCTATGTGTGATATGTAAAACTCGTACCAGGACTAGTCACATTAGGTTATTTAATCTTTCATTGGTTTGTTATACTGCAGAATGGTTACAGAACACTTACTCCTCAAATATTAGAATCTGACACTTGAATTGGATTTCATTGTGCATTGAATGTTGCTTCTTTGAACTATTAACCAGACAAACAATTTGAAGATGTCACCGTTGGTTCTTGGAACATATTAGCATCATTTTATACTGTTATTTGACATCTTATACAGTAACTGTTAATTTTACAGGTCTGAATTACTCCCCCCAAATAATCTTGTCTATAATAATCAAGTATATTTAATAGTACATTAACAAGAAAATTATTAAATAAAAGGACAAAATAAAATGAGATTTATTTAAATAGGTAGAATATTGCAGTTACAGCTTACTAGTAAGTTGTAAAATGATGAGTAAAGTGAAGTGTGAAAATTATACTGGATTATCTGCAGTGTCCTGAGGTTGGTTTTCTTCTGCCTCCCCATACATCAGAGTTTTTGGGCCCAGCAGTGGTGACAATCTCTGAATCTGGACAAAGCAGCGTTCGAGTGAGTTGGGGTCCTCTTCAACCGGAGACTGTCACAAGTTACTACATCGAATACTCTGCCCTGCCCACGGGCAAACTCCATGCTCTCACTGTGGGAAGAACGCAAAATTCTACCCTCCTCGGAGATCTCCAGCCAGATACCACCTACTTGGTCACTGTTACTGCCCGATATACCTCTGGAAAGGAAAAGGCCATGTCCGTCAAAGTGTGTACTCAGGAAGGTGAGACATGTGAAGGAAATGCAGTCCAACCTGTCAAACCAGGCTCTGTTTTCTGCACGCTCAACCTAATTCTACAACAGACCTGAGCTGTTAGGAAAGCCGTATCAGTTGTCTGCCAGTCTCTAACGTTTCCTCCGCTTCCTTCATATCCACCTTTTTAAATTGCTCTTCTGTTTCATTTTAAAATACACACAAGACACAAACACTAGGCTAACTTCTCTGTGGTCTCCATCTTCAGTGACGCCAGCCCTCGCAGATCTCCAGCTGACCACAGTCGGCAGTGACTCAGTGCAGGTCGACTGGAGGGGCGGTACAACTGGTGTGAGGGGCTACTGGCTCACCTGGGAGGGACATCAAAGTTCTACCCAGCGCTCCTCCCTCTATCTGCCGCCAGACTCTTTGTCAACGCGTCTCACACACCTCCCCCCGTTAGCTAGAGTGTGTGTGTCACCCATTTACCGTATGTCACGTGGGGACGGACTGTGTTGCACAGCACAGTTTCATTCAGGTGAGTGGTGGCAGGGTGTAAATTAAGTTATATTAACCGGTAACAATAATGTAATAACCAGGATCTAATGCTGGCATACAAAGTGGAGGAGGGGTCAACACCTTAAAGTTCACCTGTAAAATGCTTTTAATTTAACCCATACCCTGTTTAATGTAAAAATCACTTATGTCAACTTGAGTTTAATAGACGTTACGTGGTGTAACTGTTTTGTCACAGTGCAGATTTTGCATATGATGAAATGATGGACGAACTGCTGATAAGCATGACATATTTGCCCAGTTTAGCTCTTTAACCCCTTTATTTTTACAGTGTTGCAAACTAACTGTTTCCACTTCTTCAGGCTAATTGCTTCTGGCTTCATCTCCACGTTTGTATGTATTTATGTATGGATGCATTCACCAAACAAGATACAGCAGGTTAAAGATCTGTTTCCAGTTTTTTTTCACTCAGCTACTATGTTGTTATTTAGTGTACAGTTTTATGAGTGGTTTCTTGGCAAGAAAACATGGCACTTGGCAAGTGCATTTCTCCAGAACTTTGTGCTTCTTGTACAGTGGAGGTAAATGTGCATATGATCTTTTTTAATCTGAGTAAAAAAACCTAAATATGCTGTAATGTAAATTTTTATTGCTGTAAGCACCACAAATGACCACATTCCTGTGTTGTATTGGGGAGGAGACAGATATGACATGTGCGCTTATCTCAAAAACTTGGTAAATAATACCTGTCTGCAAGTCTAAACAACACCACAAGTGAGAAAATATGTGTTTTTGTAATTTGAGGTTACTGACTAAACTTGCTGCACTCCATTTGCTGTCTGATGGTAGTGTTCATTGATACAGCACCTGTAAATGCAGTAATGTGAACATCTCAATGACTGTTTTTTTCCTTCTCTGCCCTTTAGATGCATTACCATATGGCTACCAGTTATAGCACCGGTAATCTGCAAGTGCACCTTACCAAACATGGAGTGATGATGACGAGGAGAAAACTGACTTTCATCCGTAATTCCTTTCCATGCCTCTCCCGTTTGTGGACATCCTGCAGGGGAGATATGTGATTTGGCTTACTGTGCACTCACTCATGTGAAAGCCGCAGACACTTGAGACTGCTGTGGGACAATGTGGTTACATGTTGACTGCTACAATCTGCAATACAGTGGACTACTTGCTTTTCAGTTTCTTTCGTGTCATTTGGTTGACACCTGTACTCAACGTATTTTGCTTCAGTTAAAAGATGAATGTGCAAGTTAAAAGTAATTTCTTGGGTCTGTTTTGAAAATACAGAGCAGAGCATGCAGGGAATGTTAAATATCTTATGTGACTTGTCTTGGAGAGGAGCTTTGCGCCATATGTGGGCCTCATGCCCGAATCAGCATTATTTTCAATTTCTGCTTCTGAGAACATCTGATTTACATTTAGAAATGAATAGTTATGACTTCTACTTAAATTACTCTTTCAGCACGTTTGAAAACAACATGGGAACGTTAACATGACGGGATCATCAGGATTGCTTTGAACTTTCAAGAAATTACGAACAGACCAGGCCACATGCCCTGAAACTACAGAGATGCTGCATTTGATACGCATGTTTGACTGAGAGTCTAACGTTGGTCTTTGGACAAAAGGCAGATCCGTTAGTCATATTTATTAATCGAAAATTATACTTGCATGAGAATTAATCTTGTGCAGTATTTGAAGACGTGTTGTTTACACTTTTAGGCTGTTACCCTTGTAAGCCAGTCTTTCTATGCCCCTACTGCAAAACTCTTTTACAGCTCACAACGTGTTTCACTCTCAGAGGAAATGCATTCTTTGACCACTTTTGAAATTTAACACACGCTTGCAATAAAGTCCTTTAATAATTTTGTTCATACTAATTGTATATTCTTTCATTATAGCAACAAACAACAACAGAGGACGTGACATGAGTTTGAACCCTTTTAGTGACTTTCATTGGAATACTAAACTACAGAGGCTCCCTTTCTAATTACTTCATAACAAAATTGTACCTTAAAGACACATAAACATATCTAGTATTGTCTTTTATAATAGTTTCCAATAGCATGATTTAGCACCAGTTCATTTGTTATAAAAAATACTGTTCATCTAAGTGAGAGCAGGGTAGGTTTGCAATGATGTTAAAATTATAATGCATATTTGATATTAATGCACTTAAGTAGATTATTCTCTCTGTCTCCTTATATATTATGTATATATATTACTGCACCTAGGTTACCTAAACAACCTAACTGGCAGGGCTGAGCCACACTCTACAATAAATGTGTATCAAGGCTTCCCCCTACAGGTTGGAAAAAACACCTTCAACTATTAGATGGTTATTATATGTATATTCACTGTGAGTTATTTATATTGAGGGAAATCGGTTTGGTAGTCTCTCTGTCTTTCCTCAAATCAAAATATTGAATTTAAAGTTATTTAATGTTTTTTTGGTTTTTATTCTATTATTCATTAGAGCTGGGAACTTAATGGACAGCAATGGGAATTTTTGGACCGTAAAAGAAAACAACACCTATCGAAAAGTACTTTGTGGTAAAGTTCATTTTGAAATTGACAGGGAGCTCTTGAAAACACCAGCAGCACCTGAAGGCAGCAGCAGCAGTTTTGTAACCAAACAGTAGGGGGCGTCATTTTCCCCGGTCCCGTTAGCCCATCAAGCTGCACTACCCGACTCTGACATTTTGAAGATGGAGGCTGTTATGCTCTAGACCAGGATACCTAGAAAGCACAGCCTGCGAGTTTGGGAGCTCTGTTATGACAACATTTCCATTTGGTCCAGGTAAATGAAAACGTCTGGTTACGTCGCTAACGAGAATGCGTTAGCGTCTTTGCAAAGTTAGGTAGCTAGCACAAATGACAGCCAGCTCAGCGAATGTCAACGAACGGGCTAGTGCAGCGAACATTAGCTAAGCTAGCAACAGCGGATCAACTACAACGTAGTTTGAGATAAGTGATAAGCTAACACATCCAACTGCTGAGTTTCCTTAGCGACAGATAATTAGCCTGTCTTTTAATGCAGAAGCCAGGTAGGAGCTAGCTGTCATCAGGAAGGAGAGGAAGATGTTTGGTGTCTGTGCTAGCTAACGTTATCAAGCTAGCAAATCATTTCGTGAACCGTTTCCTGGTTTTATAAGCTGGGGTTGTTAACTTAACCGACTCGGCGTTTAGGAAATGGTTGGTGTGCTTCTTTCCTTGACTATGCGTAAAGCGTAGAAAAACTGCTAATATTTAATATATGTTATGTAATAACGTCTCTTCCTCTGATGCTTTTACTTTCTCCGTAGCTAACCTGACTTGGCTAGCAATACCTGTGACATTAAAGTCTGGGATGTTTGATGGTTCCTGATAACTATCCAACTGTACAGTCTCTTATTAAGATTATATTATACTCTTTATTTAGCAATGGATGCGGCGCAGGAAAGTCATCCCAAATTGATTCCGTTGCCGTTGTTAATATTGAAATCTGCGATGACCAAAACATCCTTTATCTGAAGTTAAGAGTTTGAAGAGTAAACCAGTTAAAGTTAATACTTTAATAAAAAGAAACTTTTAGCTGGATAAAATGTTGACAGCTGTGGCAGAAATATTTCCGCAGTACAGAAACGTTACATAACTGTGTTGCTTCTGGATGTTACCTATGTTAGTCATCGGTTTCTCAACATGCCACATTAGGTCGCCCTGTGGATTTGTGTGTCTGCAGGTGGAGGCAGGTGGTGTGAGTAGAGAGCAGAAGACACATCGGCAGCATGTACTCCGAGTGGCGCTCGCTGCAGTTGGTGGTGCAGAGTGACCAGGGCCACCTGAGTGTGCTGCACACCTACCCGCCCAGCGTGGGCACGGAGGTGGCGAATGCTGTGGTCAAACCTCTGGGCACAGCTGTGAGCCCTGTTGCCACAGAGAACATTCTCAAGACAGACAAAGAGGTAAGAAAATGTCAACTATGCAACTATCCATACCTGTTAAATATCTTGGTAGCCTGCCAAGGCGCTAGCTCCATGACCAAAACCTATTTACACAAAGCTTTAGGAGGGTTGGTCTCAATGATCCATCATAAGGTGTTTTGTAGCAACACCCAAATACCAGTGGGCAATGTGAACCATACTGCTCTGCTCTAGGTTAATGTGTTTTTTTACTGTTTTAGGGCTTTTAAGGTGATATCTTTGATGTAGCTTCCCTAGAATATAAAGGCCAAATTCATGGAGTGCTATAGATATTGTTTCCCATATCAGCAAGAGGCTTAGGCCTGAAACAGCAGATACTGAATACTGGCATAGTTGACTGTGTATGTCTCTTGTTTATTTATGTTGTGTGTGTATTTTGCAAAAATAAATATAGGAAACCTCCTTCAAGTGGGTTTTTATATGTTAAAGACCATGTCATATATATTAGATTCTGCTCAGTTTTTCGGTGTGCTCCATTTGATCAGTTAAAAAAAATCCCTTCATATCTGAGTTATACGGGAAGTTAAGCTACCACACACTGTTGTGAGCAAGTTTAAAGCAGATCTCACAGCAGGCCAGGAGTTTCAGTTAATAATATGACGGTAGGAAGTGAGGTGAGAGAATTTTCATTGAGTTAAAAATAACTCAATGTACCTCAGGTACACCATTCATCTGAAGTGCAGCTGGTTAAAAGTGCAGCTTTTTCTTTGAACTTCACTTTATTCTAAAACATCCTGCTAGTACTGACCCATGGATCATGATTTATACAAAAGACACTGTAAGAAATTCTACTCAAAACAGGCAGAGTTGTTATTTATGGGTTCAGGGCCACGATAATGATTGGAATAGCATTTCTTTAGTTGTTGTCTGCAGTATGATCATCAGATTTTCATACACCACCATTTGAATATTGTCTGGTCTGTTTTTGATTAATCAAGAAACTAAGAAACGTGGATTGGTATCACTATGGTTACCGTGATCCTGGGGTAGACGAACACAGACAGAGGAATCTCTGGGTTCTTTTTATGACAGCAGTCAATACAACTGTGTGTGCGCGCCCATCCTGGTGAAATTTCCACCATTCTACATCCAGCAGCATGACACAGTAGCAAGTTGTATAGTTACTTTCAACTTAAATTAATCCGAATGGTTTGGTTCCTAGGTGAAGTGGACCATGGAGGTGCTGTGTTACGGCCTCACCCTCCCTCTTGAAGGGGACACTGTCAAGCTTTGTGTAGATGTGTACACAGACTGGATGATGGCCTTGGTGTCGCCCAGGGACTCAATGCCTCAGCCAGTGGTCAGGGAGCCCAATATGTATGTGCAGACCATTTTAAAACATCTCTACAACGTCTTTGTACCAAGGTATGTCGTCCTATAGAGATTCCTGTAGCTGCAGTTTTAAATGTAATTGTGCTCTTTGCACATATTTTCGCTGCAGTCATCCTAATACATATCTGACTAATGTAACGGCTGCTTATTTATTTTTCCTTACACGCTTTGTTCTCCTCATTTTAAGCGTTTTTTGTCCCCCCCCCCAGGCCTGAACAACACAGTTTAAACCACATCAGGCTTTGCCAGCAGGTTCTGACTGCAGTTCAGAAACTGGCACGGGAGTCCCTCTCCATGGTGAGAGAAACCTGGGAGGTGCTGCTGCTCTTCCTGCTCCACATTAACGACACGTTGCTTGCCCCACCCACGGTTGGAGGTAAGCCTTTGTGTATTTACTTAGTTATTAGTGGTAATTATTAACAACAATAATCACTTAACATTTCCACTTTTGCCAGTTGGTGTAGCAGAGAAACTGGCTGAAAAATTGATGGCAGTGCTGTTTGAAGTGTGGCTGCTGGCATGCGCTCGCTGTTTTCCTACGCCGCCGTACTGGAAGACGGCAAGGGAGATGCTGGCCAACTGGCGACACCACCCACCTGTAGTAGAGCAGTGGAGCAGAGTGACTTGTGCCCTGACCTCCAGGTTAGAAAGGCATCAGTTGAACTTCATGCGACTTTGGATTTAAAACAATATTTGTCACTGAAAGGGAGTTTGACTTATACTTGTTTTAGAGAGAGTTTATGACTTATTGGTCTTTTCTGCTGAACAGAACTTTAAAAAGTATTATCCTTACTGTGTACTGACAACTGTAAAAAGAAATGATAACTGTAAAAATAGTATTTTTTGTTATCAATCAGTTTGTATCCTCTGAGTGTCACAGTCTGTGTCTTCTGTTGATTTTCTACAAACCAGACTTTTGCGTTTTACCCATGGACCGTCCTTCCCACCTTTTAAAGTTTCTGACGAGGATTCCAACCTGATTCCTGTGGAGATGGACAATGACTGTGTGGCACAGACATGGTATCGCTTCCTCCACATGCTCAGGTGCAACTATTCTTTCAACTTACCATGTCACGGTTTATTTGTGTTGCGTTTTAAGGGACAGAGAAGTTGTAACACAGAATGGAACTTAAATACCTCATATCTCTTTCTGTGTCCCTTCCGTATTTACTCAGCTTCCTGATTCAACAGGTTTTTATTTTGTGAAATGACTATGTCAAGTAAGTTGAGGTCTTTTTAGAAAGTAAAAATCATCACAATATGATCACAGTGAGGGACTCTTATTTTCATACATTCTACCCAAAATATGATATAATCAGATATTTAAACAAGTTAAAGTGTGTTTCCATCTGTAAGCATTTTGTTTAATCAAAGAATTTGTGGTTTATTTCCAGCAATCCAGTGGATCTTAGCAACCCTATAATAGTGAGCACCACCCCAAAGTTTCAGGAACAGTTTCTCAACTCCAGCGGCATCCCTCATGACGTGGTGTTGCATCCGTGTTTGAAGCAGCTACCCCAGATCTTCTTCAGGGCCATGAGGGGCGTCAGCTGCCTCGTGGATGCTTTCTTGGGTAAGAGGATATTGACTTGGGAGCTTTCGGGAGAAACGGGCTTGTTAGAAATCCTGTCAAGTTATCATTGCTGCAAAGCGTTTCGCAATGCATGATATTAGGTTTTAGAAGTGCAAAATGTGTCGTTCCAGTTCATTGGTGTCGATTCATGTCACTACTATGTCAAACTGCAGTCTTTAAACTTGCTTTGACGTAACCCATCGCATTCAACATGTTTATACAACACAGGCCTGGGTAGCATTACATGTAATCAGACAAAAGTGAAAACAGGCATGCTGTTTATTGCCTAAAATGTAAAGTCTGTACTAGAGAATGAATTGTTTGACTTAGAAACATGTCAGTGTGTATTTTTCTTTTTACACTGTAGGTGTCTCTGTTGAAAAGAGAGATGTGCGGGAGAGGGTGTTCTCTTTTTGTCCAGTGCTGCTCTCTCATGGTACAGACATCAGCTGATACATCAAACATAATGAAACAGATATATGATGGAGTGATTTATTTACTGGTGGTGATAGTATTAACAACTCGAATTAGTCTTACTGTAGCGAAATTACTCTCAAATGTTCAGACTAAACCACGACGTCATCAACAGTGGGTCGTTGAAACACAATCAAGATGGTTGGAAATCAATTACTGGTGATTTGTATCTAACCATTGTCTTGCACGTCTACAAACGAATTGACTCTGATCAACTCACAGACTCCAACGCCACATTTTCTTCTCTCTCATAACATCAAAGTGGGAAATGGTTAAACATGATTATATTTACCGAAGGAAAGCTCTGTCTGGTGAAACAGTTGGGGGGAGGGGTTAAGATTTGCAGCTCATTTTCCTTTCATTTCAACAGGTATATCACGCCCCAGGTCTGACAGTGCTCCACCCACTCCAGTTAACAGAATGAGCATGTCTCCCCCACCCTCCATCGCCAACACCACGCCTCCTCACAGCCGCAAGCAACGGCATACAGTGGTCACCAAAACCACAAGCAAGAGCTCAACTGTAAGTCCTAATGTTAATTTAAACCATAAAAAAGGAAAGAGAAAAAGGTAAAGTCTCTTATTTTCCCTGAGTAAGAGAACACACACGCTCTTTTTTAACACGTCCTACCACTTTTTAAATGCTACCCCTATGCTAACCCTAACCCTAACCCTAACCCTAAAGATGTGGTTAACACCTGTCCCTCCAAACCATGCAGGCCTCTGGTCAGCCAACCAAAGCATCCCAGCAGCAGCAGCAGCAGCAGCAGCAGCAGCAGCAGCAGCCGCAGCAGCAAACTTCATCCTCCCCGACACTGCTGTCCAGCCCCAACCAGAGCAGCTGGGAGTCTCGGCCTCTGCCGGCACCGGCACGGCCAAAGGTCAACAGCATCCTCAACCTGTTTGGCCAGTGGCTCTTTGACGCCGCTCTGGTCCACTGTAAACTCCACAGCGGCCTCAGCCGAGACACTAGCATGACTGGTAAGAAGTGAGATGATCACCAGTAGCGTTTCCATTAGTGCATGTCATGTTGCTGTTTGTTAGTATCTGTTTCCGTGGAGTTAGCTGTGGTTTTGGTGTCTGTGCTATTTTTTTATTGTATGTCGTTGGGATCTCCGTTCCTTTTTTCACCATTTTCTCTGAAACGTATTCGTGCCTTGTGTGTGGAGGGCTTGGTTAGAAGTGGCCTGGTGTGAAATTTCCATCTGATTCTAAGTCATTTACATCTACCAACTATTCAAACATGGATACAACTGCATATACACTATATAACAATATGTTAAGGACACCATACCGCCTCATTTATTGGTAAAACCTTCACTAGATTCACTAGAGGAGTCGGTGACAGCACATACAGTACTTAATATTTGACGATGCATTGGCACATCATTGGCTCTCCATTTATTTTTCTCTTTTTGGTGTAGTGTCCTGCACGTGTCTACCATGTCTGATTAATGTTAGACTTGTATTTAGTCAAAAGTCATGTATTGAGGAGAACAAAAAGCAATTCATGCCTTGTATGAATTGATCCCAAAATATTGGATCTGCTTTGATTTTGTGTCTCTCCACTATTTCTGTTATCTTGCAGCCTCTTTTATCCAAATTCTCCTTTCTTATAAATCTTGTAAGTAGGAACGGCAGCTTTTTTTCCTCACTTGATTTGCGTTTCTTGACAAATCTTCCTGCATTTTACTTGAGTTTCTTCAAGGTCACTGCCATTATCATCGTTTTCTGTTCCCATTCCTTGTCATATATAAAAGTTCACCAGCGTTCTCTCGGCGTATCTCCAGAGGTGATGGAATGGGTTTTACCGACTGACCACTTGTATCAATCATAACGTTGCCAGTTTGTGACGCCACCCAGTTTTAAGCTGTCATTTTTCTTTTGTTTGGGTCACACTAATCTTTATTTAGTTTCAACCCCCCCCCCATTAATGTTTTGTTTCTTGTAATTTCCTTTTGTATTGTCAGTTAACTTTGGTTTGGATTTTATTGGTTTGGTGCCTCAATGCATGAAGTGAATGTCCTGTACTTTGATTGACAGTCATAAGATTGTAAGGAAGCTGACACAGGGATTTTGCTTTGCGGCCTTGCAGCAGACTGGTTCATTTTGTTATGAGCACATTACGCTACACGTGTGTTATGCCACCGATAGGTAGAAGTCTTTGGCAAACTCTTTGTGTCAGACGTTCCTTTATTGAATGCATTCAAATGATGTGAGTGTGTGTTTGCAGTCAAGTCTTTATGATAGTGATCAAATGTATGCTTTGTTGCGTTTTGGTTTTTCCAGTTTTAAAAGTTCACTTTTTGTTTATTATGCATATAGTAGATACACATTTATATTTGCGTGTTTCTCATGCATGCGTGAATTTAAATAATCACATGACAATTCACTCCCACTCTCTATAGCAATAGCTACTCAAGTGGGTCTGGAGTTGAGAAGGAAGGGTTCCCAAATGTCCACAGACTCCATGGTGTCTAACCCCATGTTTGATGCCAATGAGTTCCCAGAGAGCTACGAGGCAGGACGAGCTGAGGCCTGCGGGACTCTATGCCGCATATTCTGTAGCAAGAAGACTGGAGAAGAGATTCTGCCTGTTTACCTTTCAAGGTAACCTAGTTAGTCTTTGTTTGAAATAGCCTAACTGTGCTCATGTTACTACAATAAGTGGGCTTTAAGCTTATCTAGTACACTGGGTACAAGTTCAGTAAAAACAACAAACGTCGCTACTCCTTCTGTTCCTGCAGGTTCTACATGGTCCTAATACAGGGTCTCCAGATCTCTGATTTCATCTGTAGACCAGTTCTGGCTTCTATTATTCTCAACTCTTCCTCTCTCTTCTGTACTGACCTGAAGGGCATCAATGTGGTGGTGCCCTACTTCATAGCTGCTTTGGAGACTATTGTACCAGACAGGTTGGACTAACTTATTGTTGTTGTTATTTTAAATAGATCTTTTTTATTATATGACAAGCTTGTATCTATGAGATGTGTTGTGCTCTTCCAGGGAACTGTCAAAATTCAAAATGTATGTAAATCCTACCGACTTGAGGAGGGCTTCCATCAACATCCTGCTTGCTATGTTACCATTGCCACATCACTTTGGCAATATCAAATCAGAGGTAAAAGCTTTGGTATCTGACTGTCTTAGGTTAATTGAAGGCGTGATGCTTTTTTCTAGATTTTCAGTAACACGATGCTTCTTGATATTAACACGTCAGTAAAGCAGGCCCATGTTGTTTTCATTGTTTTTGTACAAACCAGATTGTTAAGTTCACTGAGTTTGTGTTCTTCAGGTTCTGTTGGAGGGAAAGTACAATGAGGAGGATGGATGGCCTCATGACCAGCCCATGTCTTTTCTGTCCCTGAGGCTACGTCTTGTCAATGTCCTCATAGGAGCACTGCAGACTGAGACTGATCCCATTAACACACAGCTCATCCTTGGTACCTTCCCGCTTACATCTTCTTCATCCAACTATTTTTCCTCTCCATATTACTTGTGCTGACTTGAACCATTTTTCATGGTTAAAGTTTTTATATTGCTCTATTATAAATCATTTTCTCCCTCTCAGGCGCAATGCTTAATATTGTTCAGGACTCAGCCCTGTTGGAGTCCATAGGTGCACAGACTGAAACAGTAAGGCTTCTATAACTGATAAACTGTTATTATTTGATGGCGCTGGCTGCAGTGTGACGGACTGGACATGACGTTTGCTGTGTTTCTGCGGTGATAGGGGAGTATAGACGGGAGCCACATGACAGTGAAGAGTCACAGTCACAGCCGTACCAACAGTGGAATCAGTTTCACCAGTGGAGGCAGCACAGAGGCCACCAGTCCAGACTCTGAGCGTCCTGCCCAATCCTTGCTTCGAGACTATGGTAAAGCACACAAATGCTACTCATACACTAATATCTTCATGCTTGGTGAATTAACACAATACTGGCAGCTTAAGTCAGATAATGCCTAACATGCTTGTTAGTGTATCGGTGCAAAACATACCCAGAATGCATTAAA
This sequence comes from Microctenopoma stevenorrisi, assembly GCA_032270685.1. Lineage (NCBI taxonomy): Eukaryota > Metazoa > Chordata > Actinopteri > Anabantiformes > Anabantidae > Microctenopoma > Microctenopoma stevenorrisi. The sequence continues at coordinate 4,395,660 of JAUMTR010000025.1, read as the reverse complement.
CATAACCTTTTATATTAACATCTTTGTCTTTATAGCGAACGTGGTTAAAGTGATGTTCAGAGTTAAGAAGCGTTGGGTAAAATGTCTTTGTAGGTGGTAGAAAATGATTTGTTGCTGTGATGTGTTGGGTGCCAGTTCGGATGTTTTTTTGTTTTGTTTTTTCTCAAATTGATTGGATGCAGCAATGTTGCCTCATCAATCAATCAATCAAGTGTCTTTTTCTCAGAAGGGCTGAGTGATGCTCAACTGAATTAATGTGTTATGATGACATAATCATGTGAGGGGTTGTTTCAAATATATATATATATATATATATATGTGTATATATATATGTGTATATATATATGTGTATATATATATGTGTATATATATATGTATATATATTTAAAGGAACTGTAATACAATTTCTCATTTAGCACCTCACGGTGCTGCTTAGAGAAAACTTTATCCAGCAGGAAGTGGCGGGTGGGGCTCAGCTGGACAGGAAAGGCAGCAAGACTTGAGACTGGCCGAGGTCTGAATGCAGTGGTTTAGTAAGCTGCAGCTAGTTGATTTGAGACTGTTTGCTTGTCTGAAGTTTTGAAAGTCAGAGGCCTGATTTATTAGTGTGGGGACAGATCTTCATGTTAGAGTTGCTCAGTGCTGAACTGTCCAACATAATCGAACAGTCTTTAGCACCTCCTGGAGTGACTATGTAGAAACCTTTAAAATGGATTGTCAGCATAGAAATAATTACTGTTGACGGAATAAATTGACAACGTCTCAAGTTAACAGTTGAAAGTTATTGGGAAGCATGAAGAGATGAAATGTTACTTACCACAGAGAGGAATTAATTTCACTGTAGCCCTGTAGTAACCTAAAAAACTGTGTAAAACCTGTAAGTTGTGGTTGTGTCTGAGCAAGTTTGTTGGTCTTTATATACACACTATTTATTAATTCTTATTATAGAAAAGCATGATATTAGTATTGATACACATTATCTAATTGTGTAATTATTATTACGTGATTCTTTCACAGCACAAAATGAATTATATATGATTATATTTATTAGGAAGTCGACATCTTCAGCCCTCGACATTGTTTGCGGTGCTAAATTACAAACTCTCCTCTAGTGCATGTTTTGTCTGAGTTAAGCTGTGTCTGCCGTGTGGGCATCCAGGACATGCTGTAGTCCTGGGTGCTCAAGCTTTGTTGCCTGAATTTCTGCTGTGCTCTACTCTTTGCACTGTTTGGTATTTTGGGATGTTATATGGTCTAGCTCTTCCAGATACGGCGGCAGGCTTGCTGGTGCGCAGCATCCACTTGGTTACTCAGAGACTCAACTCCCAGTGGAGGCAAGACATGAGCATCTCACTGGCTGCCCTGGAGCTGCTGGCCGGGCTTGCTAAGGTAAAATGAACACCATAAATACTTTGACTTCGCTTGCTTAATGGTTCTCTAGTTAGTGGTATTAGCTACCACCAGCTGTTCTTCTTGTGCCTCTGAGTGAAAACATTCAGTGTGGTTTCTCACTTGCCTTAAAATATTTTGATTTAGTTTTACACAACAGTATCATTTTAATGGTAGATTTATTTTAACAGTGACAGATGGCACATCAAAAGAAACAAAATAAAATAACTTGAAATAAAAGATAGAAACTGATGTGCATTTCTTTGAGTAAAATAAGTCTTTGAACCCCTAGCAACCATTAAGAGTTCTGGCTTCCACAGAGTGGTTAGACACTCCTACTCAACTAGTCACCCTCATTAAAGACACCTGTCTTAACTAGTCACCTGTATAAAGGACACATGTCCACAGAATCAATCAAGCAGGCAGATTCCAAACTCTCCAACATAGGAAAGACCAAAGAGCTGTCCAAGGATGTCAGAGACAAAACTTTAGACCTGCACAAGGCTGGAATGGACAACAAAACCATCGGCAAGAATCTAGGAGAGAAGGTGACGACTGTTGCTGCACAAAATGGCCATCGATCGACCTCGGTCTGGGGCTCCACGCACGATCTCACCTTGTGGTGTCAATGATTCTGAGAAAGGTGAGAAATCATCCTAGAACTACGCGGGAGGAGTTAGTGAGTTTAAAGTAGCTGGGACCACAGTCACCAAGAAAACCCATTGGAAACACATTACATTAAAACCCTGCAGTGCTCGCAAGGTCCCCCTGCTCAGGAAGGCACATGCGCAGACCTGTCTGAAGTTTGCCGATGAACACCTGAATGATTCAGAGAGAGACTGGGAGAAGGTGCTGTGGTCAGATGTGACAAAGATTCAGCTCTTTGGCATCAACTCAACTCGCCGTGTTTATAGGAAGAAAAATGCTGCCTATGACCCCCAGAACACTGTCCCCACCGTCAAGCATGGAGGTGGAAACATTCTGCTTTGTGGGTGTTTTTCTGCTCAGGGCACAGGACAACTTCACCGCATCGACGGGAAAACAGACGGAGCCATGTATCGTAAAATCCTGAGCGACAACCTCCATCCCTCTGCCAGGAAAGTGAAAATGGGTCATGGATGGGTGTTCCAGCACGACAATGACCCAAAACATAGGCAACAAAGGAAGAAGAAGCACATTAAGGTCATGGAGTGGCCTCGTCAGTCTCCTTAGTCCAATATAAACCTATGGAGGGAGCTGAAGCTCAAAGCTGCACAGAGACAGCCTCGAAACCTCAGTGATTTAGAGATGAACTGCAAACAGGAGTGGACTAAAATGTGCGCAAACTTTGCCTCAATTACAAGAAACGTTTGACCTCTGTGCGTGCAAACAAGGGATTTACCACCAAGTATTATTATTATTCATTTTTTTTTGAGGGTTCAAATACTTACTTCACTTAATGAAATGCAAATCTTTCCATCTTATATTTGAAGTTATATTTTCAATTTCCCTTTGATGTGCTATCTGTCACTGTTAATTAAATGTACCATTAAAATGATTCTGCTCTGACATTTTTTATTTCTTTGTCATTGGACAATCTTACAAAATGAGCGAGGGGTCAAATAATTATTTCCTCCACTGTATAGTGTGACTTTTGTCCAGACCTCTTTTCCCTCCATCTTCATCAAAGCCAAAGTACTTCCAAACACCTGCTTTAAATGTTAAGGGTGCCGGTCGTATCTCGTGTCTCTGTTACGTTGCATGCTGCACCTCCGTACATCAGAGTTCCACTTTTTCTTCGTTCCTACAAATTGCATATGTAAATAAAATTAACAAAATCGACATGTAACACTTTTAAATCGATTCAGAATGTTTCCTTTCTGCACTGTGAAGCATCTAAGAAAAGACCACCCCTAGTAAAGACCCACAGTGGCAGATCTGTTTCTTCCTGAGACCAAGGCCCACGGAAAGGTCATTAACTAGATTTACTTAGTCTGGCCTGAAACTAAACCGTTAACTTGAGCCTATCCCATGGTTTTATTTTTTCCCTAATGAGAATCCAGTGTTACACAAAGCAAAGGGTGTATTTGTGTGGTTGCTGTCAACTTAGTCTGTCAATTTTCCAACTACAAGGGAGTTACCCTCAGTGTGTCAACAAAGTACCATAACACACCAGAAGGCAAGAAGCTTCTGTGTAGAGATTGTGGTTTCTCTGCCACAGATTCTCGTACAGTTTAGTTTGAACTGCATGCTTCCTTTTTGAAAGATGTCAGTTATTTAAATATCTGACAATTAGTTTTGACTTGTAAAATATGCTAATGTAATTTAACAGACAAATGTGTTGCAGGAGGGTCAGGAAACACTGAGATTATGAGTTTATTGAAAATAAAAATACTAAAATGGTACTAAATTAAACTCCTAAAACCTACAAAAATTCTTTCTAGCAGCATGAAATGAAGAATTTGTTTAAATGTGGTACGGTCCCATCCAAGCAGGGGTTGTTCATCACAATTAAATAATTGAAGAAGCATTTTATTTCTGTGTAATGTATAAAAGTCACCTGTACTATGTTTTGTCCACATCAGGTCAAAGTGGGAGTAGATTCTGCAGATCGCAAACGTGCTGTCAGCTCCATATGTGGGTACATTGTGTACCAGTGTAGCCGTCCAGCTCCTCTTCAATCCCGAGACCTTCACTCCATGATTGTAGCAGCCTTTCAGTTTCTCTGTGTGTGGCTAACTGAGCACCCGGACATGCTGGATGAAAAGGTAATTTCAGGAAGACTATGGCTCAAATATATCAGTGTTATGAGTATTTGTTTATTCATTTCTTACTGTTTTATGTCAGGATTGTTTGGTAGAAGTATTGGAAATCGTGGAGCTGGGAATCTCAGGCAGCAAGTCCCGTCAGGATCAGGAAGTTCGACATAAAGGGGAGAAGGAGCATAACCCGGCTTCGATGAGGGTGAAGGATGCTGCTGAGGCGACTCTGTCCTGGTGAGACGCCTTATAACTTATAAATAACCAATTATTTCCTGCTGGCAAAGTAAAAAACGCTCCACATCTGTCAGATTGTGTGGGCATCTCTAGCTCACAGCCCTCTTCAGGTCACCTCATTGTCGTGTTATAAGGTTCCTGAGGTGAAGCTGTTTATATCTCCCTTAACCTTGACTAAAGCCCCTGTGTTCCATTGTATATCTGATGGTGTGGAGAATATTACCGTTCCCTTGGGTGAAACCCATTAACAATGAAACTGCTTCGGTCCTGTGTGAGCTCTCTGTGAACCATGGGTTTGATGTAGCAGGGGAATTAAATCAAAAGGTGCTACAACAAAATATTAGTTTGAGGGTGTGTAATTGTATATTTTAGGTTTCTTTCAGTATTTCCTTTTGGCAGTTTTTGTTTGTTTTGAGTTGAACTGTACAGGTTAGAGGCCACATTAGAGGGGAGGAAAGCTTTGGAATGATATTTTGTGGTCTCATTTTCTACAGCACAAAGACCTGGCGTTTTAACAGGGGTGTGCACACTTCTCATATCCACTGTCCTCTTGTAACGACACATACTGGGACATCTTTGCATTAACTTCCCATCACTCATATAATTGTGATGGATACTTGACTCCAAGCTCTGAAATCTGAACTGCAGCACGCGCTGGTCTTCTGTGATGTCTCCTTGGGATCTCCAAACATTTACATAGACAGCTGGTTAGTCAGCTGTAGTAGTTAGAACAGCTCATCGACATCAGCCACACACAATCAATTATAAGAAAACATTTGACGTTGCCAAAATGTCTAAAATACCGCTTGTGTGTATGATGCATGATGCTGTATATGTCTGCTTCTGCAGTGAACTAGTTTCCATTTCTTCTTCTGGTCCACACAGATGTCTGTTAGAGAAACATGTTTACCCACTGACCCAGTTTCTTCATATTTGTGTACACTGCGTTCTTCTGGTATTCCCCAGTATCATGCAGGTGTTGGGGGCCTTCCCTTCTCCGAGCGGGCCTGCCTCCACGTGCAGCCTGCTGAATGAAGACACCCTGATTCGCTACGCCAGACTCAGTGTGACTGGAGGCAGCAACTTCCGTTATTTTGTCCTGGACAACTCTGTCATCCTCGCCATGCTGGAGCAGCCTCTCGGCAATGAGCAGAGTCAGTAGTTTATCATCCATGTTTTGACATAGTACTGGTTTTTTGGTCAGTACTTAAATGTACAGGTAGAAAGTTTTAAGTACAAAGCAATGTAAGGTTTAAATAATGAATAGGACGTCTTCTTCCTTCATAAATAAGAATGTCCCCTTCCTCACAGACCCCAGTCCATCTGTGACCGTTCTGATCCGGGGGACAGCGGGCAGACACGCCTGGACCATGCAGCTCTTCCATCAACCCAGAGGGGCTAGGGCCAATCAGAGGGTGAGATCACACTGTAGATTACTGCATCGTGACAGTTTGCAGTGCTAGAACAGTATCGCCCTAGAAATATGTGACATGCTGCAGGTAAAGCGGGACATCTGTTTTCGCTGATAACACAAGTCCATATCTCCGTCTACTCCTCTCCTCCCACAGCAGGTGTTTGTTCCAGAGAGCCGTCCGATGCCCAATAACGATGTGGGGATCAAGTACAATGTCAAGCAAAGGCCCTTCCCCGAAGAGGTGGATAAGATTCCACTTGTTAAAGCTGATGTCAGTATTCCAGACCTGGATGACATTGTCAGTAAAGAGGTGAGTTTTATTTCCTGTTCAGTCCTGGTACTGATCTTGTATCTACAAACGCTTCTGTTATCAAAAGAATCTAAACAAGGATTATTTGTTCTCACGACCAAAACGGAGCCGTGAAATAAGTGAATTAATTGTAATATCTGTTATACAAACTCAGGTGTGTTGTATGGGCTGGCAGGATGATTCAAGAACCGCCAATATACTGAGTAATTACTCACACGTGAGTCTCTGGATGAAATTCCCTTTGGGTGCATCATGGTGGGAAAAGGGTCAAATGTTCTGGTTTGGTGATTGTTTTCTCTACTCAATGCAGTGCAACCTCACAATAATTAGTAGCTTTTTGATGGCATCTGAGATATTAACATAGACGTTAACAAAGAAAATGAACAATGCTTTACAAAGACTGCTTTCATGGAAGGGCTGTTGTACTGGATTGTAATAAATTTTATAGGTAAAAGTTTCTCTTATTGTTGGTTTGATAATGTTTTCAATCACAGCGGCACACGTTGGGAGGTGATACGTCTGTATTTGGACTGTGGGACTCGCCCTCTGTGGACTAATGCTGAATTTATGCAGTCGAGAGCCTTTGGATGTTGTTTTTGAAAGAGTTCTCACTTCTGCCTTTTCAGCTGGAGGTTCAGCACGACAAGCTCCGTACTCTGATGACCAAGCAGATAGAGTATGAGAGCGCTTTGGAGCGGCACAGCGAGGAAGTCTGGAAAACCAAACGTTTCCCTGACCCACAGACTGACTGCAAACCACCTCCACCCTCGCAGGAGTTTCAGACAGCACGCCTCTTCCTCTCCCAGTTTGGCTTTCTGTCTCTGGAGGCGCTCAAGGTTGGTAAACATCATTCGTCTCATAGCTGATGAGAAAATCTCTTGCAGTGACTTTATGAAAAACCTGACTTGAGTCTAAAGTGTACTTTATCATTAATAGGAGCCCAGCAACAGTCGTCTACCTCCCCATCTCATTGGCCTGGAGTCATCTTTGCCAGGGTTTTTTGATGACATCAGCTACCTGGACCTGCTTCCCTGCCGACCATTCGACACAGTCTTTATTTTCTATGTCAGAGCTGGACAGAAAAGCAGCGCTGAGGTGAGAGAATGATAATATTTCACAGCTTGTCTTTGAGTCTGCGTAGATTGAAAATGCACTTGAGTTTGAACTTGGAAATAGACCAATGCATCTGCACTTGGTTCTTGGTGACCAGATCCTGAGGAATGTAGAATCTGCGTCCAGCGTCCAGCCTCATTTTTTGGAGTTCCTGCTGTCTTTGGGCTGGCCTGTGGACGTGGGACGTCATCCAGGGTGGACCGGACACCTGGATACAAGCTGGTCCCTCAACTCCTGCTTGGACAGCAATGATATGCAGCGAACAGGTGAACTATGACGCTAAATCTTGCAGTAGATTTGAAGAAGTCTTCAGCAGAATGACTTGAACTGTTATTTACCTTGGTGGTGAATGTTGAATTGTTATTTCTTTGTAGAGGAAGCAGCTACTCCCGAGGACGCTGGAGCTTCAGTGTTTAATGGGGAGAAGCAAGTTTTGTACTATGCTGATGCTCTGACAGAGATCGCTTTCGTGGTTCCTTCTTTAACAGAGAATTCAGGTGAGTATTCACTGCTGTCCATGTGCTCACTCAATGTGTTTCAGCCAAGACGCCTTCAGCACAAATTGCTGCGTCAGTGTGGCGTGTCATGGAGGCCATCGGTCGAGGTGTTGCTGAAGACCAGGTTCCAGCTCCTTTGAATTGTTGGGCGTGGTTGTTCAGGGAGGTAGTTTTGGCACCGTGGGCAGGTGTTAAGTCCTGCTAGATATATTTCACTCTATGTATAATGTATATACAATAGTACTGTAATACACTTTTTACAAACATGTCAGGATGCAGTAGTTTACAGTATGTTAAATCAGGTGACATGGTGTGTTGGATAAAAACCCAGTGAAGGATTCAGAGGTGACAGAGTTGTCCTTTGTTTTCCAGAAGAGTCATCTGTGCACAGCGACTCTACAGTGGAGGCAGACACCAACTCAGACCTCATGCCTAGTTTACTCAGACAACCCAATCTCACACTGGAGCTGTTCCCCAATCATTCAGAAAATCTGGAGTCTGCCAAAAAGGTGAGCGTTACTGTGACACACATGCAGACAGTGCTTCGTTACACTTTCTCTTTTTTATGTGGGTAAAAGTGTCACTGGGTATTGTGCTGTGTCTTAGCTAAGTCCTCTGGTGAAGACAAAGAGGTCATCGACTGGAAAGTCTTTCCCAGCCCTTGGTCCTGAGACGAAGGTGTTTGTGGTCTGGGTGGAGTGTTTTGATGACATTGGTAGGCACATACTCCTCCACTGTCTTTTAATCTGACACACACAGAGACAAACTCTCTCCATAGATTACGTTTGTTGGTTTGCCCACAGAATATCTTCTAGTATAAAACGTTTAAAGGGAGTCTGTTAAGGTATGTTATGTGACCAATAAGTTATAATACCTGAATGTCACTTTTTGTGTTCTTAGAGAACTTCCCTTTGTCTGACCTCTTGGCGGAAACCAGCACGGGGCTGGAAGCTAGCATGAGCAACAGCACTTCCTGCAGGTATGCAGATGTTGACACCAAGCGTTGAAGCGGAGAGCGGTGCAGTTTATAAGGTTCATGGATTGGTTTTGGTCACGCGCCAACACGAGTATAAACATTTTGCATAACAGCAAGTGACACGCAGAATAAGAGGAGTGCAGAACAGGAAGTATAACATGCAGTGTGTGCAAAATCAGGCCAAGAAAAGTAACTGTGATAGAGCTGTGATGACGCTTGAAGGTTGTGCAGTGGGTTAAGAAAACAGCAACCGAGACCATGGACATCGAAGCTCCAACACATTGAAATGAACCATAATAGTAATGCCACATTAAGGAAGCACTGCCTGAAGGAGTGAGGTCTGTTACAACATGGCTGCAGTTCATTTATTTGATGCCCTGTTTGGTGATCGAGGCCTAAATGATAGCTTTATACCTTTAACTTGTGCTGCCTTTGTTTATCTTCTTCTCTCTTTCTCCCCAATTGCTGCTCCTGCTGCAGGTCGGGGTTACTTGAGAAGGACGTTCCGCTGATTTTCATCCACCCTCTGAAGACGGGGCTTTTCAGGATCCGGCTGCACGGAGCTGTGGGCAAGTTTGGCATGGTGATTCCCCTCGTGGATGGCATGGTGGTCAGCCGCAGAGCGCTAGGTAATGGCTGATGGGGTCTGCTCTAGCTTAATATATCCAGCCTCCCCTACTGCACAATAATAATCAGCAAGAGGGAATCTGTTGGGGCCATTGATTAGCTTACTGAAATGATGTTTTAATATCTGTGAGCTGAACGTTTATGAGCGTGCTGGTAGCTAATGAGGTTTTGCCTTGTCCCAACAGGTTTTCTTGTGCGTCAGACAGTCATCAACGTGTGCCGACGGAAGCGTCTGGAAAGTGACTTGTACAACCCGCCCCACGTGAGGCGGAAGCAGAAAATTACTGAGATTGTCCAGCGTTACCGCAACAAACAACTGGAGCCCGAGTTCTACACCTCACTCTTCCACGAGGTGGGCGAGGGAAAGCCTCACCTCTAAGGCCGCTGTCCTGTCCTGTCCTGTCCTGTCCTAACACTGGCTCACAAGCGTAGAGTACAACAGCAACACACACAATCTTATCCTGCATTCATACACCATTTACAGCTGTGCGTGCACACACACACACACACACGCAGAATCTTTATATTTATACTGTACTATTTTGTTATTTATATGAACACATATATCAACACTGTCTGCCTTTGACTCTGGGAGCAAAGTGTCAAAAACCACGCCAAGGTGAAAAAGCTATACTTAATGTCGCAGCCACTCATTGCAGATTTGAATGGCTAAAGTTTCACAGTGACCGTCTCTGCTCATCTAGGTTCATGCTACGTGGCAAAAGAGTTTCTGCTTCTGCGTCTTTACCCGCAATACAATAGTTACACTGTTGGCCTTTCTGAACCTGTAAAAAAAAGAAGTTTGTCCTTTAAACTCTGTTTGTTTGTAGGTGAATCTGTTTTCGTTTGAAGCAAAAAGATTCATGGGTGGATTTCTTTGCCAAGGAGATAAACATGTAAACATCAACAAGTGTTTTCTAATATATTTGTGGCTTTAAGAGGACCGAGACGACTGAGAACATTACAACCTAATTCTAACACACCCAGACGCCTGCTAATGTCTTCCTAGTGCGAACACATTCGGCCGTGGCAGCAGCTGACTGAGCACACAAACGTTGCTGTTTTGTTATTTGACTTTGCTTTCTGGACGATTTTCAGGACTCCCGTCATATTACTGTATGTCTTTTCTGACCCCTGCACCACGCCCGTGACAGCTGCACCGTTTGTGTGTAGCCGTGTGTCTGCGCGTGCGTGTCTGTGTGTGCGCGCACGCATGTGGCCAAACGTATGAATATGAGGCCAGGTAACTTATTAACACTACAAGGAGTCATACTGATCCCTATAAACCCCGACTTGGCATTTAAAGCATTTAAAAATGAATCAAGCTATTACAGTTTTGAAAACAACAACCTTCAAGGCATAACACCGAATCTCTGAGTAACACTTGATAACGTGAGAAGTTTCTGGAGTTTGCACTTGAAGATTGCAGGGCTAACGTAAAAGTGACAACGAGGACGTTTTAGGTTTGAGCTCTCTGCCAACACCAACAGAACCATAGCACAGATTAAGTGTCTTGTTACTCCAAACAAATCTACAGGCCAAAACACTCAACATGGCTAACTTACACGTTCGTTCTTTCTTCTTTTAAACCCAGAAAGAGAATATTTAACTTGTCAGTTATGTTGAGTTTGATTTATAGAAATGTGCAGTTTTGCCTTCACAGATGTTTTAGTAACTTTTTGCTTCACACTTTGTTTCACTTTTGTTTACTCACTGTACTTTTACGTTTTTATTCAAGCCCTGTAACAATGTGAACTTATTCATCACAGAGATGGAGCAGGGCAAACACCTCTAGTTTCTTTGTTATATTGGAACGTCTTAATGCACTGAGCACATTTTCTGTTTATTTTCTATTCCCTTTGGTTACATTAAAGTCTTTTGTACTTGTGCATTTTGAAAGAAAACCCTGCTGAAGGAAAAGTTTTATCTAGTGAAAAATGAATGAAGAAGAGGCGTCGTCGACTTTTTAACCTATCCTGTCTAATTGTGTGACTCCCTTTTTATGACGGTGCTTTATGCACATGCCTTTTTTTGGAAGGAAAAAGTACATGAAATATGCTTCAGAGACACTGCATACAATCAGTCATACATTGTATTCTATGTTACTCCTCTGACGTTTCATCATATTTAAGGATTTGCCATGTACAGAAGCGGAGGGTAATATGTAAATATGTGACGCTGTAATGCATTTACAAGTTGTCTGTTGTATTCGCCTGATGTGGCGAGAAAGGCTGTGTGTATGCAGTTATGTGTGGGAGGATCACAATGGGTATTGAATGTAACATGCATCAATTAAAACTATTATTGACATTTTAATTTCTCCCATTCCTGATGTTTGACTTTTTGTTCTTGGGATTTTTATGAGAAATAAAATGATGTTCCAACTTTACTTTCCAAGAGTTAATTAGTAGTAGAGTAAAACGGGAAAAGGTGTGGTGAAATGAAGTAGAGACGCTTCAGTTATTCTGTTAGGATTACAGCGGAGTGAAAGCAGCCTGTGGCGTGAAACAAGACAGATATTACTAGACAAAACGACCAACCCTGGGGTGCGCCCTCTGACAGAAGGTGTGCCTCTGTGGCTTTAAGCTATATTACACTGTAACTGAAAAGGTGATTTGTGCTCGGTCTACCATGACGAGTGTGGTGCGCCTTCTTTTTTTAAATACACTAACACTAGGACTGGCTAGAAGGAAAATTGAACGCACCAGCCGACAGAGTGTTGGACTGCGGGCATATGTGTCAGTGCTAAAACACTTCTAGCCCTGAATGTGACTTTTAACAGTCCAGCTGTGCTCATACATCAACAGGAAGTTGCATTTGTGCCGGTGTCCACCAGAGGGCGCCGTTCTCTCAAACTTACCAGCCATGACGGGGAGACTGCAGACGGCAGCGGTCTAAACACATGTGATGTACTCCGTTTACATACTGTACTGCACCTCACAGTGACAGCATTTCATGTGCAGCATTTTTGCCTTTCAGTCTAATATTTTAAGCATAACACGTCTGGGAATGAATATTCTGCAGTTTAACAGAAATAGCACTTTGCTTGGCAGACCTGTGTGTGTGTCCCTCCTAAATATAAAGAGAAAACATTAAATTACAATTATCACCAAATTATAGATGCTAAGAAGAAATCAAACTCCATGGGAGTCTGTGGTCACTCTGGTTTATAATTGTCTGCTGTGTTTTTAGTTATTATTAGATAAACAATGTAACCATCTTCAGGTACAGCGTGTGTGTCGGTTCGTTTGTATGCACCCTCTCCTTCCAGAGGAGACGTGAGCTGTGGCCCCTGTGTGTTCATGTGTGCGTGCGTGCGCGCGCGCGCGCCGGCCCCGGGTCCCTCCTCCCCGCCTGTGATCGCGTCTCCAGCCTGAACTGATCTCCTGTTTCCTCGCTCGCTCTCAGCTGGCGCTGCGACCGCACACCCAGGCTCTCCGCTCGCTGTTTGGCACTTCTGATGAACTTTTATTTCCAGCGTGCGCTGCGCTGCGCATCACCGCCAGTGGGGATTTTTCTGGGGGGGGAAGTTGCTGCTGCAACATGGACTGAAGCAACAACCTAGTGTGGACATTTAAAAAGTGTTTCTGCAAAGAGCAGCCTCTCTGAGGGTTAAATTACTACCATGGAAGAGGACGAGGGGCATCTGGGGAACGGTGTCCACGCCGCCAAGGACTCGGACCGACAGCAGAGGCTCAGGCTCTGTGTTTTAAATGAAATACTGAACACCGAGAGGGATTATGTCAGGACACTGCTTTTCCTGCAGTCGGTAAGTTTGACATTCTTTTAAACGCTGCGTGTGTCCACGCTCCGCGCTCTTCTTCACGGGCAGATCTGTACGCCAAACTCCAGTCGGAAATCCTCGCGTTTAAGGTTACCTTTGTCTTTGCCCACAGTTTAAAGTTTTATTGGACAGTTTCATGAAATGACAGACGAAACTCTTTAATTCGGCACACATGCCAATATAATTAAAATGAAATTAACTCCGGGTTCAGTTTATTTGTTGGCTCTTCAGATGAACCAGCGGTCATTTCGCCTGGTGTTCGGCTCCACTCAGCAACTACTGATGTTCTACGTGAAGACAAGCAGACAGGCGCTACAGCTGTGTGTGTGCTGCACAGCGTGGCTGCTGAGGACAGCTTTGCGAAGAAATCAGCCAGAAACAGACGTGTCGAAGTTGCTGCACCTTTTCCTGGTGTCAGTGAAAACGTTTGAATGTTGTCAAAGACATACTGGACGTAGATTTGCGGTGACTCACGCACGGTTTTCCTCAAGGGCATGAATCAGGAGGAGGGAGGAGGAGGATGGGGGGGGGGGCATTCACACGTTTCTATTGTGTGTTAAAGCGCAGGGTTAAAACAATCACTGGAGAGCTCCACACAAATAAACAGGTCTTCATGTGTTTGCATGAGCAGCCTGTGATGAGCTCCTTCCAGCCACTGTGCTTCTCATGTGTGGTACATGCAGGTGCAGGTGGTTGGGACATTAACCCTAAACTGGCTGCTTCTAATGTGACACTAATAGTGGGACTCCCTTCTTTTGTCGGGTCAAAGGTCACGGTCGCCGACTTACTGGCTGCCAGAGATGTCATTTCTGACTTTCAGTGTTTACCTGCTTGGTGATGGTTGTTGTCTTGCTCTGATACTAACCACGACATGTTCCAGTTTCACCATCTCAGAAGCATGTTGTCAAAAATAAGTGTGGTTCCCTCTTTCTCTGGTGTTGTCACATGCTCAGAAACTTCCTCAAAGTTCTGTTGTGTTCATCTGTAACCTAGTGTCACACAGAGACTACACTCAAGTCTCTTTAAATAATCCTGTCCCCGGTAAATAACTGGGTTTTGATGTATCTGCTGAGTTTAGTGCACATTATTGTCGGTTGAATGTTTTTAAATTGTACACTTGCATTTAAGAAAAGGAGAAATCTCTGTGGAGCTGCTTCCTTTCCCTGCTCAGAAAGAAGCAGCCGAAGCTTATCTTCTGTTGCAACACAGACCAGGCGGCAGGGCGACTTGCTTTGACCTGCCCCCCCCCCCTCCAAAACTAGTTCTGGCGCAATGATAAAGACAAAGCTCCAGTGATTTATCAGACGCGTCTGGGAGCTTTTTCCTGTGGACATCTGAAAGCTGTCGATGCCTGTGCCCTCCAGTATCCACTGGCATCTTTTGATTTAAGCCATATGGTGGAAGGCCGGAGAAGAGCGAGAGCCACAGGGGTGGAGCAGAAGTGCAGTTATCACCTGTGTCTTTGTTAGCTGCTCTGTGCTATTGTGCGACACTCGCTATGTGACAGTACACTTTTTTTTTTTTGCACGCGACACTCTTCCCTGAACCTGCTGAATCAGTAGCTTAGATTGCTAAGTGAGTACATGGACGTTCAAAGCGAAAAGAGAAAGGAAACGTCGGCCTGCAGCACCAGTGGCAGTGCTCTGTAAATCTCCCTGATATTGTCCATCCGGGATCCAGCTGAGCCTGCTCCCCTTCCCTCAGTGGGAGCTGACGCTTGGTCACCATGCAGCTCCCTATGCTTCTGATAAGGAAGGTCTGGCCCCGGGAGCTCGGAGCATATGGTTTCAGTAAAGATATAGAGTTTATCAGGAAGGGGGGTGGGTCGGTCGGGGATGCTTTGTCCCTATCACTGAGTGAATAGGTTTTTAGAATATGCAGTGATGTTTTTGATAAGAGCGTCTGCTTTATTTTCACGTGGTTCAGTTAGTTGGCTCCTACATTTCCCAGGATGCTCGTAGACCTCTTAAGATTTGCACACGTGGAGGGAAATCCAGTTGAAGTAGGAGTCAGACAGCACCAGGTGTTTTCCCTGGTCAAGAAAAGTGAAGCACACCTACGACTGGAAGCACAGCATGGTTTGAGGTTGCCGTGCTTTCGAGTGTGCTGATGCTGCTTTCCTGTGAAGTTTTGCTTCTGTGGAAATGACACCGCAAATTGAGGGAAACATCAGTGTTTATTGCTGTCAGGCTTCATTTGAAGCTACTCCTTGGATGTGTGGACACGGTGTCGAGTCCTGACTACGTTAACGTGATCAAGTCATGCAGTACGTTGTTTTTACTGTATGGAGACCCCCCTTGATGGTTTTGTTTTCACGTTGGGGTTTTCCCCTCATGTCCACACCAGAGATTCAACCGTCGCTCGTTGAATGGCACCTCGTTGTTGACCGCCCACTTCACTCTCCATTGCCTTGTCACTGATTAAATTTCCACTTCCCCACAACCTGCTGGATATTCAGCCCCCCACGCAACATTGCTTATCAATCGCAGTGATTGCAGTGACACACCGAAGCGTCGGCTATCCAGCTTTGTCTTCTCGGCCGTTTTGCCCGTCACTCGCCTGGAGCTCAGCCAGTGTTCTGGAGTAAAGTATGTAGTGATGGTGGGCTGAGAGGAGGTGAGAAGGGGGTTGGGGGGTGTGGATAGCAGGATTAGAGGATTCATTTTGCTCCGTGTTATCATTGGAAATCAACTGCTTCCACTTCAAATGCAGTGGACACGGCCACACGCTGACTCCTTCTCAATTCCACGTTTATGACAATTGCTCTTTTTTTCTGCTTTTGTCGCCACAAATGAGCTTCCTTGCGTCTGAATTGATGATCCCGCAGTGCAATGGATTAGTGGGGATTTTCTTCAGGGCAGTGCTTTGTTGGTTTAATTCAGGCTACTGGATTTTCCCTCCCATGATCCACCAAAATGTAGACTATCTATGACAAGAATATGGTCAGTGGCGCCATCCCCAGTGGATGTTGGGATTTTCCTTTAAAACCATAGAAATAAGGTGTTGTCATTTTGGAAGTGAGTCTTAGTGAATCCTGCCCAGAAAAGACAACGGGGGAATCATGTGGCCAGCGTTTGAGCGTCCTTGCTGAGGAGTGGGTGATGGAGACATGGGTGCCCAGGTCAGTGCTGCAGGATAATAGGAAACATCTGGGAATCCTGTGCCCTGTGACCCTTGCTTCAGGCCACACACAAGTAGGATTATATGTCTCAGTCTCACATGCGCTTATGTGGATGAATTGTCTCGTGTTTGTCTCTGCAACTACATGTGCACCACTGTATGTAGCTGCCTTTGTTTCCACAACTCCTTTCCTATCTTTTGCTGTGTTTGAGCTTTCTGTATGTCCACCTGTGGTTACTGTTGGACAGGACTTGCAAAGAAAACAGGATGACAAGTGCACATGCTCACAAACACATAGCACGTAATCCGTCCACTGGCCAGGAAGACGGACCGCAGGAAGCTTCAGCTTCCTCTCCAAATGAAGCCTCTATATGCCTCTTTCCTTTCTTTTTTTCCCCTCTCTCTGCTCCGTCTCTGTAGCCCCCCCCCCCACTTGGTGGGAAAGACCGGCATCAAGTTTCTCTGGCCTAGGGGGGTATAAATAGCTACGGGTTCTAAGTCTCATCTTGGCCACAACGTTGGTGGTTTCAGCTCACTGCAACCTCAGCCTTGCTGAAGTCATCCAAATGCAGGCACACACTGCATATATAGTCAGCCCGTGGAGTCCGAACAGCAGGTAGAACAGTTACAGTGACAGACTCCCGGGGTTTTGTGAGGGTTTTTATTATTATTAGTGAGCTTTAAACTCTCTGCTGCTGCTTGATGTGAAGGATGTGACACTAACGTGTAGCTTCTAACTCCCACATTAATCAAACCTTCACATGGTGGTATTCAGCCGTAAGCAAGCAAGGAAGGTTTATTCGTATAGTTCAGACAGTCATGCTGGAGTTCAAGAGAGGGACGTTAGCATTTAGTTAAAAAAAAAAACCCTGCACCCTCCCATTTAATCAAACACGCTCTATCATACAGGACACAGTTTATTTCTGTGTTTGCATGAAAGTGCCACAGCGCTGCCCTAACCTCAGGTCAGTGCATAAATCACAAACCTGCCTTTGATGCACACATGACGTTAATGCTTTAAGTTCTGACTGTGCACCCTTCCATCTCGCTCTGGACAATTGGTACCTTGCAGTGCAGCTACTGTGCCAGACTAAATGATTACAATGCTGCGTGTTACATAAACGGGGAAAATGCCACTTGGAAACTTAATCTGGTGCTTTTTTTAGTGGTGTGTGTTGTTAAGCCATTTCTCTGAGGCATATGACTGCGGCAGGAATTTCAAGAATTCAAGTTTAACAAGTCTAAACCACTGTAACACTCGAGGCACGGGGGAAAAAAAACACCTCACCCGCTTCCTCCGCAAGAGTGAATTAGCATATTATGAAGTCATTTGACATGACCAGTGTGGATCGATGTCTTTGGGATTAGATCAGCTGTTTCCCGTTAGTAGTGCGTCTCTGTGTCGGTGAATCTATTTGGGAACATGCCTGTGCAGTCTGAGGTGTGGTGATAAGAACATCATGAGTAAGAAGTCAGTCGAGCGTTGTATCAGCCAGCTCACTGATTTCTCTTTGTCACGGTCGGGTCATGCGATGTCAGGAATGCAACTCGGGGGACTTTTGTCAGGTGCACTTCTGAAAAGAGATGCCATAACTTGTCATGAAAAGCTCAGGCCAATGTTTTTCTAGAGGCTGAGACACAGTTGGGACAGACACTTTCTGAGGGTGTGGATAGGGGGTGCACTCCTGACGGGTGAATGACTGCGATGGAATGATACCTGCTCTCCCCTGGGAGCGTCTTGTTTGGTTTCCAGACCGTGGCAGCAGGCTTACACTGTTTGTTTATATTCCTGAATACAACCAGATGTGTGACTTAATTTCAGGTCAGGGGTCATTTCTCTGATTTAAAAATTCTGGACAACAGCAGAACAACTTCACACACTGTCTGTTAGATTTTAGGTCAAGCCTGTGTTAAATTGTGGGACAGGCTGGGTCAGAGTACATGTCTGGCCTTTATGCTGTCCACATGTCTCAGTGGGACAAAAAAAGCAGTCTCTCTCGCTCTCTCGTACACGCACACTATCATCCATCAATGGCTGTGTGAAGTAACCATATTACAAAGTCAATGTCATCCTAGAATTTCCACTTCCTCTGAGAGGCTGTCGGTGTGTGTGCTGTGACAAATCTGAAGAAAAAAAGACGATGGGGCTTTGTGCAGCGTAAAGATGGGAAGATGCGTTTGCTGAACATTTCCAGGGCTGAAAATTAGGAAGGCTTGTGCTCTGATTGTCATGGTATCATCATCACTTTATTAAACATTAGCTCTAAAGTAAACAGTTTCACTTCGAACTCTTCGTCTGCTCGTGTTACTAACTGTTGACTTTGCTGTCAGAACTGTTCATCACAGCTGTTAGCAAACTATCACTGACGTGCTTTTATTTTGGCATCTGTTCCATGTGACGACATTTTTAACGTGGCAGAATTAAAAGCTTGAGTGATACATACTTTATGCATTCTTGTGCTGCTGCTGCTATCTTACCTGTGTTCTTACACGCTGACAGGAAACTTTTTAGGAATCGGGGAATCACCGCAGGCATGACGCTTTACATGAAATGAGCATTTTACCAGGACTCTTTTCATCATGTGGTTACGTGTAAGTCAACCTATCTCTCTGCTCTCTGGTATTGTGAATGGAAACGATCCGGGCAGCATCACTTTCAGAAGTGGAAACCGAGATGAGCAGTAGTTTCATCAGTATCTGCCAAAAAAGGAGAAGTGGAGTGAATTTAGGTCAGTTCTGTCAGTTGATTCAGACTGTGAAAGACAAAAAGGGCTTTAAAAAGCTGCTGCCCCTCCGTCCATTTAGTATTTTAACTGCTGCTGTGTGCGTCAGAACCAGTTCTCTATCAGCAATCCCCCCCCCCCCGGGGCAGCTGAATGCCAGGTCTGGCATGTTCAGTTTGGTTTGGTCACATACATAAAGGAAAGGGATTTCTTTGAATTCATCAGCTGTGTTCATTCTTTTCCCTGTAGCTGGAAGCGTCACGGGTCCCTGATGGCTCACTCAACACCCCAGTCACCACACTCAGAGCTGTGCAAGCTGGTCCAGGATGTTATCTCCAGATCACCACATGTCACCCTGTACCAGGAGAGCCATTTAAAAAGAGACAGACTGCTCCACACTGGTTGATATAAAATTGGGTGTTCTTTAGCCAAAGTGTAGACAAACATCCAAGTTGCGAGTGAGGTTTAATTGTCTGATAAAAGCGGAGCAACAATTTCACAAAAGTGGAGGTATCACCAGTTGTTTTCATAGCACGTTAACTACATGTAGTCACTGTTACAACATCTAATTTAACGAGGTTGTGAAAAATGGCTGCTCAATGAGAGGCTTCATGGTAACGTGGTGATAAATGGATGCAGTAGTGACACAATTTTAATGGACTGAAGAAACATGCTCATCCAGACTCAGAGGTTTTTACCGCTAGTGTACATGCATCATCTATTCATTAATGAGATGTGATGGGGGTTTGATGAGTAGGCAGTATTAAACAGGAAGTCCCCGGTCCAGTGCTGCATGTCTGCCTTCTGTGGTTGAGACACTGCCTCGTCCCCTGTAGTGTTTAGTTTCCACCCATGTGAGCAATTCAAAGAGCCCTGAAGTTTAAAGTCCTTCAAAGCGGAAGTGAGCGAGGGGAAGAAAGAAATGCTGGACTCAAAGACTCAAAAGAAGACTTTGTGTTTTGGTGACTGGCTCTGCCAAAAAGGGTTTCTCTTGGAAGACAGCAAGGGACCGGTTGGACGATGAAGGGAATTTTTGGGGGGTTTCGGAGAGATGTGAATTACAGCTTTGGAGAGAAAGAAGTCTGCCAAGGCTGGGATCCCTCATTGTGGCAACGCCACGGGCCCTTCTCTGGCTCTGCTGCACTCGGGCCACAAAGGGGGGATTTCTTCATTTATTTATTCAATTTCATGCCATGTCGACCCCTAAATGGCCTCCATTCCCACCCCAAAACTACCCTGTCCTCCCGTGTGACCAGCCATCCCAATCCTCTCTCTAAAGAAACGGACCCTTAATGGATGCATTGTTTTAGCGTGTTGTTGTTTTCTCTTCGACGAGGAGGGGCAGAGAGAGGCTGAGGCTGGTGACCTGAGAACTTGCAAAGAAAAGTCCACAATCTGTGGATCTGTGTTTCTGTTGGAGGGTAGTCAGTAGGTGTGGGAACCGAAGCAAATTGAAAAGGGGCTCTTAGGGCCTGGTGGAAAAATCTTGACAAGTGTTAGAGCTTGTTCTTGATATACGGGGTCTCTTGTTAGATATTTGAATTGAGTGAGGTGGTGCTGAATGCTGATGTAACCAAGGGAAACACAAAATCTTCCAGTTTGGTCCACAGCTAGTTTTATCATGGTGAAGCTGTCAGAACGAAAGACGTTTTTCCCCCACATAGGTCTTTTACAGACGGGTCAAGAAAATGACTTGCTGATCTTTCACTCCTTCCCTCTTAGTTAGAAATATATTTTTCTGCGTCTTATTATAGGCTGGATGTCTGTCAGTGATTGATTGGCAGACATTTTCAAAACTAGTATATAACAATATTTGTGCAGCAAATCTAAAATGTTGCCACAGATTTCATGTCATGTTCTCACAGATGTTAGTTTTTCCCATAAATCCATTTTTAAACATGGATAACCTTTGCTGATGATAAAGATCCAGAGATCTTTTGCTCCTGACTTTAGGTGACCCTTGAGTCAGCCTCCCCTGCCAGCAGTGTGATGACATCTCAGGCAACTTCAGCCTGGACTATACTGTATGTCATACTTCCATGTTGCAGTTTGGCTCAGTTGGACAATTATGACATTTCCCTACTTCTCTTTACACCGTCAGAAAAAGTTGAGGAAAGTGACAATTTAAGGCAACTTGCGTCAGCCGAAATTTGAGTTGGCATTTTTAACTCAATTCTTTAAGGCTCGAAGCTTTTCCATATTTTATACTTCTGTTAATTTGTTCTTTCTTTCTTAGTTAAAGTAACTCAAGACCACGAGTTCTATCTATTTAAACAAATCAGAGTTTAATGACCTGATGTTCTTTTTATTCCATCAGTAGTTATGAGAAGTGTCAGTCAGGTTATTAATTATTGAAGTTGTTACTTAAAATGTTAAGTACAGGGTGATTTTTTCGCAATAATATCTTTGGATGAGTTAACTGAACAATCATTTGGACATCTAGTTAACCTACATGCTTTAGTTCCTGTATTTCTTTGTGAACTCTGACAGTTACACGAGTTCTGGAGCGCAGCAAAGGCTGAAGCTTTAGGAACGGGAATACAGAACACAGTGTTGGGTTTGGCCACGTAGTTGGCCTGGCTGCAGGTACAGCTCTGTTCAGAAGCAGACAAGGCAGACGTGAAGGCAGCAGGCCTCTCACTCAGTGTGCACTGGAGCGAACACTGAGCCCACACCAGCATATGGTCCATCTGTATCATCACACCTTACTGTCTGGCCCCTCTTTGGTCTGATAAACCTCAACATTATGATTCTCCCCCAACCCACAGCTGACCCTTCAGCTGTTGGTTATTTGAGAGGAGTGTGCCACCAGACCAGTTATTACATGTCTATGTACCATGTATAATACACAATATAGTGATAATAATATGATAAAAACTGCACAGACACACATACTCTCAGATGTTAAATGGCTATGTAACATGTCATGTTTTTCAGACATTGTCCAGTCACTCTTTTTCTTATTATTGGCTCTTAGTCCATTGCTTCATGAAATCGACAATTCACCCATTGCTGTGTATGAAGCTGTGCACCTGCAGACACTTGGGCTGACCCTGCTTTAGTGTGACATGCTTCTTTGACAGGAATATAAATATATTTTGGGCTAGGCTCAAAATATTCAGAGGTAAAGCTCCAAACTATTAGACCCAATGATGCCATTGCCAGTATATAGGGAAACGAGTTATGATGAATGCATAGTGTTGTACTCTTCTAGTCCGTCAAGTTCTATGACAGGCGGTACCTGATTGTGTAAATAATGGTGGATTCACTTTCTGCCAGTTGTCGATTTGCAGCATAGAAGATAGGAGCCCTATGTTACTGTTATCAGTCTGTAAAGGTTAGTGCCTTAAAAAACAGACATAGTTTCATCAAAGTGAATGTATGTGTAGAATCTATAATAAGTGTTTAAAGTCGATTAAACCAAAAGGCTTTATTTATTTTTATAGCACAGCAACCCTAACCCTAACCTAGCATCACTAATTTACTTCACTCGCTTCCCAAACTGTACAGCAACGACGAACAAACTGAGGTAACCTCAGGAAGAGCGACAGAGGCGGAGTCTGTTTTCCAGAATAGTCGCAACACACAATATGTTGAGCAGCGAAATAGATTTGCAATGTGGACAATCAGAATGACAACACTGTAGAGATAAAGATAGGCTCAGTGAGGACGTCCAGCAACGTCCAAGTTGCCTCCACTGCTGTGAAGCATAATGTGATGATGTTACTTGTTTTCTTGTTTGTAACAGTTCGATTGCACGCTAGAACAAAACTGTTCTTTCGCCTTTACTTAGAACACAGTTGAGTTAGCGGCCTGTCAAGCATACTTCCTTCTCACTAAAGCCACACATCCTGTCCAGAAATTACATCTGGTGCTTTTGTGTCAAGAGGCAGTGCTATATTTTGCAGACTGTTTATTTTCCCTCCCTGCTGAGTTGAACCAACACCTAACTGCATAGAAACAATGAAAAATCTTGTAAGTGATTTGGGGTTTAAATAGTGGAGGCCTTTGCTGGGTGTGATTGCTCCGTTTTCACTTCCTGTTTACATGCCACACATACACAAGCTCACCAGAAGAGCTATTTGCGTGCACTTCTTTTGTTGCAATTTGGGTTTTTTTGATAAAATTGTCATCATTTTTTTCTTGCACGTGAAGTGGACAGTGACTTAGCTTTGTGGGATCTCCCCAACCATACCTTAGCCTGCTCACATGCCCCTGCAGGAAGTTCCACGTTTGCAGTTTTTTTTAAACTAACAGTTTCACACTTAGTTTCTTCGTTTATTTGGCTCGTTCTTTTTATATGGAACTCCTTGAAAACTGTCGCGCAGCATCTATACATGACACAACTGTCAACGTCAGCTGTTAGCCTCTCGCTTTAAACGAGCTCATAACAGTGCAGACTTTTACTGCGAGAATATTTAGGAAAATATTTCACATTTCTGTGAACTTGCCACACTCTTTCCCCATTGTTGTCCAGAAGCCCTTGTTCCAGTTTCTAAATGAGTGCTGTGGAGTTGTGACAATACTGATTAAAACATATATTAATAATATATAATGTTTGTAATATATAAATAATATATTTTAACAAAACACACAGGCTGGTTTCTGGAAACTTGAGGTAATTTATTACTTTTTACGAGGTATGTATTAGATCAGTACATCTGTTAAATGTTTCACCTTTCTCATGCATTTGTCAGGTAGCATTCTGATAATACCTGCTTATTGCTGTCTGTCTAACAATATTGTGTTGTGAGGAATCCTGAAGTGAGTGAAAAACTAGGCCCTGAAGTCCAAGGGACTCTTGGTGTGTAGGCTTGAATCGTAGATCAGGACAAAGGTATAAAACATTTTAAAACGCAGGTGTGTTTCCAGGAACACAGTGCCTCAGTAACAGTGAAATGGAACCGGTAGGTCAGGCAATGCCAGAGTGGCGTCAGGACAAGTTTTTGGCCATCCTTCAATAACCGAAGCCCAGACTTAAACCACAGTCCACAGACACTTCAAGTACAATCTGATCGAGCCTGAGAGAGTCTGTCTAGAAGGAAAGGAGACTACCCAATGTACTGAATTAATTGTCTGAAGACTAGTAAATTATATTAACACAAAATTAAGGTAATTAGTTTTTTGTGTATAGTTTTTCATTTTAAAATCAATCACTACTACCGAAATGAGGTGGTGTAGTATGGTCACGTTTTCTCTTTCCTGTCAGAAGGCTGCTCAGACATTGCAGTTGGGACTTACTAAGATCTATAAATAATATCTGTGAAGGTTCTCAGTCATCCAGGTCATGGTTATCTCAAAAAAGGTTTATCCAATAGCAACTGGACGAAGTAGGTTTCTTGACGACGTTTCGCCCCTCTATTCAGAGGGCTTTCTCAAGTCTGACTAACTGGTTTGAGGAGCCGGTTTATAAACCCTGTGGAACCCTCAGGTTGGTGATTGGAGGTCATCTGTGGATTGTCCTCCCCTCTG
>JAUMTR010000025.1:4349433-4371160 GCA_032270685.1 Microctenopoma stevenorrisi | reverse complement strand
TGACTTGATTGTCCTCAAACGAGTGGCCTTTGTCTTTGAGGTGTAGGTGAACTGCTGAGTCCTGTCCTGATGAGGTGAGTTACAGTAATCAAGGCGGGGTGTGATGAAAGCATCAATTACTGTCTCATAACAATCAGGGAGAATGTAAGGCGTGATTTTAATAAGTTGGAAAAAATGGACCTTACAACTGAGCGGATTGTTCATCCAATTCTAACTGTCCAAAGCAGTAAAAGGCTGTTAAAGATATTGTGTTTCCTGAAAATGAACCATAAAGGAAATATGTACAATGAAAAGAGGATTGGACCCAACATAGAGGTACACGACAGCCAGGAGGAGTATGATACAAATGTATGATACAGTAAAATATGAAAAACATGAAGGGCTCTGAATAGTTTATGACATGACTTTAAATAATTAGGAAATAATTTGTTACTGAGCAAATAACCTATTTTGCTCTGGATCTATCTTCTTAAAGTAAATTTCACATAATACACAACATTATGTTTTCCATAATTGTGTAATTTGCATAATCCCTACATGAATCATGGTTCATGTTTACAAAATCAGTTTTATTAATTGCTGTTATTCCATTTTTACGATGAATACCCGCTCAGCAGACCACTTAGAGCAGATATTCTCAGTGTTTGATGCTTCTAGTGTGACTTCTGACTGTTTCCTTTGTGGTGGATATTCGACTTCCCTGTTTTTCTTGTATTGAAATATCAGAGGTATAATTCTACATTAGTGTTGTACTCGCCAGCTACTTTGTGGTCTAACAAGGAGCTTCATGGTTTTGCTACTAGTCTCCTGTGGGATTGCATCATGAGCAGTTTCCCATCAGCCCATCACCCCTGTTGGCAAGAAACCATCATGTGCAATATCTCTCCCCGGGCTCTGTGTAGCAGCTGAGCTCCCTTCATGCAGCCACTCCGACTCATTATTGAGTCGAAGGAAATCCAAAAAATGTGTTTGTGTCCCAGCTGAACAGCTATTATTAACACTTTGATTGTTTCTATTTTTAGGTATTGGACGGTAATTGGGCATCTTAATGAAACCAGTGAAGGGAAGGCTATATGTATATGTATATACTGTACAGAACTGTGTCTTAATCGAGGACAAATGTGATCTACATTTCAAAACATAATCGGTGACTTCAGACAATAACTGATGGACAATTCTGGTCTCCTAGCCAACATACGTGGAATGACATGGAGTTATTATTCATGTGAATGTTGTTCATTAATGGTTGATCCTTCACTCAACAACATTACGCACGCTCGGCTCACGGATGACATCAGAATGACAGATAGCATCAGAAAACGGGCAGAAAGGTCACCTGGAGATAGAGATATGAACATAAACACGGACTGCCAGTCGCATCCTGCAGCCCATCAGCATATTGAGTAAGAACTAATGACTGTCCAGTGTGGTAGAGTGGAGATATAGCGTTTGTTGCTTAGTTACATACTGTGGAGAAGATGGCTCTTTCTGTATTCAGTGTTTGGGGTAGATGTCACTGTTACTGTTGTTCTTCATTGTGATAGCAGCTAAATGTGCAGCATGTAGAACTCAAGTTTCTACAAATGTCCCTGTTTGGCACAATAAAGTATATCGTATCTTATCTTTCTTACCGCCGAGCAATGCTCTGCAGGATTGTCCCCATGACCTGTGATATGCTTAGGGTTATCTGAAGGTTCATATAAAGTCTGCTTTCTTTCTATCCTACCTCTGTTGAATTTTTGTACTTAGCGGAGTGGGCTCATCAAAAACATTTATAATAATATTTAACTGACTGCAAGAGGAAGGAGGCAGATTCAGGCAAGTTTGGTGGTATGAAATTACACGTAGCTTGTCTATGGCAATAGACAAGCTACCAATCACATTCCACCTTCAGTAACTTCTGCTAAGTACCTATGACTGACCTGTCTATTCTCTTGACAGGGTGTTGCCTTGATTGCTGGTCATTACTGTCAAAAATCTGGATTGGAAAGTCAGTCTAGACTGCAGGTCTTGCCCAGTTATGATGCTCCGCTTTCCAAACACAGTGAACATCTATCCATCACATGTCAACATCCCTCCAATTATACCGATAATACTGTGTTTTGGAGGTAGTTTTGGATTCCCAGCAGCCGGTTTTCAAAATATTATAGTCCTGAGTTAGAATAAACTCAGGCATGCTTGACGTGCGTGCCCAGTTTACGCAGTGTTCTGTCGCTCATTCTGGCTCCACTGATGACGGAGGGCTGAGAAAGCTTTCAATGCCCCCCCCCCCAGATAAACCTGTGTGCTTTGTGATGGAACAATGAAGACAGCCAATATAACATTGGGTGAGAATGAGGCGAGACCAGGACTGAAAGGATCTCTTTGTTGCTCCTTCCCACCATCTTCCCTGCTGATCGCCCTGTCACCACATCTGTGTGGCACATTTCGTGTCTGGATGGTAGCTGTCTAGGATGTCAATAGGGAGTGACTCTGAAGTCTGAATACTTTATTTTTTGTCCCACCCTCGGTTCCACCCTTTCCCCCTTTTTTATTTCCATCCTTTAGTCCGGCAGCCACCCTGCCTTCATCCTGCTTTCCTTCATCTGAAAGCAGCTGAGGAAAGGACCCGTTTCCTGCCTCTTCGTGTCTCCTCTCTCAGGGAGCAATCTCTCACTTGAGTGACTTCCCCAGTGTGGACACGATACAAGTTGCCATATGGGAGATTTAATTAGTGTACGCCTCAAGCACAATCAGCTCCCTCCCAAAACCAGTCAAGAACACGGGGACTACCGCTTCCCTTTAATACTGGTCTTAATTAGCGAGGTTGCAGCTCTGTGCTAACGACCTTTGCTGTCTATTTTTGTACAACCTACGCAAAAGCTAGTAAAGAAGAAAAAAACACTCCGAACAATCCTCCGAGGAAATGATATGATTGCAGCCCGACTGGGTCCTTTTTTAGAGCAAATGTGTGATTAGAAGTGTCAGTCCTTCATTACAGGCAAGTGACTTACTGTAAGTAATACGTGCAGCAGGCTGACCTTATGTGAAACTGTACAGAGCATGCAAACGTTCGTCCCTCCGTGTAACTCATTCCTATTCCTACCTCTTGTGCTGTGGAACAATGCATAGCTCAAAAACTAACGGAAGGTGGTGTCAAGTGATATTTCTCATGTGTTTACTGTCAAAGGTAAAAGAAATGTTCCTTGTTTACTTTTTCACTCCTTAATCAGATAAAGCATTAAAGCTTTTCTAACACCTAGATTAGATTTAATTACCAATGATTTCAGCTTATAAGTATTTTAACTAAAAATTGTGTTTTTATTCTCCAAATCCAGGCTACATTAACTGTACATATAATAAAATCTAAATTTTCCCTTTGCATTGGGATTTTACAAATATGGACAACTGAGACATAAAATGGTTAGAAACCACCAGAACCAGGCAGTATTTCGATAGATCACTGTGCTGCTAGGTTGATCATTGTAGCTTTGAAGTGGCCACTGAAAACCAAATAAGAGGTTAGAACAACATTAACCTCTTGTAATTCTTATTGTACGTATGTTGTCATGAACTCACAGCTTTCATCCTCTGTGACGCCTTCATCTGCGGGGCAAGGTATCCATTTTGAAACCAAAGCCACTGAAGTACAGACAGACACAACAGCAGGAGACTGCCAGACGAGGAGGAGAGTTTAATTTGGTGGTTTTGGGATACACGTATCCTCTCCTCTATCTCTCATCAAGACAGCATTGGCGTCTGGAAATGAGGCAGACGGTCAGACTGAGGCAGGTTAAACCTGTCAGACACAATGCAATAGATGGAGGAATGGGGAAGAGGGAATGAAGAGCAGTTTGCAGATTCGCTTCCCCTGTCTTCATTCTTTCTCAGTCAGGAACCTGACTGACGGACACGCGTTCGCACACACAACATGCATGCAAAGCTCAGCTGACACAAATCTTCAGTGGCGTATGTAGATTCTGTGCTGGTGTGTTACAGCTTAAAGCTCAGGTGCATTAGTTTCCACTTCAGAAGGTCCATACTGTGAGCGGTATGTGTCACAAGACCGTAAAAACAGCATCTCTTGTCAAATAGTGGAAAGCTCTGGGGTAAATAGGGGAGCATGAAGCAACTGTGACATGTCTGTCTTGCACCATGAAAGGCACTTTAGCGTGACTCTGTGTTGCTCCGAGGTGTCTATGTTTGTGCTGTAGTGTGTAGTGCGCGTGACGTAACCTGTTCTGTTCTGCGTGTGATTCCGTAAAGCAAAGACTATATACACTTGCTAATAATTGGGAGAGGCCAGAAAACTGTTCAAGCAGACTCTCTCGGGGTGCTCACCAAAATGCTTATTTCTAAACTCGCCCTGTTTGTTTCCTCCTCAGGCATTTTTACAGCGAATCAGACAAACGGCGGACGACCAACAGTGTCTCTCACCCGAACATGTCAAGGTAGGATTGGATTTTGAATACTTGTGCAGCTGAGAGACAAAATCCTACAAGTGAAAAAATAATTTCTCTCAAAAAGCTAAAATATTATTTTCCCCTCTTGGCCACAACTCTGTCCATCTATGGGTCACTTCCTTGTTCTTTTCCTCCTGTTCCTTCCTCTGTATCCCCTCCCTTTACGTGATCTCTCTGTTTATAGATTCTGTTTTCAAATATCGAGGACATCCTGGAGTTGCACAAAGAGGTGTTGTCTGCCGTTGAGGCCAGTCTGCAGCCTGAACCCCATCCTCATCATGCACTGGGATGTGTGTTCCTCCAGTTTGTAAGTGGCACACAAAAACCAGCAGAAACCAGCAGACGCACGCAGAAGCAAGCTCGCCGACACGCATGTGGGGGCACACGCAGGCATGAATGCCACTTCCATGCTCAAAACCCTACACACAAACTCTTTTCATGGGTTCCCCGTAACCACAGATTCAGGGAAAGCGTGCAAAGCCTGCTGTGAAAATACCCCTTAAATCTCTTTTTTTCTTCACATGCTCACCCCTCCCATCTCCACACACACGGAGACTACCTCCACCCCTTTGCCTTTCCTCCTTTTCCAAACAGGCATACATCCTGTCAGGCAAAGGACTCTCTCTTTCCTCCATCTCTCTTCATCAATCTATGCAAGTCACTCTCTGCCATCTCCTTTCTTCCCCCTGCATCTCTCCATCCAAAGATTTCTCTCTATTCTCCCCTCTACCCCCACCCTAACACACACACACACACACACACACCTCCCACCTCTCCCCTCTGTTTGAACTCCTTTGGCCCCTGGGAACAAACAAAGAAGTGTCTGTGTCCGGGGAGGAAGAGATGGTGTGTCACTCAGAGAGGGGACAATGCTTCTGCTGGTAGCACTCAATCTCAGCCTCCTCCTTCTCTTTCGCTCACTCGTTCTCCGTCCTACTGTCTCTGTGTTTACTTATGAGATAGTGTTGTAGAAGGACAACACACTGTAGCAGACGGTTTGTCCTCTGACCATTACTGCCCATGGCTTCTTCTAGTCCAGTTAGTTTTGTAGCTGAACTTCTGCAGATGTTTGGTTATACTAAGAATATAACACATTTTGACTCCAGTGTAAATACTGCGATACAAACCACCTCTCTGTAGGGAAATTTGATGATCAGTAATAATCTATCTGCTTTCTGGTTGTGACATGAATGACGTTCTATCAGATCTGGAGAGACCACTCTTAAATTAGCTCATCAAATTGTGTCTTCACACATATGTGAGCTGTCACGGTCATTCGGTCTGTCAGGACAAGTGTCAGGGAGAACAGATTAAAGGAGCTCAATATGTTCAGCAGTCTGTGATTAAATGAACAACCAACCCACCGTCCTTTTTCTGCCCGTTCTCGTCCAGAAGAGACAAATATTTGTGACAACTATTCAACTCAATTTCAAGAATGATGCAGAGTTTTAGGAATAAAAGACTGTAGCAGTGGTTTATTTATAGGATACTGTACATAACTGTGTATTGATCAGTCAATCGTACAATACAGAAAAACATCATCACAATTTACCAGTGTGCATATCCTAGACAACAATTTATTAATCATTCTAACAAATACTTTGTGCAACCGGAGATTATCAATACCTCCATTGTGGCCCAACAATGGTAAATTACAAGTCATAATGTGCAGACTGCTTCTTGGTAATGCAGCGCATTTACTAGTGTCAAGACTCTTGGCCTAGAAAGAAGCCACCACAGAGCTCAGCTTGTAGAAGCAAAACATAGTTTAAGCTTTGATCTTTGCGCATATCAATGTAGATTGCTTTTAGCTATACGCAGCCACACTCGCTGTGTTGTTCTGCTTTCAGTTCTGCCGCGCTAAGCTAACTGTCTATTGACTTCAACAACATATTTACTGAATAGAAGTGAGAGTGGTATTGATCTCGTACAACTCAAACACCGCCTCCGTGGCTGTGTTTTCCTTCATCCTTTTGTCTGCGTGTCTGATATAATGTACCACTGTTTGTGCGTCTTTCTGTCAAGTTACTGAGCTCTCCACACTGCCTTTGTTACTGACACCTCTCAGCCAACCGGTTTGCTTTGCTGGCACCCTTCGCCGTAGCCCTTGACCCTGACCACAGGTCAACACCATGACTGGGATTTCATTAACCTCCCGCATTATTCCCCAAGACTGTCTGCCACTCAGCCACATTTAGGGATAAAAAATGGGAAGATTCATTTCTATTCAAAGTCAGATTGTCGGAGGACACAGCTGTAAAAGAAAAAAATTGTGAGTTTGAATTAAAACAACAATGCTTGTTTTGTCAATGCAACTAATTTCAGCAACACGAGCCTGTTTACTCACCCAGCATGCACATGTTTAGCTCTTAGGGTCATAGTATGCCTAGGATTAGTGAGACTCTGCAAAGGTGAAAAAGTGACTCATGCTAGAAAAGAAGTCGGAGACATCAATATTTGTTCTATTTCTGGGAGCATATAGGTAGGAGCACTGTGCAAGAAGCAACAGTCACTTCATTATGCACTTGATCAACTACGCCCATTATGCTTTGACTCGATGTGATCCCTCAACGTGTGATACCACCCTTTCATCTAAGCTCAGAAATAACACACTAATGATGAAGAATTCAAACAGAGACTTATTTTTATCAGAGGGAAAACTCACGTCTTGGAGCTATTCTGGGCACAACTCATGTCTTTGTAGTCCTGAT
Source organism: Microctenopoma stevenorrisi (assembly GCA_032270685.1). Taxonomy (NCBI): domain Eukaryota; kingdom Metazoa; phylum Chordata; class Actinopteri; order Anabantiformes; family Anabantidae; genus Microctenopoma; species Microctenopoma stevenorrisi. Next base: position 4,364,007 of record JAUMTR010000025.1, on the reverse strand, counting down.
GTTTAAAGATTCAAAATTTGGCCATGCCTTCGTTAGGTGTGCCTGAATTTCCTCAAACAAGGCGGCATTTCGGCTTTGGTTGTAAACAGAACGCCCTTTTTCACAACAGGAGTTCAATGGCACCGTGTTCAAGAGCTACTTACGCGCCACCGTACTCAGGAGCATAAGTGTAAACCGATGCAGTGGCCACTTTTAAATGTCCAAAACCCTCTGTAACCCGTCACCGTGTGTTTTTATGGTCTCTTCTACAATAGTTTGGAACAGTTTAGATGACAACAAGCTGTCAGATATTATTGAGAGTAGCGGCGCATGGAAACATGTCATCCTGTTTACTTTTGGATTTCACAGTTTTGGCATGTTCATCGTAGGCGTTGCTAATAAAGGAGGAGAGCATCCTCGCAGAAGACGATTTCTGTTTACTGTAACAAATTCGTGACAAGCAAACCATTGCAGAGTATGTTTATGTTTTAAGTTACTGTCTATCCAGGGTCAGACTTTATATAACCTTGAACATTGTGTGCAATTTACATTTCTTACAAATGAAGGAGTGGCTCTGCGTTTGTTACTGGGACTTTAACAAAACATGTCTCTCAACACTAATAATAATAATGACATATTTTACTGAGGAAATTGTTGTTGGCGCATGTCGGCTCTTCTTGGGTTCTTGTGTCTCGTCCAAGGAGGCCTAGATGTGTAGCTGGGAGGAACTGGGAATAGAACCTCTAACCCCGTGGTTCGCAGATGACTGCACTACTTCAGCAGATTCATGAAGAAGCACTTGGATGATGGGCAAGAGTTGCTTGACGTGCAGTGTATTGACTACGTTTGACAGTAACTGGGGTTTCACGCCATCTGTCATCCGCACAATTGTTCCTGCCAGCGGTGCTTAGGACTGGAGTGTGGGGTGTGTTTGTGTTCCTGCTTTCCTGTGTGGCAGAAGCTGTGATGTTTCGTTACACATCTAAAACATATTATTACGATTTTCAGCTGCTTCTCATAAACGGATCAGGATAAAGCAGAGACACGATGTTCTGTTAAAAGAGCCGCGTTGTTTGGCTGCTTCAGTTCTTCTGGGTTAACATGCTAAACAGACACACGCGCACTGAACAGTGACGGTGTACGGGGGTTGAGTTTGTGTGCACAGGGGAGTAAAACCACATAGTTCTTTTTGTTGTACATCCGTGCATTGCACAGGATGCCGGCTTGTTAATCATTTGCATTTTCTGAAGGTCTTGTCGTATGTCATCATTTTGAGGAGCCACTAAAATGATTGAGACGTGCTATAAAACTGTTCAGCCTGATTGATTTCGAGGACTGAATATTGATTCTTCCTTTGTAGTTTAACCAGGCTGGGTTTTAACGCAAAGCCTCGGGGCAGAAGTATTGAAAGCGAGCACCTGCAGGTTTGGATTTCACTTACTAGGCTGTTTCAGATGACAGTTTCAGTTTCTAGACCTTAAGCTCAGGCCCCAATATGCACATGGTTTCACATCCCAATTACCGTAGGATAGCTAAGAACACACAATAGACCTCAACAAGCTCGAGGGTGTGAATTCCACTGCAGCTGTATTGTGTGTACATCGCCGTCTATGCACTGAATAGACGTGAATAATGCATTTCCAGGCTACAGTATGCTCCCTGACAACAGGTGTTTCATTACTTATTGTAAAGGAGACTTAAGTGGCAGCTTGACAGCGGCTTCTGCAGCAGCTCCTTCACTGTCTCGTCCTGTTGCACAGTGTGACGCTGTCACTTAGCAAGAAGAGGAAGTGTGTTGGCATGCTTTTCCACTATGATGTAGACTATTTTGAAAAAGAGAAGTGTGACAAATGATGCCGATGAAAGGCAGTACATAAAGTTTTGAAAAGCTTTATGAAAGCCGGTATTCTTTCAGTGGTTCTGTGGAATCGTTGCTGCAGTTATTCTTCATTGTTAGCTCGGCGTAGTGATCACGGCTATTATTACTAATGCTGAGCACTGCTTTGCAACAAATGAATCCCGTTAGAGTGTAGTGACGGAGCCTTCTCTCTACTTTAAGCCCGACATTGACAATCATCCTCCTGCCAGTTGTCTCTGTGTGTTCCTCGGTGTCCCTGGTCCACAGTCCTCAGCTGTGTGTTTTTCTTTGTTGTTTCTTTTGCAGAAGGAGAGTTTCTCAGTATATGGCGAGTACTGCAGCAACCACGAGAAGGCGTTGCGACTCCTGATGGAGCTAAACAAGATTCCCAACATCAGGACCTTCTTGCTGGTAAAACACATTCTCCTCTGCTTTGTCAGTTTGTCTTCCCTTTTTAGAATTTCTTTACACCACAAGGCCGGTCTTCTACATTTTCTTCCTTCCCCTCCCTCGGCTTCTATGACTCTAGTTATGATCATGTACAAAAACCCTCTATGCTTTGATTAGGTCATGTCACATGAATCTTTGTTAAAATCATTTTCTGTGGTTGTGCCTGGAGTTCTGGTGTTCACATAAACCTCTCACCTAATTTTCTTCCAGGAATATTTACGACCTTCTTCCTTTGCCCCACATTTCTTTCTTCCTGCGTTTATCTTCTTGCATATTTCTACCCATCATCATCTCTCCGTCCTCCTCATCCATTTTCCTTCCATCATATCACCTCAAATTCCACATTAACATTTCAGTGAAGGCCAGAAACCTTAACAAGGTCAGGTGTTTCTTCCTGCTCAGACAGGATGCACCAACAATCAAGGTCACTTTTGTCGGTCTGTAGTGTTTCCGCTGCCAGCTGTTTCCGTGTTTTAACACCTAAACCTTTGGGCCCTGGACAATGAACTCAGAATGTCAGTGAGTCCTTTGAGCGGGGGCCCAACCAGTGAAATCCTCTGCAGATTCTGGGCCAGCCAGCTGTGGAGTGTTGGCAGCTCCTTTGGGATTGGCTGGGAGATCTGAGGCCCTGCATTTGTCACTGCCTGATCGTTCGCTTCCATGGTGTTACTCTCACTCACAGTACTGGAAATAAGTGGGATCATAGTGTTGCTGTTTGCTTTGACTTTTTGCATCTCAAGGCCCAGTCACGGTGTGGTTAATTTGTTTGGTCTCATGCAACATGTGCAAAAAAGAAAATCAGTACCCAACATCTGGTTATGTGATCAGAGCAGTGACCAACCTGCTCTGTGTAAATCCTTAGACATTGGAAATGTGTTTTTTCCCTGTGTAGCAACTCTGGACATAATAGAAACAAGACTAATTCACTAAAATGTAGAAAATACCTAAAGCAGAGTTTGTCAGAGATGCATTTACTTGGCAACGAACATGTGTTTTATTCTTTAGAAAAGCAGAGGATACAGAATGAAGTAAAGTTTTTCCATTTTTAGAAGGGGAACCAATGAAAATCACAGGCATAGTCACTAACAGCAGTGTGATATTGGCCTCTTCTCAGCTGTGTCTAATTCCAGTGGTAGGTTTTTTTAGGGATTAAACTATTTCCATGCTAATTGAATCACACAGCGATGGGGGCATCTGAAATTGTATGTTGAAATAAAGTGTTAATTGCATCGGAAGAGAATAGAAAAGCGCAAAGAAAGTGAAATTAGGTCATCGTGAAGAGCAGAGGGAATTCTGGCTTCAGGCTAACGGATTACAAACAAGCAGAAGATGAGAGGGAAGGGAAACTAGAAATTTGGACACGTATTGGAGTGTGGGGGAGAAACGGAGAGATACAGGAGAAATCTGTGGAATGTTAAAGTAGCTTTTTTTCATAAACATGCTACACAAACATCTGGTATTGTCTCTTGTTTAATAAACTGAAAGGCGTGAATATAAAGCCTGTAATATACTAATCTCTTTCCTTCCACTTATTTATCTGCACGTCCTCTTCTGAGAGTTCATCCCATCCAGTGGGCTCACAGCATACTCCCAGTTCCTGAGAAATCCAAGGGGTAGACTAGAACCCTGCAACGTGACACACAAACAATACAGAAAATTAATACACCTCTGTTAACATAAATATCAAAGTATGGCTGAAACGGATACAGCAGTGCCGTTGCCAACAATGTCGCGACAAACAAGTGCTAAAACATACCACTGGTGACAGGATGTGGTCATGAGTGGCAATGCATTTACACTAAAAACAGCCGTCGTGCTTTGGACCCATCAAAACCAAAAATGTGCACAGAGGCCACATAACTTAAATAAGAATAAGGTAATAACAATGATTGTAAATAAAGTTACATGATAATAGAACATAAATCCAAATAGAAATAATGATGTATGTCTTAAATAGGTGATTCATGTTACAAACCAATATACAAATGCCGGCATGCCCTCTAAACCTTTAAAATGTGGTCTCTAATTGTTTCATAACTTGCATTTAATAATAAAATATATATTATTGATATTGGTTTGTTGTATTCTTCTTCAGCACTGCATGCTACTCGGTGGGAAGAAAAGCACCGATATTCCCCTAGAGGGCTACCTTCTTACTCCAATTCAGAGGATCTGCAAATATCCTCTGCTGCTGAAGGTACAGTAAAGCTACAGCAGTTGGAAGGTGGTGCTGTCATCAGATGAGATCCACAGCTTTGTTTAGTTCAGATAACCGGAAAAAGGAAGCTAGTATGTTGGCTAGGAATCGTAGAAACGCTTACATGGGCCGATCGTAAGGTATCGGTGCTGACTTTATACCCACTGGCATTTGAAAAGGCCCAATCTTCCCCACCTACTGGTATTTTCGCTGCAGAGGTGGCGGATTTGCGGCTCATGACGAACAGGTTGTTGTTACTAAAGGTCACAGACTACTTTATGACTTTACCTTACTTAAAATAATTTAGGTCTTTTTAATGTGCCTGCCTCTGGACACACATTTGTTTTTGAATCTCAGCTGATCTCCTCTTTTTGCACAATAGGAACTGCTGAAGAGGACGCCTAAAAAGCACGTTGATTATCCAGCAGTGGAAGAGGCTCTGCAGGCCATGAAGACGGTCTGCTCCAACATCAACGAGACCAAGAGGCAGATGGAGAAACTGGAAGCCCTAGAACAACTGCAGTCCCACATTGAGGGGTGGGAGGTGAGAGCAAGAAGGACAGAGTTAGAGAAAATGAATAACTCAGGAGGGGGTTAAGTACTATGACATTTAGAGGAGCAGAAATGGCAAGATAACCACACTTAATTCTTGAAAAAAGTCAAAATGCACAACCGCTTTTTACCACCATCTATCTTAGGAGTTAAGCACCACTGCAGCCAAATCATTGTGCATTGCTCAGGGGCCACGGACGGGGCTTGGGACCAGTGCAAAGGGTCCAGTGAATTTTTCACGCCTCCCTCACTCACCACAACAGAGGCCTTGTTTTAGCGAGCACCAATGGGACAATCCACCCACACAGGGTGCCAAGAGGGATGCCAACGGGCATGCTGCCCAATTAGAAGAGACTGTGGAAGCAGAGTCCCAGTCTCGCATTCCCTTGGAGGGTTATATGAGGGGACCTTCAGAAGGGCTAAGGGAAAGAATTAAAGATGGAACCAGAGAGTGGACCCCTCGTGGGTATACTGACAGTAAAGGAGTGCTCAGACTATTTGTTGGTCTGATTTGGGAAAAAAAATTAGCTGAGTGAGTGTTGTCTAGTGTGATGTCAGCCATCCTCTATTTAATTCCAACAAACGTGAATTATGATTATTGGTTTGTAGAATTAATTGTTAGATGGAGCCTAAGTAGCAGTACACTGAGCCGTAGTGTCATGTAATGTCTGTTATGTGGACCTGAGGAGCTGTGTAAAGCTTTGGGTAAAGTAAAGCTGTGGATTGAACACACGACCCTGCAATTAGTGAGCGCGAGCTACATGACACCTTACGGAACTCAAATTATAGCCGGTAAATAAATCACAGTAAAGACAAAACTTGTATTTTGCCTAGATGGATTAAATTGATGCATATCTATCTGAAAGCTTCAAACATTAGAATCTAGTTGTCAAAGACGCGTTTCTGCTGCTCTGAACGAATCAGTAGAAACCCAGTATGGCTCCGTACCCCGACCCACCACCCTACCACACCCACCCATGGAGCCTTCAGCCTAACACCATTAGTCTCGCCTTTCTTTCCTCTTTCCAGCTACTCGTCAGGCTAATGACCTCCAGCTTTAATGGAGGACTCCACTAGTAGTGCAGAATACGGCCCAGCACATCACTGCTCGGCAGCTGCACGGAGCCGCGGTGTTAGCATGTATTCCTACACTTTCTACGCGTCCACACTCAGTTGATCCCCTCCTCGTGCGAAGTCTGAATGCACCTCTAAGAAAAAGAGACAGATTTTTCTCTGTATGAACTCAGAAGCGTTACCATCCATCACAATATATATACTCATGGGAATCAATTATGGACGCTTGAGCGTGGGTGTGGCTGGCGGGGGTTTCCACAGATCTGGCCCTCTCTCATGGTGGATCCATGTCAGGTACATCAAAGAACATAGTGAAGCCCATATCTGATGGGTATGTGTGCGCCTGCGGGGACATGGTGGGGAGCAGTGGTGGGTAATCTACAAGCCAAAGCTGGGGGAGGCTGCCCTAGGTCCACACATGGGTGTGTTTAGTTCCAGATGATTTGGAGGGGAATGATCCATTTAACAATGAATAATGATGTGTCTTTTTACTTCATTATTTAAATTTTTTGGTACTTGTTTCTGACAGCTCTGGTGAACAGGATGAATATTCGCCCCTGCTCACGGTTTCCTTGGTGGTTTGAATTTAGATTTTAGGAAACGGCCATTTACAACTCGGGCAGGAACATGTGAGCGCACGGTTGCTCATGCATGTACTGTATCTGTGAAAGCGGTTTCTGTTCCCCAGTCGGAAATGTGAAAAACTGAAAATGATTTTCTAAAAATAATGATGACTAAATATATAAATATTAGTAATTGGTCCTGAAGTGCGGCCACTTTGTGAAAAGGTTAATTAGACACCATGCTGTGGTTAATCAGCAAAACACTGTTTTTAGCAGTTCAAGATTGACGTCAACAGTCTTATTAACAAAGACTGAAAAGTGAAGAGATAACATTTCTTAATATAAATTTCTAATGATGAGAAGTTTGGCAAAATAATAAATTTCATCTATAAATCTTGAATTTAATTCATATAATGACAGTAATTGAATAGTGAAGCTGTACTTGTCAAATAGGAAAACATGTTTGTTTCAGCTGTTGCTGTCTGTTTTGTGTTGACGGTGAAAGGCCAGCGTCTGTGGTTTGTCTTTGTCCTTCACGCTGCTCTGACAGAACCTTTACTTAGTTTCTGCACTGTTCTATAAAGAGAATAAGTTCACTTGCTTTCAACGGCTTGTGGTGTATTTGATAGCTGCAGAGAAACAGCTCTTAGAAAGAAGGTGAAGGTGGTAGGCTGCAGAAAACAACAACACAACACTCTTTAATGCATGCATTGGACATCACAGCATTTTTACTGCAGAGATCCGAATAAGTTCACTCACAACCTGTACTATGTCATATATATTTTTTAGAGTATGGATGCAGGTGTGTGTTTATATCCTGTGCAGTTAATATTTTCCCTGGTTTCCACTGGACCTAAATTGAAGTAGGACGAGGTTGCGGTTGCTCATCTTTGATGATGAAAACTAAGACTTCACAAAGGTGTTGTTTAGAAATAGAGAATGAAAATGCAGTCATTTATTGTATAATGCCCCAATGTTGCAGCACATACACTGCGGTGTACACACAGTAATCACCAGCTGATTCAAGCTTCTGGTCTGTATTTGCTCTTCAGGGAACCAACCTGACAGACATCTGCACAGAGTTGCTGCTTCATGGAAATCTCCTCAAAATCTCAGCTGGCAATATCCAGGAACGTGTCTTCTTCCTTTTCGACAACCTTTTGGTTTATTGCAAGAGGAAGTCCAGGTGAGAAATGGAACATCCATATAACTTTACCCTAGATACTGCTACAGTGTGCAGCGTGAGCGTGAAAACATTGTAGGAATGTTTTTAGTGATGGACAACTGACAGGAAGTCGGACACGTTTAGGATATGTGAAGCCTGTATAAATGTGCATGTGTTCCAAACACATGCTCTCTTCTTCTCTTTCTGCCCTGGCATCAGCTCACGTTTTCCCGGCTAAGTGTAACCACAATGTTGTCCCATTTCCTAGGGTTTCTGGAAAGAAGTCCACCAAAAGGACCAAGTCTATCAACGGGCCCCAGTATGTGTTCAGAGGCCGAATCAACACAGAGGTGATGGAGGTGGAAAATGTAGAGGATGGAACAGGTTTGTATTTGCCCAGCAGCTTTACCTACCTGGAGACTGTCTATATGTGCATTCATGGGCATTTTTCTAATCTCTTGTGAGGGTCTCGTTATTCCTGATGCAACGTACTGTAACCCCAGCTCCTAATTTATTCACTTTGATACCAAAATGATGCAATATCAATAATAATTGCTACCTTAAGTTTTCTTGCAGTGCTTTAGTTTATAAAACGTTTTGAATTTAGTGGTTGCATATGAGTCAGGTACTTGTTGACAGTTTGGGTGGAGTGTCATACGCACCTAGTTTCAGACAGGATGTAGCTCGCAATCTTACGTACCACTCTTTGATGTCAGCTATTCAGTAATCGGCTGAGGTGTCGATACAAATCAGAAGTGCAAAAGCAGCCCGAGCTAGGTGATGTGCTCTCGTGTTGGTTCAGATATTGTGCCAAAGATAAACGACTCATCTGTGAGTTGGTAGTGGTACGCTTGTCACTCAGCTCACTTTGCTGTTGTGGGTTTTTTTTTGTGAGCTTGGTACATGTTGTCCGCTGATGTAGAAACACTTTGTCTTCCTCTCTCTCTTTCTCACATGTTTCCTCTTTTTTTTCCCTCCTCTGCACTGGCAGAATATTTTGCAAGCTCACATGACCTTTTTTTCTGCATGAGCTCTGTTGGCTGGCTGTCATATAAAGCTTGCTGAAGGGGAAACCACAAAGAAAAACATGCCTTATTCGCAGAACCGAGGGGTCCTACATTGCAATGCGTACATATGTGATGTACAGAACACAGATTGTCTGATTACTATGTGTAACGGAAATGAAATGTGGGATTTTGCGCTCAAAGTGTGAAACGCTCGCCATGCTACTGCCTTCAGTCACAGTTTAAAGAAGCGACTAGAAATAACGCTACTTTGATTAAAGCTTGTTAAAGTAAAACTTTCCTCGCTCAATGATTCATGCATCTCTCTGTGTCAATAAACAAATATTGCCTGTTATTATCTCAGCATAAGATTTTCCTAGAACTTTTTTTCTACCTGATGGCTAAAAAGAAAATCAAAACAGTAGTATGCATGTCTCACTCCAGCTCCCTGCTCTCCCAGAACAGCTGCTCCCTGTGGGGCCCAGAGTATCACATCTATTTATATGACCTTTGAGCGTGAGACTAATGTACCCCATTACCCAAGGCCATTCATTATTCAATAGCTGCTCACCTGCGGCTAAATGGTTTATAAAATTAGAAAGGGGTATGAGGGGAGATTCTGTTGAGTCAGTGGAAAATGGTCTTTTACAGCTTCCACATTGCCTCATGTTTATCTTTATCATAAGTCTTCGCTGAAGTGCTAAATCCACTGTAGAGATAACTTTAATGTTAATGTATACGGTGTGATTTCATTATGCTCACTATTTTTTCCTTTACTTACCACTGAGTGGATTTTATAAACAGGAAGAGGCTTGGGATCATTTGCAGTAGTGCATTTTATTTAAATCAAATGACATGCTTTAATTATATCATTAAAACCGCAGAGTTAGTTGCAGCATGGGCCTGAAATATTGGAAAAACTCAGTCACCCTACTCTTAAACATAGTCTTAGTATTATTCATGCTCACGCCTCTCCCTTTTTAAGATTTAATGTTTTATGTCTCGCAGCGGACTATCACAGCAACAATTACACCGTGACTAACGGCTGGAAGATCCACAACACTGCAAAAAACAAGTGGTTTGTCTGCATGGCCAAAAACGTGGAGGACAAGCAGAAGTGGCTGGACGCCATCTTGAAGGAACGAGAGCAGAGAGAGAGTGAGTAACATTTTCTTTTTAAAGGAAAAGAAATTACCCTGGACCTCCTGCAGATCACTTGTCAAATTGTGTATCCTGTACTGACCTATTCTTAGAAACGTCTTTTACAGGTGCCAGCTTTACATTCTTCATTTTGAGCTGTAGTTGTGCAGTTGTCAGCGGTTTTCTGCTGCTGCACTTGTGGTGTGTTCCCCTTTATGTTGATGTGCACAGACTATCGGACCTCTCTCAGACTTTGGATATGCTCGTGAGCTGCGTTCACTGTTTGACCTACAGTTGTGTCCCACCTTGAAACTGCTGCCTGCTCTTGTTTCCTAAATAGAGGCTTAGATGACATCGCGTTTATTGTTGGCCTTCTGTGCACAAAGCAGAGGCTGCAACAATCTATTTATGACTTTAAAAAAATCAATGCAGCTGAGATATTTCACTAATCAAAGCTCTGCATCGGAAGGAGTTGTTACATTTGTTGTTCACAAAGGGCAGATGTGCTAAAAACAGCTGAGTCAGATGCTCAAAATAGAAAGTTCAAAGAAAGCAACATACAATTATGTAACAAAACCCACCTTTAATTGTCCTGGATTTACCGAAATAATGCTAAGACTGAGTTAAATCCACTTCAGCAGTTAGTTTTGCAGCCATGCGAAGAATGTGGAAATGCTTTGAATTACTAGAGAATCAGCCAGTTTCACCGTCCTCTCTGTTCATTGAATGCACTGATGGCAAACCCAGCACTAACTACCAGAGACAAAACTGACAGCTTAAGTTGTTTACCCTTGATTTTGTGACTCTTTTGCCTTAAATCAAGTTCCCACCTGTTCAACCTTGGCCATCTGGCCATCTGTCTATGTTTTGGTGTGTGCATTAGACAGTGTGAATGACTTTAACCAGGTTTTAGGGGTTGCACAGGATGTCACATGATAGCATTGATTACTAAAAGTTGGATACCCAAAGCTATTGCAGTGTGATTTAAATGAATATGAATAATTTCCTGTCGACAGTTAATTTGCTTCTGCGGTTCAGTTAACATGCCTATTTGCATTTTCGTAAGCTGCTATTATGATTTGGGCCTTATTTAAGTAAGCATTTATAGGATAATTCAACATGGTCAGCATCCAATCCTACGATCAAAGGGTTTTAGAGTGCGAACAAGTACAGAGCAGTGTGTTGTAGCTCGTGGTGTTAAGTTTCAGCGCGGCGGAAATCGACCTGAGGCTAACAGATGCCAGATCAGTCACAGTGCCCAGGTTCCTCACACTCTCCCACTCCATTACCCGCTTGACAGTATACTTTGCTTTCAGTCTCTTTTCCCAGTCTAGACAAATGCATGATGAAGTTTGACTGGAATAAACCTTGGCAAAGACTTTTTTTACTTATCCCCCTTCTTGCATTATTTCTCTCCCTGAAACATGCTTTTTAAATTGGACTTTTTCTGTATACCGTGTTGGACATGTGCGTCTCTTCAGCTTTCCTACCAGACTTTCATTAGCCAACAACTGCCAGCTGGAGTTGTTTTGTCTTATCACCATTTTCTTGTAAGTATAGGGGAAATATGTCAGGGAATACAAAAGAGTATTAGCTAATGCCAGTGAGTGCAGGAAGACGAGGAGTGGTGGAGGATGAACTCGGACAGCTGGACCAGAAGCTGTGGGGGCCTTCTGCACTAGACAAACCCCGTCTGTTGTTCAATGACATTCATTGTTTAAGTCTACTCCAGCTGCTGTCAAATGTAATACAACCCCACCTCCATCACAGTCTGCCAGTGCAGAACCCCCAAGACTTGGAAAATTGGATTCAAGAGTTAGCCGTGTAACTTCCTGCATTGTTTGAACTGGTCAGACTCCCTCCCCAACACTTGTCACTCTGCATTGTGCATTTTAGAAGATATTAGTTTCCAGCTCTCTTGCACAGTGCTGGACAGAGTGCTGGAGTGTATTAAAGACTTGGACACAGCAAGCCAACCTAGCAGATACGCACTGGTATTTTATGTGTTCTGCTTTAAAAACACAAACTCTCTGCTTATAATGATCTGGAAAACTCTTACTCAGACTTTCAATGCCTTGATATTTCTCTTCAAATAGTTTGGCCAAAATCTCAAAATACAAAATAAGAATGGACCTAAAACACAAAAGCGGCATTGGCCTGTGTCGTCGGCACAATGAGCCGTTCCACTCAGTGAGTCTCGCAGTGCAGTTCAGGAGTTCATCAAACTTCACGATAATGTTAAGCTGCTCAATTGTGTACTCACTGGAGAGGTTCTGCCGGGGCAGCGAGGCTTACAATGGGCCCTCACATGTTCCACTTTTCAATGGAGGAATAGTGCTTTACAAATGAGCACAGAAACAAGATCAGAATCGCGCTGCCCTCTTGAACTGTACTTACGCCAAAGACAACTGTCGAGATTAACGTTAGAGATTAACATCTGGGTTTGTTTCAGCAAGTTGTGGCAGAACAAACCAGCCGTGCTCTGATTCGGGCTCTGATTCCACACACGCAAAATATCAGAACACTACGGGTCGTCTAGACAACAGACCGCTCTCTGCTGAAAGTACCACCAGTGTTTGTTTTTATTCCCATACATGGTATTTTGTCAGCTTTGCCAAAGTGGATGTTCACTCTGTTTAACTTCATCCAAATCCAAATGTATGTATGTGCTTTTATTTGTTCCTCTGTTGGTCATAGGTCTGAAACTAGGAATGGAGCGGGATGCCTATGTGATGATTGCCGAGAAGGGAGAGAAGCTCTACCACATGATGATGACCAAGAGTCGGCACCTGATAAAGGATCGACGTAGGAAGCTGAGCATCGTTCCTAAGTGCTTCATGGGAAAGTGAGTTTCTCTGATTGCTCGGTGCCTGGTTTCTTTAGACTGCAATGCTATGCTGTTCACAAGGGGATCAACCATACAAATGGTTGTTACGTAATATCAGCAGGCTTTCAAAAGAGCTGGTATCCAGTCTCCTCAAGTCCTGGCAACGTGCCTAAACTGTTTTAGCCCTACATCCTCTTCTCTGTAATGAGCCCCCCTCATAGTCTCCTCTCATAGTGTATAGAAAGAGCCACTCTCATATCGTTGAACACATGCGCACTCACAAACCCACACTTTCATTAGCAGAGGGACTTTTACTGAGGCTCTGCAACAAGCCGTTCCCCCTTCTGTCCCCTTGATGTTTCGTTGCAGTGAATAGACAATGAGAGGCTTGCTTAATCTTTGTTTGTGAGATCCTGAGCAGCAATTAAAATTCTTTCTGCCACCATCTTGGGGAAACGCATATAAAAAAAACTAGGCAAGGCGGCAGTGGAGACTGATTACTGGTCTTGTAAAGAGGAACGATGGCGCAATCATTAATTTTCGCCCCTCGGTACAAATCATTAAATGCAAGTCTCTTATGATTCTTATGTAGTGGCTAGTGCATCAGCTAGTATCTCCTCAGTTCCAGCCAATGAGTGAATTCCATGAGCTGTTTAAAATGTTTCTGGGAGACATGTTTCATCTTAGTGGTCTCCTAGAAAGTCTGTGTCTAATATTCCTACACAGTCTGGACTCTGAGACCTTCCATCGATTCCAATCAGATATACAGGTCAGATAAAGGTCAGAGGTCATTGCTTGGCTGCCAAGGTTCAGTTGCTGCCAACGTGGATGCAAGTTTTCCTCACTCCCAGTCGCTTTCTACCATCCCTTTCCTTCACCTTATCACTCAGTCATTTCCTGCCCATGAGTGCAACATGCATTAGCTCCACATTTGTCCTGCTGATAGAATTAGCTTTGAGTGCTTATTACATTAAACATGCTGTAGATGCTGACTGCCAGCTCGATAGCACCCTGTTATCTCGATGGCACAATTCCATCATTTACCTGCTATTCACAGTGGAAAATAGTGTGTGTTAACATGCTTTGCATTTTCTTATTGGATAATTGGCACATATCTGCTCATGCCTCTGCTTGCCTAGCAGCATTATGGGTAATTGAAGTGATGGTAAATCATACCCTAAGTGTCTAGTATGGTTACATCCATACATTTTTGTGCTAAGAGCTAAAGCTAGGAGAAGATGGAACTGGGTTTTAGCAAATGACTCCCAAGACAAATCTTCTGCACAATTTCTGGATTAGTTTCTGCTCTGCTAGCTTTTCATTCTCAATGTATTGTGTAGCTCTGTAGGGAGAAATGCGTTATCTGTGCCCCAGTTCTGTGCTACACATTATCTCTAAGTAGATTTTGAGCGTGTGATCTTCTCACAGTGTAAACATGATCAACAATAAGTACAGCGAACGAGTAAGTATCTGCAGTGTGCTTGTGTGGAGTTGATGCACACTGTTGTCCCATGATGCTGTGCGCAAAGGAATGGAAGCTGGAACAAATTAGGATAAATGGCAAGTGGAGGTGAGATGACTCCAGAAAGATATTAGAAAAAAAAGTGCTGGTGTACAAAGTTAATGTCCCGTTCCCACAAATTCCACCTCTCCTCTTAAGATAAATACACTCTCTCATTTAGTTTCCACCTCTGGGGGGGGGGGGGGGGGGGGGGGGGGGGGGGGGGGGGGGGGGGGGGGGGGGGGGGGGGGGGGGGGGGGGGGG
>JAUMTR010000025.1:4292275-4338846 GCA_032270685.1 Microctenopoma stevenorrisi | reverse complement strand
ACACACACACACACACACACACACACACACACACACACACACACACACACACACACACACACACACACACACAGTATCTCCTTTGCCGCCCCAGGGCATTAGTTCCAGTAGGTAATGGCTGTCTAGTGTTTGGACGGCTTCTGTCAGTCTGCCTGTGATCCCTTCAGAAAGACTTTGCTCCTATTGGCTGTTGAGCCATTAGACGTTCTTATTCACATCGGTCCTACGAAAGTAACACCTTAATGCCAAGTCAAATGCACGCCTATTTTAATTTCTCTACCTGTAATTTGCGTCATGTTGCCCCACACTGTGAAGACAGGTGACAAACGTGACAAATATGACCAGCAGCAAAAGCAGTTTTTTGCAAACCTTCTGACGTTTTCATACTTGAAAACACAATAAAATGTTGGTGGTTGTTTGTTGAATTTCCCTCTTCTATTAATCCAGGGATTGAAAAGCCTTTCCCCCAGTCTCAGGTACCACCCTTTTCATTTAACCTTCATTTTTCTCACATCTCATTGCTTCAAGTTTAATATTAGCTTTTTGGTATTTTAAACATAAGAGCAGATTTCTCTTTTTCTCAGTTGCTAGATTATCTCTCTTTTTCTTCTCTGCCTCCTTCCACCTCAGTAAATCCCCGCTCTTTTCTCCATTTCTCTTCCCCCTCCTCTTACTCTTGTTATTCATCCTACACAATAACAGGATTGCTAGTTGTGACACAGCCCGTTTGCCAGAACATTGAATGAAGCTCAGCTGATTCCCATGGGGCTCTGAAAAGGGCCGAGAGACACACTCACACACAGGGTCCTTTCAATATATGATACTGTTATAGAAAGTCACGTGCAGAGCGGTGCCGGTGATGTGTAGTTGCTCACTCACACACACACACACACTCTCACATTCAGATGGCTGTGACTCCTCCCAGTCACAGCCTCATCCATCCTGGGCTGTTATCCAGAGTCGGGGCCCAGTGCAGCCAAGTCCACCCCACCGGATCTGTGCCCAGGACACTAGACTCACACAGCTACCATACAGAGGTAGCATTATTCCCTCAGTGTGATTGAAGATGTGCAAGATGACTGCATTTAATGACATGCAGTAGGCTGGAGGGCTGTGTTTGTCATAGGAAAGATTTAGGAAGCTGATAACTGAGAATCTTACTTTTGCTCGCGATGCTGTTACTGCATTTCCACATACGTGTGCACGGTGACTAAAAGAAGAATATAAGTAAAGGGCACCTCTAGATTCATATGTGAAACTTGGAAATGTATGCAAACAAACAGCAGGCAGACTCTGGTGTAAATGTCACGCAGCTTAAATCATATCTAGCAGCCAAACTTGACTCCATGAAAGACTGTTCACATTGTATAATACATGACAAGACTGAACAGGCAATGAAAATATTCAGAGCAGCACACTCTGATTTTCTCTCTCCTGTTGTGGTTTGTTTGTGCCACGCTCCTTGGAGGCACCCTGTAAACTGTACTCTTGCTTGTGACTAATACATCCGTTAAAAACTTGACTCATGTTTCATACTGTGACCCAAGGAGGTTAATTTGTGAAATGAATGCATTTCCCATCTGAGAATAGTACTGTGTGAGTGGGGACTTTAAAGGGAGGAGACAATCAGCAACCTACAAATAAGAGCGTCTCTCCCGTCTGTCCGTCCAGATGGCCGGTCTGCAGGTCGGCAGGAAGATCTACACCATCAATGAGGACCTGCTGTTCCTCAGGCCTTTCTCCGAAGTGGAAACCATGATCAGCCAGGCCTTCTGCATACGGCGCTCCCTGCGGCTGCTGGTCGCCACCAAGGCCAAGGAGTAAGGGAACGCACACAACACGTATCCACACACACACACACACACACACATGCATATATATTGTGCACTGGTCTTACTGGTCTTTTCTCTGCCAGGATTGTGAAGATTCCCGACAACCCAGACAGTCTCTCCTTCAGACTCTGCGGCTCTGCCCCTCCTCATGTCCATGCTGTCAGGAAAGGTGAGGGACAGATTCAACTGACTGACACCACAATTCTTGAACAAATGAAACGATGAATGAGTTTCACAATTTATAATGATAAATAATAATGAATACTTTATTGATCCTCTTGGGGAAATTACTCC
Organism: Microctenopoma stevenorrisi; assembly: GCA_032270685.1. NCBI lineage: Eukaryota > Metazoa > Chordata > Actinopteri > Anabantiformes > Anabantidae > Microctenopoma > Microctenopoma stevenorrisi. The sequence continues at coordinate 4,336,720 of JAUMTR010000025.1, read as the reverse complement.
ATCAGGTTTAGTTATTGTCATCATCACATGATGACAATAACAAATGGAGACTGTGCACTTCTATAACACTGTCAGAATCACAACTGGCAATTTAAAAAAAGGTAAAAAGAAGCCAGAGTTTAGCAATTTGTTTGTATGTATAAAGGAGGATCAGTTGTTTAACAGCTCTCAGAGAGATTCAGAATTCAGACACGCTGTGAATCTGTGAATTGATTTTTAAGGATCTGACTTTATTATTGCGACATCAATGATACTAAAGTCTTTTGATTCTGAGTGAATTCAATGGAAAGATGAGATACCGGGCTCAGCTTCTAAGAGATTTTTATGGCCACCTGTCAACCAGACAGCGTGTGTTCACATTTCAAACCTCTAAAAGACCAAAGGCTACTTTTCAAACACACACACACATAATGCTCTGTGCTAGAGGCACAATAGGCAGCTGAAGAGACATAAACACCTTTGTTCTATCTTGCCGTTGGTCCTGCTCTGTTTTCAGAACCTCTCTTGTCAGATGTTTTTATCACCTAGACTAATTCATAAGAGGAGAATAAGACCTCTATGACAAGTTAGATCAGGGATGAGTCTCACAGTGTAAACCAGACAGGAATAGGACACATGCATGCACAAACATTGAGGAGAAGAGCTGTCAGGACAGGCTTATTTGCTTTTCGCCCCCTTTCTTCTCTTAATTTCTCTGCTTTTCTCTCAATGCTCACCTCTTTTTCTGTCTTTCCTAATGTTCTGTATCACTTTGAGCTCTGTGTGAGGAACAGTTTTCCAGCTGAATGCAGAGTCTCCAGTTTTTTTTGTCCTCTTCTTAAATAAGTCCCCCTGTGCGCTTTTCATGCGTGGCTCAAGTACTCCCGTAGTTGGGTAATTGCTGGCACCTGATGTGGAAGTGATTCCAGGCGTGGTATTTTTAGTTTCAAACAGAAGATGATGGAGGAGTTGATTGGACTTTCAGGCTCTAAAGACATTAGTAGCAGCTTGTGGCAGAATGTTAGAGCACAGGATTGAGTCATTTTATTTTTTCCTACAGTAACAAAAAGTTAAGTACAGAGTTCATGTCAGTTTGAATTTAATGTCTCATAAACTGCCCTGCTCTGCTTCTGCAACCCTGTGACTTCTCACCTCTCGCCCTGTGTTGCCGCGTTGCAGGTGGGGAGGCGGTCGTGGCTGGTCTACAGCCTGGCCAGGTCATCCTGAAGGTTAATGGCAGCAACGTCAACCGCAGTGACTACCAAGAGGTCCTGGAGCACTTCACGGCACTGCACGCAGACCTGGAGCCTCCCCAAATGGTGAGGGGGACACACGAGAACACACTAACACACACATGGTGTTTTATACAATATTTGTCCAGTCCCTGTGTCTGATGTTACAGCTCTCACTGAAGAGAGCGGATACTGATGAATGATAAATGAAATGACATGAAAAGATTTGTACTGCCATAGGATAGTTGGGTGATATATAGTAGAGGTTTGGGGGTTGGGTCCAGTTCTTCTTGTGGGAAAAGCTCACTGCATTTCCATCTGACGAGCTAATAGAGCCCCAGTGACCCAGACATTTCTGATCTGAGATGGTACATAAATCAGAGTTGGCATTAGTTAGAGCTAGAATTAGCAACAGCAGCATTTAAAACCATCATAATCTCACACTTGCTCTTTTAATGTTTTCTTCCTGGATAATAACAACACGTGATGTGTGTGCCACATGTTTCTCCGTCAACATTCGGCCCAGATATCCATCTAAAATACTTTTGTTTTGAAAGATGAACATCTTTCAGCTCAAGAGACAAAGAGTCGCCCAAACAAATAACTGAATTTTCCTGTTTGGTTTAAGTTTAGTGTTGTGGTTCATGGACAATGGTAAAACTGTAAAACTCATGTGTGGATGTTCCTACAGCAGCATGTTGTGTCTCCAGGCCGTATTTCACAAGGCAGAGTAGGATTCCACCTGAAAACACAGTGGTGGGTTTTGTTTTATTTAGCCTGGCCTCCTATTCTGAACAGGCTTAGATGAGCAGCCTTATTTTGGACTTGTTCCAATAAACCTTTTTTCGCTGGATTATGAAAGAGCAGGAGAAATTGCCCAGACGTCAGGGTGGTGTAGTCAACCTTGTCAGGGGCAGGGTGTCATTCCCACAGAGCACAACACATAGAAATACTTGAAATTGTTGTGTACCCACACAACAATTAGCAATTTACTTTGCTTTGTTCTCTTCCTTTATCTCCTCTAATATGTTCTTTACCCGCTACTTATCCTGCTCATTTCCTCCATCATTCATCAGAACAATAGTTCTGCATTTCAAATAAAATAATGATTTGTTTCACACTGACTGATCCAACCTTTATTCCCCAGTGTCAGTGGGCATATCGTGCATTTGAGGATGTGGAAGAGCTGCAAAGAGAACGGGGTGCAGGAGAGAAGGAGGAGAGCCCTTTCAGACCATATCCGGTAGAGAATGGCTTTGACCACGGGGAGGAGAATGGCACCAATGGAACGGGTAAAGTGCTTCGTCTTACTCAACGCTCTGCTATTATTATTATTATTATTATTATTATTATTATTATTATTATTATTGAGAGAGTCGCAGCATGTCTGTTCCTCCTATAGCTATTTTCAGATGACCTCTGGATTAGATTAGTTACCGTGTCAGACAAAAAAAGCATCTTCAGGAGTAGCTGATTTACTCCGGATATAGAAAATGCTTTGTTTGAAAATGACACACGAGTCATTGGGCATCATCTTGTAAACTGCAAATAAACTGAAAAATGATGATCCACAGACTGCCGGCTTGGGAAACTTTCCCTCTCTGATGATCTGCCTCTGGTTAGTCTGACGGTCGACAACATCCACCTGGAGCATGGCGTGACCTACGAGTACGTCAGCACCGCCGGCATTAAGAGCCACGTCCTGGAGAAGACAGTGGAGCCCAAAGGCTGCTTCAGCCTCGCTGCTAAGGTAGTTGAGGACAGATGAGGTGAAGCTTAATCAAAGTGTTCGGGTCAGCTGGCGAGATCGTGTATTGTCATTTTAACGAGCATGTTGCAAATCCAACACAGATGAGAGAATGTTCTCAGTTGTTTTTAGAAAAATCACCTTTATATTGTAAAACCAAACACAAAGACAGATTCCTTACGTCGCAATTCTGCATCACATTTTTGAACATGTATTGTGGCAGTGATCCATCCTTCGCGATGGCTCTTGTCTCTGCAGATCCTGGACGCATTTTCTGGTGATGACGGTCTCTTCGTTCATAACTGCAGCCAGCTCATCTCTCAGAACGATAGAGTGGTTACCATGCCTCAGTACGAGTTCAGGCAAATCTGTGACACCAAGCTGGAGAGTATCCGGCGGCGCATCAGCAGCTATCAGAAGGTACAAAGATACCGAACACACCCAGTGGATCAGATGTGTCCCATTTAAAACAGGTTGTTTATTGACTTGTAACAGAATAATAATTCACACAAGTACAAGTCTGGTTACTTAAAAATGTATCACTTATATATTTCTTTCTGGCTCTTTTTTTCATCCCCATTAACGCTATGCTTTTTAATGCTGAGAGGGGCTTTTTAGTTGGATGTGGAAAAAAATGATTGAATGCTGTCTAGACAAGTTTATTTACATTAATATTTGGCATTGAAATCTTAGGCCAATAGTTTATATGTAGACATGTATATAGATTTTTAAAGCTTTTTTAAGAATGGTTAGACACACCCTTAAAATTGTATTATTTGATAAATAGAAATTGTAATAACTGGAAAAGGCCATAAAAAAAACCTTTAACCTATTTATTACCTATTTTGTATTTTTTTACCCAGTTTGCCCTGGAGCTAAGGAACAAAGTATGGCCCTCTGTCAGGCAGGCCGGCGCTCAGTCTCACCCACTTGGCTGCATGGACTTTGTTCCCACCAATTGCCACGTCAACTTGATGCAGGTCTCCTACCCAAAGAGCGCCACCACTGCAGGAAGGACTTTCAGCATTCGCTTTGGGCGCAAAAACTCCCTGTTTGGCCTGGACCCTGACCAAGGTAGAGGCAGCACATATGTCCACACACCGCTATCCAAGATTTGGACGTAATATGATCACATATCCTCTGCTTAATCCAAGCTTCGCTTAGCTCTAATCCCTTCACGATAATACAGCCTAACCCACTTAACACATGCTCAGTGATGATTTTGAGTACTTGCCCTCATGACCATTCAACTCCCACAGCACACAGAAGGGAACACAGCCTGAGCCTAATACAGCAGCCATACAGTCTGAGCAAGGGTTCTCCTAGTGAATTAGATGAGTAGTGTGCCATTAAGACTCCATTAGCCTCAGGCCACACTCATGAAAAGTCAATGACTGATGTCAGCAAACATGCCTCGAGGCAGTGTAAGAATGTGTGACATTCACTCACTGCTGCTGCAAAGACCAAAAACCTATAGAGACAAATACAAGCCTGCTGTCCACTGTCTGTATGACCCCACTTTGGTTGAGAATCTCAGAGCTCAGCTGCTGAACTCTCTACTTGAGGCTCAGAAGAAAATGCAACACAGCTGTCTAGACAGCAAACAGTTAGCATTGCTCCAGGACGCCTCGTCCTCATCTTTCCTCTCAGCTCTAGCTGCCAGTCTCACATCTGCCGAGCAGTTGTACTGGTGAGATGTGCAGCTCTGATGGTTTTCAAGCATGCATTCTGCTGGCTCAGCCAGCCAACATCCATTAGGGACGATGTTTGCTGGTAGCTTTAGTATTGCAGTTAGAGACAGAATAAAATTATAGCTTTATGTCCTGAAACGATGAACCAATCTCCTCCTACCGTCCCACACGCTGTGTCTAAAAAGAATGTGTGAGTGTTGTACGTAACATTTATAAGAGGCGTTTTTATTTAATATTAGGAACGGTTGTGTACTAATAGACACTCTCTAGTTAGAATCTGTCTGCGTTTTTGCATATCTGCAGTTATTGCAGCTTAGTTTGGCAATTAACCCGAGTAAACAGTTTTGCATCGGGCTCTGGCTGCGTGTATAACCTCCACGACTGCCCTTTAAGAAGTTGTTTTCCATCAAGTCCAAATGTAGAACAGACAGCAGAGTGTTACTTCATAGGAACATCTGGTGTAGATATTGTGTGAAGTCTGTTTCATTCAACCAACAGAAACATGTTGTTTATTCTCTCTCATCTCTTCTCTCGTAGCACAACTGAACCCCATGTCCCACACTCTGCACTGTGTGACCAGCATGGGGGCTCCCTCCTGGAACTGCTCTGGCCTGGAAGGGGACGAGGCGGATGCCAGTGGGGATGTGGCTGTGGATGTAGGTGAGGGGTTGACGGACAGTCGACAGGGTGTTCAGGGAGAGGGCGGGCTGAGCTTTCTGCTCAAACAAGAAGACACGGAGACCCAGGATGCCTACCTTCACTTGTACAGCCGCCTGGATGTTGCTGTGAGGGAAATGAGGCAGTATGTTGCTCAGATAGATGTGTAAGTATTACAGCTTCAGACCCCTTTTTATGTAAATATGGATGCTACTGTTAGGCCTATTCCACATCTGTCAAATAAAAAGAATTTAGTTACTCATATGCAAATATAAATATATTTTCCTCTTCGACAGCTGGTTTTCAAATATTGACGTTCCCCTGGTATTCATGTGTGGGTAGACTATTTTTGTAGCTCTCAAATTGAAATTGAGGGATCTTTGCATGAAAAGGAGGAGCAGTTATCCCCACATAAGCCTCTTGAGGCTGTTTGTCAGCCTCTCTTTGTCCCTTTGACCTTTGCCTTGTTTAAAGCTGAGAATTTATAAAAGGAACATTTTTCAGGCTGAAAATATTTATGGGCCGGTCCCAGTACTGGAACAGGGAGAAAAGCCAGAATAACATCAAGAGAAAGTGAGACGTAGTGTGTGTCTGCGTGAGGAACGGGCGTGACAGTGTGGAGGAATTCATTTGTACTGCGCGTTGATGCACATTGAATTCAGATGTCAACATAAGTTTAAGAGTGTCTATGATAACCTTAACCCTATCAACCTAGGCAGCACATTTCCTGTGTGTGTGTATTCAAATCTAATTTTGATATTATCATTTTAGCTTACTATCATCGATCACTGAGCCCACGCAGCTTCAGCGGGAGGGCGAGGAGCCTACAGTCTACGAACCAAGTCAGCCCTCTCCCCTGGCCCCCTGCGAGGACAGCTGTGACCAGGACAAAGTGGAGCACGGTGGCATTAAAAGGGTTTGTTTTAAGGTGAACGAGGAGGACCAGGAAGACTCGGGACATGACACGATGAGCTACAGGGACTCTTACAGGTAACGGGTTCAACACAGTGTCACTAATAACATAACACAGATGTTCTAATGTTGCTCAGTCACAAATTAAAACATATGAGTTATTATTTATTTTAGAAAAACAATATATTTACCTGGTATAGCAGGTAAATATAGCAGGGAAAGGGGACGTGGGACATCCTTGTCTGTCACCTGGGTTTTAATTTAAACTCTAAACTCCATTTACTATAAAACATAAAGAACATTCAGGCTCCTCTATTTTGCAAATCCACAATGCTGCTCATCTCCCCCCCTGCTGGAGGCTTCAACTCGTTCCAGATGTTTTAGTTGAGGGCTAAAAATGACTTCAAAATGTTTCGGTCAGATCTGGTTATGTCATTCGCTTGTTGTGAGTTCATTCAGATGCTTGTGTGCGTGTGCGAGTTTGCAGCTCGCTGGGCAGTGCTCCACTGAGCCCCACCCTCCACCACCCACTAAGATGTAGTTATTGGTTGCTGGTGTGGTGGGCTGGTGTATAATAGAGCCAGAAGTTTGGGGCGCGGCCTCCTGGCCCAGTCTGTCATTAAAGTCCGGCCACAGCATGTGAAACACAACTACCTCACGGCCATAAAATGCAAAGGAAAATGTAGGCTGTTAAGGTACACACACACACAGAGGTGTTTACTCAGGGTTTTGAAGCTCAATGGAAAAAAAAAACACTCACTCACAGCAGCACGAGTGAATGTGGATGAATCATCTCACTTGTGAAATCTTTTGGATGTGATGCAAAGTGCTGTGTTTTAGAGGTAGGGGCTGGTATTTCTTCTTTTTTTTGTAGTGCTGAAAGAATGAAGCATTATTATATTAATATAAGCCCAGGGTGGTGACGGACCACAGCAGAGCTTAACAACCAGAGGTCACTGGCCGAGCGCAGCCTGTGAAGAACGTAACGGAAGAACAGAGGCACTAAAGTCAACACACACACACAGATAAAAGAGAGAAACTGAGGGCAGCAGAGTGAATGAAGAAGTCATAGAAGTCTCCGTTCCAGATTCTAGTACAAAGCCTCTGTCACAAGGTGTCAAACTGAGATGTGTATCTGTGTATGTGTGTGTGGACTTTTAAAGAAGTTTGGTATCTGTGTCCAGATCCAGCGTGAGATAGAAAGCAGCTCCATCCTGTTTGGCATCAGAATGTACCTCAAGTGATCCATTGTTGTTTCCTTCTTAACAGCAACAAAACAGTCCTGTACATCGTTTCTGTTTCCCCAGAGAAGTGCTCATTCAAAATGAATCCAAAACAAATCTTTTCCTAGCTTCCTGAAGCAGACCAGGACATATGGATGCAAATTAACTGTGGCTACAGTGCAGTCGAAGCAACGTAGGCGGTAAATAGTTGTTGTTCCCAGCATACTTCAAGGTGTGAAACATTCCTCGTGACTGTTTCTTTAAGGACCAGCCTGAGTTTTTTGGCTTGGGATTGTGGACTTTTTTGAGAACTCTGCTACTTTGAGCAGTGGCACTCACACCTTTGGCAGGTGTTAGGACACAACCCATGACTGTAGCCGCTCTCCCTGCCTAGCTCGACCACAGAACAACGTGGCAGGCGAAATCCAGCGCAGACTCCCGTTTCGTCTGCCAGACAACAGTAACAAAAAAGACAAAGCCGGTGTTGTCGTGTTGTTGCTCGTATTCACGTGTGGCTCGTTTGTCATGGTGTTTGAGCTTGTGAATCATTCGGAGCGCCTCTGAGGGGACCGCGAGCATGCTCCCGAAACGATATGTAATTTGGGTGACATAAATCTGCCACATGCTCCCAGCAATCATGTAGAATCACGATCTTTGCACACACCCGGATGTAGAAGGATACGAGCAGCACACAATAAAATAACATGTAATAATATCTTAATGAGGTTTATTCAAGGATTTAACATAGTCCATGTATGTATTAATGATTAAATGTTAGGGACTCTTTACTTTATTGAATGGAGCTCTGTGTAAACCAGAGGTGCTTGTTATTGTGAGAAACATTTAATTGCCATTTAAAAGCATTTACAATCAGCATAATTATAAGACGCCGCTTTCTAAATCCTCTCTGCGGTCTAACAACGTAATGAAACCTTTTTCTTTACAATGTGTTTTTACTGTGCCCTATTACAGTGAATGCAACAGCAACAGAGATTCAGTGTTGTCCTACACCAGCGTGCGAAGTAACAGCTCGTATCTCGGGAGTGACGAGATGGGATCAGGTAATGGATGGGTATTTAGTCTTTTGGCTGTAAATATAGTTGAACTCTCGCTGCACAATTGAGTCGGGGATACACATTCTGTTGTTTAGCACGTTGGATTTCAAGTGAAACAATGCTCACTTCTTATCTAGTGGAGTAAAGACAACATAAATAATAAAAGCTAAAAAAGCTTCAGTGCCAAGTTTGCATATTGATAGATCACAGATATACCATATATACCAGAGAGACTTCTCTGAGAGTGACTTTGGTCGGATATTTTAGATACATCCTTCTATAACCCCCAGAGTCACATTTTTTGTGCAGCGAGCCAAGTATGTGTCCACTGCTGTTTATCACATAGTTTCTTTATCCTCACTGAGTTTTAAACAGTTGCAGTGATTTGTTAGCTGAAATGACTTGTTAGCCTTCACGCTCTCCCAAATTTACATTAGAAATACAAAATGCACATGGTCACAGGAAGATGAATAATGCTGCTGTCCAAATGTGCTCTCTCCCCTCATCTTTTTGATTTGGTGTCTCTTGGCTGATAGGGGACGAGCTGCCGTGCGACATGAGGATTCCCTCAGACAAACAGGACAAGCTGCATGGCTGCCTCGAGCACCTTTTCAACCAGGCAAGTTGGAGGGGGGGGGGAGTGATGAACATCTGGGCTGAGTTACTTGGGCAGCTCCTGTCCTCTGGTCAGGATCCTGATTGTCTTTCTCATCTTTCACTTGATTTTCATGTTTTATTTTATTTTCTCCAGGATTCTCTCTTTCTCCACACACACACACACATGCACACACACACACACACACACACACACACACACACACACACACACGCACACACACACATTCGTCTGTCTTTTCATCTCTTCACACGAGCACCCGATATTGTTTGGGACCCTCTTTGGCTGCCATTGTTCTTTCCACATGTAAACAGCAGCTCAGGGGGCCTGGAAACAAGTGTTGTTGTTGTTAAGGCTGAAAGACCCATGGCAGGCATTTCCAGAGTGTGTGTGTGTGTGTGTGTGTGCGTGTGTGCGTGCGTGTGTGTGGGTGTGTGTGCATGTGTGTGCGTGTGTGTGCGTGTGTGTGTGTGAAGGTTTCAATGGCGTAGTAAAAAGAAATATGTGTGGACTCTGTGGGTTGAAGTAAAAAGCAGATCTGATTAATTATCTCTCTTCGTGCTCACATGCATATATATGATTTTTTAATTTCTTTGCTCAGGTTGATTCCATTAACAGCCTGCTTAAAGGACCTGTCATGTCTAAGGCCGGTGAGGAGACCAGACACTTTTACTCTGACCACAACCAACCAGGTATACGCTGAAGTTACTCTGTGTGCTCGTTTGTCTGTGTCTGACGCACACACTCAAGCATCTCGTGGGTTTTTTGTGAACAGAGTTTCGCCAAACGGACGACTGGACAGTTCGCTGCCGTCACCTTATACACAAGAACATCCAGGAGGACCCGTGGAACCTGCCAAATTCCATCAAAAACCTCGTAGAGAGCCTGCAGAGATTTGTGGATGGTTAGTGGAACACGCTTGTACACACTTCTCACATGTGCTTGTATATAAATACAGTTCTTCATTCCATCTTGTTTTTCTTCTGTCCCTACAGATGGAAAGAACCAGCTTCTCCTGGCTCTTCTCAAGTGCACAGGTAGTGTTAGAAACAATTCACAGTTAGAGAAAAGTGGCAGCAGATAATCAGAATAGATGAAAGCCAGCGCAAAATGTATATAAATTACCAGAAAACGAAAAACTCAAAGTCTGAATCTGCAGGAAAGGACTCATAACCTCAGTATTTTTAGTAAATCCAAAAATTTTTATACATTGTAGAGTAAGTGTCCACTTTTACATTAAAAGTGAGGCCCCAATACCAAATGTTACATCTGCTTTATGCTGAAGATAAAGCAGATGTTCAAATTGACTTCGTTTCCAGGAAACAAAGTGTTTTCAGGACCATTAAAATTTTCCATAAAAGGATCAAGTTCAGGTTGACACCAGTTGTTTTGGATGTTTGTACAGAAAAGCGGGTTAGTGTTGCAACACGTTACACTACAGCCCCTTTGAACTGTGCACAGTGGCATATGGTCCTTATTAATGGCAGATCTCCTCTCAGGGGATCCAGGCAAATGGAATAAAGCAAAGTCCAGCACACGTGTAGTGACTCCTGCCCACTGACCTTCTCACCTTCTTTACCTATGCATGTCTTCCTCTGCCCCTATTTTCTTGCGGCTACAACCTCTTCACTCCTTAACAGCGTTTCTCTCTATCTCAACATCAGACACATCTCTGCAGCTGCGACGGGATGTGATTTTCTGCCAGGCAGCTACTGGTGCCCTGTGCACACTGGCAGAGCAACTGCTGTCAGCACTGCGGTCGCGCTTCAATAACGCCGGCGAGTACCAAGAAGACGGCAAGGAGACCAGCCGCAAGTGGCTGGAACAAGTATCTGTCATTGGCGTTCTGCTGTACTTCCAGTCCACGCTAGCGCCACACGTGGTGAGGACAGGTTTGATGTTTTCATTCAAAAACGCCACTGCGATATATTTTGTATTCCTCTATGGTGTATTTGGTGTTTGTTCTGTGGTGAATTTCTACCCATGAAGCTGCTTTTCCAACTATCAAAACTGTCGTCTCAGTGTGAAGCCTGAGCTTTCTTTCTTTCCTCTGCAGAAGGAGGAGCGGACCATGTTGGAAGACACCAAAGCGGCCCTGTTGGACTTGGACAAAGTCACTGTGTTCTTCAGGCAACTGGAAGATGAGTGTCTAGTTGCAAGTAAGAAACTCCACTGACAAAGAATGACTTGGTTCATTCGAACCAGACCGCTGCTAATGGACAGCTGTTTAATTGGACTAAGTCTGAATAAAGTTCCATTATGCTGAAGTCTAGCACTTTTTGGGGAGTGAAATTGTCATTTTGTCGAGATTGAACTTTTTCAAGCAAATGAATGGGAAGTTAAAACAACATTATAATGGCTCGATAAATCAGGGCAGAGCGTGCCCTTGTAAGGACTCCTGAAGTCCTTATTGTCTTTACAGATAACAGGGTCCCTCATGACACATTGTGAAGGGCTTCGCTTCTAGAGCACTTCTGATGCACATGGAATACGAACATTGTGCTAATATACATATAATACAAATGTAAAGAGAATACATGCAATATGTGATATTCATTCATCACACTCTAGTAGCAGAGAAATATTCTCCTGAAGCATGAAAGTGACAAATTGATTTTGTGGTTTTCATTGCTTCTGTCCGCTCTAACCTTTCAAGGTCAGAACATCTATTTTAGCACAGGCATTCTGCTTCACCCAGGTTGTTTAAAGTGGACAATATGAGCGTCTTGTTTTGCTATATAGACATCTATAGCTTAAAGCCTAGGCGTTTTTTGTGCATTTAATAACCCCAGTATCTCTGTTCACCGAACAAGCTGCAGGCTACCACAAGCATTAAAGTCAGCAGATATAAAGGACGACTGCATCCTGAGTCAGTTCTCCTTTCAGCAGCCTCAATATGGCCAGAAGAGATTGCGCTCAAAGGAAATGAACAACATGCACTTCCCATTTTAGTAGGCAAAGCAATGGATGAGGCCCAGACGCACAATTTTTGGTTGAAGCTGCGGAAAATGTTTGGTGTACACATGCCTGCACCAATGCCTGCACTAATGCCTTGATGAGCAAAGTACAGATAAAGACACGTATACCTTTAGCAAAATTCTCACAGTGGATAAAAAACCTGAAAACTTAGCTGAAGTTGCATTTTCAGCTCAGAGTGATGCAACATCCAGTATTGATTTGCTAATGGCATCTTCAGCAGGCTGGGAGCTATAGGAAGTCTAGAGCCATGTAAGCACCACAGAGTCTGAGGCCGCTGAGTTCAGCCTGACGCATCTCAGCCAATTCCACTGGATTATGGCTTAATGGGTTTTCTAGGAAAGAGCACTGACCTAGGGGTCACTCACTAAAGGTCATATTTTTTTCCAGTTTGAGAACTGCTCCTATGCCACAGTCAGGAGGAATCAGCACCAGCTGGCTTTGCACTGATGAATTGTTAATGGTCACGGATTGTGTGTAGAATCTGAAAATGCAACTCATCTACATGCTAGTGATGTGATAATGACTCTTTTAAAATGCAGCTGTTTTAGGTGTCGAAACTCTTATTCCTTCATCTTTACATTACATTCCAATGTCACTGTATGATGATGCATGGACCAGCCTCTGATTTAGTTCTCAGTTAGACGCCACTGATGAGTTGCTCACTCTGTTAGTAGAGACTTAACATCGATCCTGTCTTTGTGTGTTGCAGACACACCGGTGTGTTACCAGGTGGAGGGCAGCCGACAGGCTCTCAGGTTCACCCTGTACCTGGACAGCTGTCACTTCAGTGAGCTTCCCAGTCGGTTGCAAAACGGAGGCAGCCTCAAGCTCCACACCGTCCTCTTTACCAGAGGTAAGACTGGGCACACTGGGACAGATTTTCTAGAGAAAATAAGACAACATCAGGTGGTGGAATCTGGGGTGTATCAAAAGGTATACACACAGTACATATTATATACATTTAAAGGCACAGTCAGTTTTATGAAGCCTCTCACCCGTCACACGTGCATTTCCTGATGCTCCTGTGCTTTCACTGTATTAGATTCAAGACTTTTACTGGCTGTTGAAAACACTCTCCCTCGGTGTCTGCAGGGCTAGGATGAGTGGATAGGATAACGTATGCCTGTCTGCCAAATAGCCATTGATTTTCCACAGAAAAGTGCCAGTTGGAACGCTAAAGCAATGAGCAAGCTCATGTTGTGCTCATGTACTTCAGTGCTAAAGAAAGTGCTACAGCAGCTTCAGATTCACGTAGCGGAAATGTGGTTCAACAACGACATCTACTGGAAAATAGTCTCGACTACAGTTAGAGAGGAGATGAATTGCACGCTGTTATTGTTGAGGCTGTGGTTTGTGAGTGTGAAATCTATGAGCACCACATATCCTTTCTGATAAACACATTCAAAGGAGGAGATTTTGGGCGACCTTCCTTTTTAAAAAAGTTTTAAAGACGAGGGTAGGATTATATTTAAGATAGTTGGGTTTGCTTAATGAAACATTCACAGTGAACATGAGGAAGAAATCCACATTAGGGCGAGGGATAATGATGTGATCTCATCAGCGTGTGCCAGCGTGTGCTGACCTAACAGCCGCAAGCCTCTTCTCTCCAGCACTGGAACGTCCGGAGGGAGTGTCCCAGCAGGACAACATTGCCATGGAGGAATTTCAGCAGCACATCAACGCTGTCTCACTAGAGAAGGTCAAGGCCTACTACCGCAGACTCAGGTACACTGCATCACAGCCCTCCAGTGGCATACTCACTAGCACTGAGGATACATTTCACCTTAAAGGGAGAGTTCACCTCGTGGTGGTGCATAACCAAGCAGAAACTATGCTTGAATTGCTGTTTTACTTTGAGCTCTTTTCAAGGTTGTAATGGCGTGATTAATCCAGAGATGTCTGTAACAAAATCACATTGCGGTGGCTCAACGTGGATGCCTGATATGTGCATCCTAATTTCCTGGAAATTACTCATGTAGCATCAATAAATGATGAGATGTGTGATGTAGCAGAAGCTTATCCTACATAGTTGATGCTAGATGACTCAGCTCGCTCACAAAGTGAGTCAGAGCTGAAGAGTCTGTAAATTTGTCAAGTAGAAAAAGAGTTTAAAAACTAAAATAGATGTTCCTGCATCAACAGGGCTTTTTATTTGGAGAAGTCCAATCTCCCCACGGACTCAAACACCACAGCTATGAAGATTGACCAGGTAAATATACACTTATGTTTCTCCACAGTCAACACTGTGGTTGTCTTTGGCCATGCAGCATATGTCCTGTTCTTATGCATGCATTCATTTGTATATAATGTTGTGACTCAATATAAATGCAAGCACAGATACTGGGCCTTGAAGTTAGAGACCTTCGACCAAGCATTTCAAAAGTAAGATGAGCCGGTGTATTGCTGCTGCATCCACTGGAAACCCCCCACTAGCTCTTCAAGACGCCTCTATTACCTCCGACTAACCTCAACACATCATTAGCAACTGTTTCCATTAGAAGTTGTGATTAGGTTAGAAGGAGAACTCTAGTGACCCAGACCGACTATAGTATATCAAAACCTAATAAAATATACAGTAGTTTTAATATCTAGAGCCTTAAACTCAGGTTATGTTGTCTTTCTTGCAAATAATTCAACCACTTTGTAATATTTATGGTTCAACATGTTAACAAGTCAGTGTTTCTACTTACTGTAGTGTTGAAACAGTGGTGTGAGATAAATTCACTTGTTTCTAATCCAACTCAAGTTGTTTATTCCTTTTAAACTGAATTGAACTACTTTTGCTTTGCCTATTGCATTATACTGTCACTTATTCTGAAAGGGCCTGAACTGGTTAAACAATATAAGAAACAAGTGTATTTTTTCCTCCATTTGTTTTTATAAAATATATTTTAACACTTAATAAACGTCTGATTTTGTATATTTTTTATTGCATCTCTAAACCCTCTCTGACCTTCATTTTCTCCCTCTCGTAGCTGCTGCGGCCTCTCAACACCCTGGATGACCTCTGTCGACTAATGCAGTCCTATGTCAATGTGCGCCAGAGTGCCCAAGGCCACCCGTCAGGTGTCAGCGTGCTGTGTGTGTCCTCTGAGCTGTGTAACCGCCTGGGAGCCTGTCACATCACCATGTGCGGGACAGGCATGCAGAGGTCAGCCTGGCACCGCGCCAACATTATAATCCTGCTTGTGTAGTATCTCTGGCCTGTCCGGTGAAATAAAGATGAACACAGTGGAGTGGGGATGGCATGCACCACCGAACCTCGAACGTGCAGCTTTGACTCGCTGTCTAAATTAATTCTAAGTGTCCAGCAGGTGCACATATGGACAAGTCTATCAGTGTGTGTTTCTTACAGAAACACATGCAGCACTAAACTCAGCTGCTTCTTGTGTTTTGCAGATGTACGCTAAGCGTGACACTGGAGCAGTCGATGATCCTAGCCAGGAATCACGGCCTCATACCACGCTGCATTATGCAAACCATGGACATAATGCGCAAACAGGTAAACCTCAGATGCAGCTGATCTCAGACCAGTGTCCAGTGAGGATGATGAGGTCATGTAGTGTGTTTTTCTCTTCGCTCAGCGGCTCTATGTAAGATCTCCTGTAGTCCAACAGATGTGTCATCATGTTTCCTTTTCTACGTTTTATAGATTCTATTACTAAGGCCACAGATGGTGTTGTAGACTTTCTTTTCTGTTTTTTGGCCTTTCAGTATGTACATGCTGCTAGGCAGACTATTAAAAACATCGCTCTGAATATAATAAACTGCACTGCAACCCCCCCCCCCCCTCACAATGCTAAAACATGATGATGAGGTTTTTGATATTTGTTGTTTGTGCAATATGATCACTATGGTCCTTATAACATTTGTGTATTCTTCTACCAGGGCGCAAGAGTTGAGCTCTCTGCTAAAAATCTCAAGGTAATGGACCAGATGCCTCCATCAGCTCCAAGGTATTTCCTAAAACCACATGCACATGCCATTGAATCCTTTCTGGTCTAAATTCCCCTCATTTGAAAATATTCTGTTTTTTTTTAACAGGCTGTTCAAGCTATGTTTGCCACCTTCCGATGGTGAACTCTAAGAAAACTGTCACTTCAAAGAACTCATCGGCGGGGGGGGTGAATGTGGAGGAGTAAGATACGATGAGAGGCGACAGAGAACAGAGGCTGAGCATCTACGTCTGCTCTGTTACACGGGGATCGTTCCAACATGAAAACCACTAAAGAGGCTACACGCAACTGAACCGATGACAATTGTCAGTTACCCGGGTGTGAAATCGACACAGCTTGAAGCTCCAAACTAGCCACGTACTGCTACACTGGGAAACCATGAGGAGGTAGCATTACTGAATCGACTCTGTACACAAAGGTGACACGAGCAACTAGATAACTGGTGAAACATATTAACGACATGAGTGAAGGGGAAAAGGGGAATGAATGGAGAGGCCTGAAGACAACATCCACAGTGAATACGCTCATAACTGAGCTCTTATTATTAACTGGATTCATCAAGCTACCTGTAGCTGACCGTCATCCCTTTTTGCCTTGGACTGCAACTCCAGAACTCTGTCCCATTTTTTTCCTGTTTGGGCCGCTGTTAGCCAGGGCTCAATCTTTTGGACCCTGTGTGAAGTAGAATACTTGAATACACCGGTATTCGTGTTTGAAAGCCGACTGAAAAGACGCAGGAAGTCAAAGAATAAGCAGAAAGATGGAAGTAGAGTTTGAGGGGCGGATTAAAAGCTGGGTGATATGTGCCCCCCCCTTCAGCCCGTTGCATGTGGTTACTGTGCAATTACTGTAGGTTTAGTGTGATACTGTGTTACTGCACTGTATGAAGGATAGTTATTTATTGTGTCCAGAAGGAGCGTTTAATCACTTAAACTATATCAGGTATTAAAGAATCTACAAACATTCCAGCCTACGTAAGGAACAGTATTTAAAGGACCAATGGCATGCACGTTTTTATTTCTTCTTAGACACAACTCGTCGTGTGTTGCATTTTATTTATGTGTATGGAATCCGATTACGTCAGGAAGTGTTACAAATATCTTCAGGGAAGTGAAAGCAAGGAAAGATAAACAGAAGCTAGCTAACAAGAATCAGGACAAAGGAAGCTAAAACAAACTATACACGGCTGTTTGTGAACTTAAGGAGCGGCCAGATTGACCAGTTAGGATAGAAAATAATTGTTAAATTATTAATATATTAATTCAAATGTACTATTTGAAGGACTACCTTCTATTAAGCCATTGTGATGACTTTTAAATTGGCTTTTATGTTGTGTTGGGACTGTAGTATGTACTGTAGGTATTAAAGAAGCACAATGATTGGTCCATACAAGTTGCAGTGTTAGCAAAATGTACTGTAAGAAATTTGCAGATGATGTGAACGAAGAGGTTGTTGCAGGAATGAATCCCAGTAACGTTATCTTACTCAAGATTTTCATTCCTTGTACATACAAACTGTAACGATGTCAGAGCAAAAGATGGGATATGTTTTACAGCGGCAGCAGCAGCAGCAGAAATGCTCTAAATGATAACGCATTATTTTTTATGAAAATAATATAGTATATGAAACATTTTGTATCCATGCCTGTGTATTTGAAGAGAAGCCTTTTTTCTCTTTGCTGAGTGTAACATCACTGACAACTTGTTGTTTTTGACTGTTTAAAAAGGTCTGACACGCATTTCAACCAACTTTCTTGACATGCTGCGTTCATTGGGCAGATCATGTAGTTAATTTTATTTATTTAGTCTGGTTCCAAATGAGCATGTTGGAATAGTCCCAACACATCCCTGAGCAGTAGCATGGCCACCAAGTATTTACATCCATTGGTTGGCAAAACGACAAAATATTTGCATCGTCGTCATTTCCCGTATCAAATTTGCTCTTAATCTGAGCAGGATACATTTTAAACTCTGAATGCAGCATTAGTTATGATAACGTCGTCCTAATTGTGTGTAAATTAGCTAATGACTGCAGCATGTTTGTGTAGCTGGACAAATGTCACTGATTACACGTTTATTTACATTATTCTAATGTTTCATTATTGTATATACTTTATTTGCAATTTTTATGTTGCTTGAAACTGTACAAAGGATCTTTGTGGAATCTTTCTAAAATTATCGCTGTAAATGCAATCTTAACAATCTAGTAAATAAAATGTTCACAGTATGACGATGTTTGTTTTTATGAAGAAGTGCTGGTACAAAGTGCTCTGACAAAGGACGCGGTGTTCAGCATAAAAATTCCAATACACAGTTGAAGAGGTTTCCTTCCTGGAAGGACTGTCGGTGCTCTCCTTCTTATTTTGTATGTTCCTACTTTGCAGTGTGTCCACACCAAAGCAGCGAGCACTGAGAACCTGCACACACCCTATGAGCAGACTGTGAGTAAGTGCTACTGGACGTGAACAGACCTCTGACTGAAGTGGCCACTTACTCATGGTTGGGCTTCATATCACAGTGCACATGTCGTAACACATCTATATGATGGAGATGAGACCATTTCCCATCTCCCGCTGGTTAGCTAACCTTAGAAGCATTACCGCGGATAATTGGATGCACTCTGCATTCTGCTGTACATTATTGGGCATATTTTATATCATATTTCACCTTCAGTTTGCTGCAAATGTGTCTGCATCTGCAAGGGTGTTTGCGGAGTTGGCTGATAGCTTCCATTTCTTTTTATGTCTTATCAGTGTTGACAAATGCTTTCAGATTGCACCAGTTATCTGCGAGCATCCTGCACTTGTGCTTACTGTGAGAGTGCAAACTTCAGAACACACATTGACACAGATGTAGCAGACCATTACCCTGTCTGACTAATATGAATATTGCATGAACATGCATCATGTAATGAGAGCCTGCCTTTTCTTCGCAGCTTCTCTCTTGGGCTGCACTTGATTGGAGCTTAAGGAAGGTTTTAGATAAAGACACGTTCCCAAAAACGTTTAGACGGGATGATCCAATGATCAGACCAGATTTTATGGCGGTGCAAGAAGGGCAGCTGTATGTTTACTCATCACATGTGCAGCATTGTTCGCTACTGGGGCATTAAATGATTGCGGAGAATCACTAATTTGTTAATGAGCAACGTGATCAGACTGAACTGATATGCATGTGCGTTTCCCCCCGTGGCGTGTCTGGCAGACGGCCGGAGGGAGCTGAGGTATGAGGCAGGCGCATACACGGTGCAGTTTCGTGTGGACATTGCAATTGGTTTTCTAGGGGGGACCGACACCGCCTGCATTCTCCACCAGCACACACCCTTCAGCACCGGTGATGCTTCCCCGCGGCAAGGGCACGGACAACTCGCTGTCGGAGTCGTCTCGACTTTAGAATGGTGCAGAAATCTCTCAACGGCGGGGTTTACCCAACTCAGGCCGGGGAGAAGAAGCCCAAAGTCGGGTTTGTCGGCGTGGACTCCGGGGCTCCCGAATCCAGCAGGGATGGGGCGCTGCTCATTGCGGGTTCGGAAAGCACCAAGCGGGGCAGCATCCTCTGCAGACCGAGGTCCAGCATCTCCGCCGGGAGACCCAGGCCGTCCAAGAAGAATGCCAGCTATCGGAAGCTGCAGAATTTCCTGTACAACGCGCTGGAGAGACCGCGGGGATGGGCGTTCATCTACCACGCTTATGTGTGAGTGTTGAGCCTTTACTTCCCCGAGTCAGGAAGCTGGTGTGGCTGCTGTGGAGGTTTTTCCTGGTACCCTGATGATCATGGTGAGGTGGCGCATTCTCCGGCTGAGCGTTGCTACAGCCTCAATACAGGAGTGGGCTCATTTCGCCTGCGTTAGTCCTGCTCCAACTTGGGCTGTGGCATGTTGGCATTTGGACTGATTTCTTCTCAAGACGTCTACAATCAGGTTTAGCTCACGCTTTACTGTGTTTTACTGACTGCGCTGCACATATGCTGCGGCACCGTCAGGTTTCAGCACCGCTGTGTGTGGACAGCTCCGCTGCGCGTCGGTACCTCCACTAATTAACGCACGGCGCCGTTTCTGTTCCAGCAAAGGGAGTGTGCTAGGTAATCAGAAAGGTGCCATTCTAAACATGTAGGTTAATGGTGAGTGGTCAGCATTCAGCCACGCAATCAACAAGCTGTAGGGAAAAAGCACTGCAGCAGTTCACTGATCCACTTGAAGTCGATTAAAACAGAGGAGTCCTAATGTGTGCAGCAGAGGCCAAGGTATCTTGAACTAGATTCTTCTTTTTGCATAATGCAACCAGCAGTATATTTTCATTAGGTCCTCCCTGCCTCATAAGTCCCGTGTCTATCTACAGACCTGTGAGTGACGCAGTCATTCATTGTTAGTGTTAGTTTATTAGATAATGAAACTTCTCTACAGCCACAGAATACACTATTCTACCAGTCCTCGAACTGATCTTTGTGTGCATAATCAAAAAGATCATTTACGTTAATATATTTACAATTTCCTAATGTAACACGCTCTAATCTTTAGAGGTAGTAGTTTGCCCTCCAGCTACTCTCAGATACCTCCAGTTTAGTAATACTGCATGCTTGGTACTGAGTAGTTGAAATGGCCACAGCATTAAGGAATTCACTGTGCAAAGCATATCGACTCTCCTGAGACGGCTGGATACCCAGAAGTAATCCTGTGCTTTAATGTGAAACTGCACGCGCACGCACACACACACACACACGCACACGCACGCACGCACGCACGCACGCACGCACACACACACACTGTATACTGTGGGGCCTATTTTGGGCTATAGGGAACGTTGTTTTAGTGCATGGGATCATGAAAGAAAGAAGATGATGTTGACATGTTGAAGAATAATCTGCTGGTCTTCCAGCAAATCATCAACCTAATGCATGCACCCAAAACTTTTGAGGGACACCACACATTAAGAGCACAGATCGTAGACCTATTACAAGGATTAATGTCCATGCTCAAGAGAGATGCACCTGTAGGTCCAGCAAATCCAAATAAAGTATCGCACTGCTCCTCAATCCGCACAGAGTAATCACACCTCCACTCCATTTGTCTTATCTTTGCATTATTCATGGTCACCACACATTTACTTTCCTTACTCTTTTTACTCCTAGACAGATTTATACGGCTATCATGTGCTGGCTTCAGTCAAGTCATCATTCTTCTGCTTATCTCTGCTCCAGCTGACAGCAACAAAACCACGCTGCTTCCTTGAACTTTGCTAAATGTGCTTGTGCTTTTGACACTATTTCTTTTTGATGAGTTGCAGGCAGGCTTTTTGTTCTGTGGGCTCATTTGTAATGCACGTGTGAATAATCAATATGTGGAACAAGTACCTATGTGCAGACTTCTTTCTGTCATGTCGCCCTCAATACCTCTCTTTCTCTCTCAGTCTGTCTAGTTGTCTGAGACAAAAGCCACGCATTCCCTCTAATACTGTCTCTGGTCCAACATTAATTAAAGGAAGAGACACAGTGATCCTCATTTTTCACCGAGTTCATATTCAGTTGAAGATATTCCTGTGGATCTACAGTAAATCTAAATCCAGCATCTCGTAAAATGCAGCACGCTATGAGTAGGTTAGAACAGGGACAAAAGGGCAAACTGTGCAAACCTTTTACAGCAACAGCAGCCTGCTGTCAGAAGGACAGCTGCTGTCTATCAGTAGAATTTTTTGACAGTCCAACAGCACTGCAGGTACTCAATTATCCCACCGAAGGCATGTTCCTGCACTAGTACAGAGAGCAGAGGTACTGTTGCCGATTTTGTGCCAACAGGAGCCTCATTACTTTGTGTCCTCTGACAGGGAGCACCAGCTGTGTGAGAAACTTAAAAGGCCCCTGCAGCTGTAAGGTGACAAAATGTGTCTGTCCTGCACTAGAGTGGAACCCAGAAATATTACTGATAATCACAGTGAGCCAGGAAAAAAAAGAGTGTGGAGGGTGACCAATCAGTGAAATAAAACAAAATGCACACACACACACACACACACACACACTTTAAAGTTTCTTAAAGTGACTCAGAGAGACAGATTGAGTACATGGTCCAATTATTTTCCATTCTGCTGAGCTGGCCACCTGAAGACAAACTGGGTGAAAATGAGGCAAGGACAGTAGCAGACAGATGCTGCTGCCAAGTTGGTGAGATATGATCGAGTGGTCTGTTTTAGGAGGAGGGGGGGGGGGAAGGCTGGTTGCTCACTACTGTAGGTGATTCATGGCATGGGCAGATTATGGCACAAAGAGCCCCACGGGGCAGAACAGTAAAAGTCCCCCGTCTCTTTCTAACTTCACAGGTTCAGTTCAGTCTCATGACGCTTTCACTGCATCGTTTTTGACTGCAGTATTCAGGAAAACTCTCATACTCCAGCTGTACAACACCTGTACATGCCCAGCCGGAGCACTGGGAGGAGTAATTAGAAGCTAAAACGTTTGATATTTTCCTTAATAGTTTGTGGTGACCAAATTATTACTTGAAGGAGAATGAAGCGTTACTTAACATGCATTCAAATACGCTGACTTTGCAGATAATGATTGTTGACCATTATTCTAGTGGTATCTTCTGTCACTCCAACCTTTTAGAAATACATCAGGATTAATTTTAATTTTCAGTTGAGCTCAGTTGCTGTGTTCACTTAAACCTAAAGCTGCAACAAACATTATTTTATTGCACATTCGGTATAAATAGAGTACTGTTTTCAAAAGAGCAACATCTCTTCCAGGTATTACTGCAGTGAACTCAGCAAGCAGACACTCTGAGCTTTATCAGGAGTACACTGACACCAGGGAGCTACACGAGTAGGGTCACTGGTGTTTTCACTGACATAAGAAGAGCCAGACATAACATCGTCATCATCGGACTTCCCTGAAGAGCCCACGGAGTGGACAGCGTAGTGCAGGCACATGATCTTCATGGGCACCTATTTGCCTAATGAAAAAAATCCTTTCTTCATGATTTGCTCTGCCTGAGTTCGCCGCAGTCTAAATTTAGTTTGATGAGTATGTCTGGGTAGGCAATGCTGTGCTGAGCGGGCAAATCAATGGTTCTTTATCTGCAGCCCAGGAGGAAATGCAGGCTTTTCTGCTTCCAACAATAGTCCCTCTAACCTGACTGATTGTGTCTGAATAGTCACATTTCTTCTGATGATGTTGTTAGTCTGCCTCTGGCTGCAAGTTGACGTGGTGTTGTGGTTTGTTAGGTGCAGCAACAAATGTGATTTTCACCCGAACTGGGTTTTTTATTGAGGACAATGGTGGCAACCCAAATGAGGTGGAGTAAAAGTAGAGCTCTGGGGTTGTGTGTGTTATTTCATGTGAGCAGTGCTGCATGTGGCATCAGTATATTATTGTAATTTATTATTGATTCTTGTATTATCAAGAGAGTGAGAGTTATATTGTCACTAGTTATTCTCCTCTAATAATAAATCTGTCAAATGTTCTTCACCTTCACACAACTTCACAGTTTATATCATTCTACTACTACTACTAATTCCAAATTGGATGAATGCATACGGATGACTTTAAAGTTGTTGACAGTGCACAGAACATCTGGTGTAGAGGTATGAATTAGGTTCCATTCTGCTGACAGGGAAGAGAAAAAAAGGTGATGGCTGTAGAGTTTATTTGTGTGACTGCTGTACGTCCTGCTCTCTCCCTGATCAGCAAGTGGTCACATTAGTGGGCACTGATGAGCTTGGCAAGATCGGGGCAAGAAAGTTGCATATGCTGGTGTTAGATTAGAGCCCACTAGCTGCAATTAAAAATATCCAGGTAGCAGTCCTTCTCTACTGATTAACATGTTATGTCTGTTTATGCAAAAGGTTTATGTATTGGACTATTTCTAGGTGAATTTACATTGAGGAGACCATGTTGTTGCCTGTTGTTGAAATGGTCTGGTTGTAGTTTTCAGGTCACATACAAATGATATCAATCTGACAGAGTCAAAGTGATTTCTAGGAAAAGATGTGTCTGGCTTGTTGACCTACTGGCCTTAATACATCTCGTAGCTGCAGTAGAAAAAGGAAATGTCAGACATCTCAGGAGGTTCACAAAACAGAAGCAGGAGCAAATTTAATCAACCAAACAACAGAAACCACAATTTATGGACTTGAGGGGAAAAATTGGTTCCTAAACAGGTATATTTATATTTCCTCAGGGCTTTAAACTTTGCTGGAGGACTGTGCAACAGTTTCATTTACACCATCATTCTTGGTAAACAAGGTGATAGAGGTGATCAATCATTGTGGTTTTAAATATGTGCTAAGAGAAGAAAGGAAGCATTTTGTGTTTTGCCATTACTGGCATATGTGTCATCAGATTAATACAGTGTTAATTTAATCTAAGCTGTTCCTTTAATTGAATTCAAATCTATACTGACCCACAGTGATTCCAGTAAAGACGCCTTTCACATGTGCACATTATAAGCAAAACTACTGAAAAGCTGCAGACTTTAGGCAGAATGGTATAAAAGCTTCCTCAATGGATAAAGTGCTCACTAAAAAGCGAGCTTTTACTGTTAGAGCCATCAATGATGCATGAGAAAGTGTAGATTTACTGTAGATGTAGGAGAGAAGGACCTCAATCTAGTGCTGCCTTATTCACTCATTACTTTTTGTTGGAGTGTCTTTATGCCTCTGAATTCATAAAGAATTAGCATGTGCATAGACTTTACCATGTTCACCATCAATGCCACTTCATTCAGAGTTTCACCGGATCAAACTTAGGTGGCAGCAGCAGTTAAAAGAAAAAATAAATGTATTCTGTTTGATATCATTTTTTGGAAACTAATGGACATTAGTTGTGTTTTTGAACACGATCATGTAAAATGAATTACTGGTAAAAGCCTAGAGATAGGGTGACATTTTGTGTGATGACGTGTAAAAAACTCAGGGCAGTGTGGATATGACTATAAATGAGTGATAAAAATTGAGAGAATGACATGTTGCATGTTGCATGGTAGGTTCACCAGTCAGCGTCAGGGTTATCTTGTTATTAGCCTATGTCCATCTATAGTCTCTCCAGAGTTGTATGGGTCAGTATGTTTATATTAATAATGAATGAAATATGGTGAAAAATAATGGTGAATCCAAAGAGACCAGCAGCGCTACTGCATTTTTTCACTAGTTTTTCTGTTATTTGACCTGCAAGCTCCGCACAAATGAGCTTTGTTCAAAGCAATAGCTGTGTTCTGCTGTGTTTTTAAACCCACCAATATAATGATGATGATGATGTGTAATGAAATGGATGCCTATATCGTTTGCCTGTGTCAGGAGCTGGCCCTGCTCTATGTGCATTTGTCAGTGCAGTGTGAGATGGACCCTTAACTCAGCTGATTATACTTCATTTACACAGACAGCTTATGCAGATTATGTTCATATGTGTACGGTTCTATGTGAAGTAGTAGTATGACAGACTCAGAGTAAATTCAGATTAGCGCCTCCGTTGTATGCTTTAAGTTCTTTATTTATGCTATCTTGGTTATTTAGCCTCTAACTTACTGCAGCAAGTAGTGCACATATAACAACTTACGAATGACACATGTTACAGTGAACATGCAGTAACCTTTCTGTGCCCTCTTTCAGATTCCTCTTGGTCTTCTCCTGTCTTATACTCTCGGTGTTTGCCACCATCAGAGAGTTCAAAAATAGCTCAGAGAGTGCCTTGTACATCCTGGTAGGTATCATGGTATGTGCTGTGCATAAGCCACAGCATATATACGTTTGAGACCCTGTGTTAACTCCATCTTTTTGCTTCATTGCTAAGGAAATTGTGACCATTGTGGTGTTTGGAGTGGAATACATTGTAAGGATATGGGCTGCTGGCTGCTGCTGTCGATACAGAGGATGGAGAGGGAGGCTGAAATTTGCCAGAAAGCCTTTCTGTGTCATAGGTGAGAAAACAGGGCTGAGTGGTGTCATTTCTCTCACTTTGCTCATGCACACTACATACTCAGTACTGTGCACTACACTTTTGAGGTTTTGGGGTAATGGTAAAAACAAGGAGAAGCTAAATTGTACCCATAGTCCTCTGTGAAAATCTTAAACACTTGTGCAGTGCATTTTTCAAAGGTCTTTTAGCTGTTTCACCATGATTTGATCCACGATATATATTGTATCTCTATAACCGCGTGTCACATGTCTCTCCAGACATAATGGTGCTGATCGCCTCAGTATCTGTACTGGCAGCTGGATCTCAGGGCAATGTTTTTGCCACCTCTGCCATCAGGAGTTTGAGATTCTTGCAGATCCTGCGTATGCTGCGCATGGACCGCCGTGGAGGAACCTGGAAGCTGCTCGGCTCTGTAGTGTATGCCCACAGCAAGGTGATTCTAACATGACGCTCTCTTGGAGTTGACATAAAGAACACATTTCCTAATGTTGTGA
This sequence comes from Microctenopoma stevenorrisi, assembly GCA_032270685.1. Classification (NCBI taxonomy): domain Eukaryota; kingdom Metazoa; phylum Chordata; class Actinopteri; order Anabantiformes; family Anabantidae; genus Microctenopoma; species Microctenopoma stevenorrisi. Next base: position 4,310,280 of record JAUMTR010000025.1, on the reverse strand, counting down.
TTAGAGGTTTGGTGTTATTAGCTAGTCAGTCACATGCGCTGTTATCAAAGTGTTATCACAGCAGTACACAATCAGCTGTTATGCTGTTACCCAGAACGCACCTATTCTGTCCTGTGGTTGTTAGAATTACAAACAATTCAAGTGGCAAATGTAAAAAAAGAGAATTCAGAAAAAATGCTTTCATCTGTGTAACAACAATGTTAGTCAAGTCAGTTCTTTATTTTCCACAGTGTGATCTTATTTCCAGCTGCGTCTACACCATGTTATTCTGCCATGTGTAGAAAATAAAAGTCCTGTCACTTTTATTTTAATAACCCTTGAAATAGAATTATTTCTCTCCACTACTACGCTGTGTAGGGTTTGTGTGCGATGTGGTGAGCGCGCGTGTGTGTGTGTCTAAAGTGTAGGGAGTTGAGGGAAATAAAAAAGTTTATGAAATGCTTGGCTTGCCACAGTGGGAAGGGAACTGGTGTAATCACGTCCAATATCATAACAAAAAGGCCTTTTCCCCAATTCACAGGGGTTACATCACTAGTTTATGCTGCATTGCAGATGACACTTTATGACTTTCAGTCCCCTGCTGCATATTGTATTGGTTTTCTCTGTAGGAGCTCATCACAGCCTGGTACATAGGCTTCTTGTGCCTGATCCTGGCTTCGTTCTTGGTCTACTCTGTGGAAAAGGAGTTAAATGATGAGTTTGAGACCTATGCTGATGCTCTGTGGTGGGGATTGGTAAGGCTACAGTTGCTTTCCATCATTTTAATAGATAAATAAAAATAGCACTCTATGGAGTAATAATCATAATCGATTTAATAGCTACTGTCTAATAGAGGACTGACGTGGATTAACCTTTTCACCAGATCACTCTCACCACCATCGGTTATGGTGATAAGGTTCCCAAGACCTGGTATGGCCGCTTGCTGGCAGCTACATTCAGCATGATCGGGGTGGCCTTCTTTGCACTTCCTGCTGTAAGTATGAGGGCTCACGAAGGGGACATTTGTGTTTCTTAAGCCTCTATGCATCATGGCCTTCCCTGATGTAGCGTAACTGTGGAGTATCTTTTAGTTTAGTAGCAACTCGTTCAGCTTCATGTTTGGATTTTTAGCTCTCCACGTCCCTCCAAATATTGGTATTTACATTCAGCGACTGTTAGTACTATTACTGTAGTAATAATAATAATACATTTAAATTAGACCGTTGCTATTGTTGTAACAAATAATTTCATTGCTTTATACGATCTATATGATTTAAATCATCATTTTCTTGCATTTCCATTACCTCCAGGCTTTGCAGACATTTGAAAATGTTTTTCTTTGCTGAACAGTGAGTTTTTCAGAATGTTGGAGGAGAGTTTGCTGTTGTTGCATTTCTACCTGCTGGCCAACAGGGGTCAGTAAAGGTCACTGATCTCTGAATGGGCATCTCTGTCACTATGAATCTACATAGGGCATCCTGGGTTCTGGCTTTGCCCTAAAAGTCCAAGAGCAACATCGCCAAAAACATTTTGAGAAGAGACGTAATCCAGCAGCGGGTCTCATTCAGGTATATGTCCAAAAACCTCACAGTGTACAGACTTATGAGGCAGGGGAAAATGCTGCTTTGTGCTCTGACAAACAGCTAAAATGGTTTTGTATTTGTTCATCTAGGCTGCCTGGAGGTTTTATGCTACTAACCTTTCCCGTACAGACCTGCTGTGCACTTGGGAGTTTTACGAGCAGAATGTAGCTCTTCCAATGTACAGGTATGTGATCAAGCTCCGTCAGTAAAGCTGTTCATTGTTCAGCATTTCCAATAAATACAAGTGTTTTCCCATATCACATTCTGCCACAGCCCTTAAATCAGAGATTTAGTCTAGACAGTATATCTTATTGTATTCCAAACTTCTTTGTTGATTCAGATACAACTGTCTGCTATTATCACCCCCTTGTGTGACTTTTCACTTTCTGCTTTAATAAGAGTCATTTTACAGCAGACGAATGTTAGCAGTCTATGAAAAGCTGTTCAAAAGACAAACATCTCCAGTGCTACTTTGTAAAATGACCACTTATGAATCAGCAAAAGGCTGCTGTGCTTGACAATGCAGATTTCAGCCATGTTTGCATATAGAAGTTGAAGATTGATGCTTGTCCGATTTAATAAAAAAATACATTTCACTCCTGTTTCACTCAGGTGAAAAGGTGGTGAACAGCAGAATAGATCACTGTCTAGTGCCACAGCGGTCGATGACAAGATTGAACCTCTCAGTACTGAGCTGGTGGAAACATCTTGACACAATGTTAAGGTGCTCTTTGTTTTTATCCTCAGGCTTATTCCACCCCTCAATCAGCTGGACCTGCTGAGGAATCTGAAGAGCAAATCATTCAGGTACAAAACTTTGGTGACAGAGCTGATAGCCTCACAATGATAATACCACAGTGCAGATAACAGGGATGATGGTGATTGAGAACAATTAAACGGTGAAACAATAATCTTTAAATAAAAAGACGAAGTCGCCATTCACATCAAAACTGCACTAATCAACATTAATTAATAAAATTTTTATAATACAAAAGTGGCTTTCAGTAGTAAGTGATGGTGATGTTATTCTGTGGCTCTTCCCTGCCATAGGTTCAGGTTAAGTTCTTTGTGAGAAACAAAATACTGTGTCAGGGTCATAAATAATATCCATGACACTGATACTTTTTTGCAAGCTAGATTATATTTCACATGATTAATGCATCTTTAAAGCAGCTGTAATTTTTTTATTCAACTATACTATAAGAGAAGATGAAATTTATCACTCATAGTCATAAACATCATTGTAATATGATGGAGCTTTTTCTTTGGTATTATACAACACGTATGCCATCAGGCAGCTTGATATAATATTTCCTCCTGCTTTCCATGTTGCCTAAAAAGCACTCCTTCATTGTACATATTTATACAACATATTTCTAACACCATGGAACAATATTGATAATAGTAGGTGGTATAATACATGATTTATTTGCATAACTAACAGCTCATGCTCTCTCTCCTCACAGGAGGGAGTCTCAGCCAGAAGCCTCTATCAGGTCTGTGATCTGATTTGATTTCTTTTATCCCTCTTCACCTCCTTCTGGCTTCTCTTCAAGTCTGCTCTTAGCTGCTGCTCAGGCACTCTTCTTGGGGGAGTGTATGTTCAGTACCTGTGAGGGTGTGTGTATATGAGTAAGGCAATACTGTAGATCCTCATACATGTCAGGCATGGATGTGGATACACATTAGGTGCCTCCTTCAAGAACGGTCATGCTGCATTTGCTCACACGGTGCTCAAAGACCAGCTCACTTTGGCCTCATTCCCCGACTAGAAGCTTTATTAAATATTCACAGACAAGCTGTTCTTTGATACTCAAGCTCTCAGCATCACCTTGAGAAAAAGCTGTTTTGAACACTGTAAGAGCCTTGCTTAATTTCTATTACACTGTTGACCAAAGAAACAAGTGTAATTACTGACAATGTGGTAACACTTTATCATGACGTAGTCCTTTTTAGGCCTGAAATATGAAGGTTAACGTCAGTGATTTACATTTATTCCAGTGATGAAAAATAACAAAATTCAACAACTGTTCAAAAACGGACAAAAACATTTAAAATAAACCAATATATAAAGTAAAGTGTTACCGGCATCCCAGTATGGCACACACTGCTGTTTGTGACTGTATCCACTGCTATTTTATCTTTTTGTGTCTTCTCTACTGCCCACCACTCCAGTAATGAAAATGCACACAAAGACAGACTTTGTGGGTGCTGTCCAAGAACTATTAGGTATAGTTGCTACACAGATACTAACAACTGCACTGCAAGTCTATGTGTCTCATGTCATTACTACCTTTGTTCCTCTTCCTTTTGAAACAGGAGTACAGTTCAGGTAGAGGAAAACCAATATTTTAGATGCTATATCGCTCCCTGAACTATAGTTATGTCAGTAGTGCATTAAACATAGCATATTACCCTGTTAATAATTTGTAAATCAACAGCTTTATGCCTAAAACATATGACATAATCTGCCCACACTTTTTTATCTTTTTCTCAGCAGTAAGTCAGATATACATACTTGTTTATCGTCCTGTCACAGTTGATTTATGGCTTATGTTTAGTAATGTCTTTATGCAGTTGTTTTGCTTGCTGCCTGTTTTGCCTAATCAGCTCTTTTAACTTCTGTACAGCAGTCAAGGCGCATATTGCTGAGTACCTAACAAATTATGTTTCTGTTGACCAATTCCCGTGTGTCAGGCAGCACCGACAGTATGACAGTGAATTATTTTGCATGATTTGTGTTCATTTTTTTTGCATAGATTAAGACCACAGCTCTTCCTTTTGAGATGTGCAGTGTCACCTTGCTTCCCATGCATGCTTGCTTGTAGCTTCCTGCTGCTTGCCTGGCCCACTGAATGCTCCGCTATGTTCGTATGTGGACTTGGCCTTCTGCTGTAGGACATTACCTCATTTGCATTTCTGCAGAGGTAAGACTATTCAGTGCTGAACTCTACAAAATGCCAAGATTACACAAGAGCACAGAAGAATATAGACATCTAATTACGGATACTTACTTTAAATTAATGATGCTTAAATAATAGTTAACAAAGCAGTCACATTCATTGAACTTCTCTTCTCATTGCTTGGTCTCTGCAGTCGGAAAGCCAGCCTGAAGGATAAGTTGTTCCCCAGTCCTTCCAAGGCTCCTGTAGCAAAAACAAAAGGCCAGTCACCTGGGGCAGAGGAGGGGGCTGAGGCCGAGAAGAACCGAGGCCCAAAACATGCCTTTAAAGTCCGGGGCAGCACCGCACGCCAAAATTCTGAGGGTAAAGGAACTCCACACTGTACAGAATAACAATAACAAGCACTGAGAGTACAGAGCAGGGCAATGAATGAATGATGGATATGCTCTCTGGTCTCTTTCTTATGTATGTAGGACAAGGTGGAATATTTGAAACATAATCATAAGAAAGAACATAAATAAGCATTAAAGGAGTATTCCTTTAAGGCAGTTAAATTTTTAGATGACTAAATGCACATTTGCAATGTTGCAAAATGAGTCATGAAATAATCAGCGTTCTTGCAATTGTGGTCAGGAAGAAACAAACCTTCCAACTAGGCCAGTCTACACTATGTACAGTATGTTGATCATTTTATCAGGCCAATACATACAAAGTCTTAGCAGAACATATCTCAAAATGTTCTTGTTTTTACAAGTCTACTGGTGTTGGCATTCACAGTAGATGACACCACTTCCTGCTCGAGGCAGATGACCCCCCACCCCGAGCCTGGTTCTGCTTTAGCTTTCTTCCGTTAAAGAGAGTTTTTCCTCCCCAGTGTCGCCTAGTGCTTGCGCACATGGGACTATATAGTTCTGTATATATACTTATATTTTGCAATGTCCTAAACCTTGCTATGTTGAGTGCGTTGAGATGACCTATGTCATGATTTGGTACAATACAAACAAAAATGAATTGATTTAATTAGCGCTGTAGAGTCAGTAGAGTAAAGTTCTTCAAATAAAACAACTACATACAGTATGTGACTTTTGGCTGTGTGTTGACAACTTGATTGACATTGCAAACATAAGATGCAGCCATACTCCTGCATTGATTCTAGCATATGAGGAAGGCAGAGAGCTAATTAAGCCAACATTTCAACGTAACATGGGGACAGAGGAGTGTTGATTTGGATGCTGGTGTCCAGCCATCATTTTTTGCTAGACAACCCAGCTGCCTCCATATGTCATCCAGGCCTCCGTATCACTATCAACAAATATATTTCTCTTTTTCACCATTTATTTGCCTTTTAGTTAAACAATTTAAAGCAATACTAGTAGTTGTTGTTTTTCTCCTTCCGCTTCATGGCATGGCATTAAAGTGCTGATTGAAATGCAGGACGAAGACTTTCGACTGAAGCGTTCTCCAGGTTAGACAAGTCGTCAGGACATGTCTTCAGTTTAGATGCTGTATACTCTGCAATGTCTAGATATAAACAGTACGAAAAGTTAACCTTTTATCGTGCATAAAGGTTTAGCAGGTTAGTAGCCGTTAATAGTGTAAACCAACCCTTTCAAACATGAACTAGAAACCATTCAGTGTACTCCATAAGTTCCCATGTTTGGAATTGAGTTGTCTACCATTGTCATCCTGCTAGAATCCATAACAAATCTTTTTCCATGTCTCCTCTCTCTCTCTTTTGCAGCAATTGAAGGTTTAATAAGTAAGAAATTGGGATATTTTGTTGGTTGGCTTCTATTTTAAAAACACAATCAAGACAAGTCAGCTGAGAAACCTGCATGCTTAAAAACTGCTGTGAAGATGTGTTCACTTGACATGAACCCCTTTTTATGTGGATGTTTCTTATATGTGTTTCCCCCCATGGTGACTGAAGGTTCTGAAGCATGGACATAGCTGAAAGCAAGCATGACATGATTGTAGTATTCAGCAGGATTGTAAGAGCTCCGTACAAGTGAATACACATATTTAATTACAGTTAGACAATCAAAGTTTATTCTGGGTTCAAGTCAAGTGTTGCCTAGGTGATCCTAATTTGACTCAGAAACAAAAAACCCAAAACCCCCGCTAAACATTGCATGAAAGACCTCACTTTCCCTACCAGATTCTCATCAATTGTTAATCAACAGTGATTAGGCCTTAACACCTTTTCCTCTCTGCACATGTTTCAAATCCATAGATTAGCCTTCTGGCTAAACTAAATACGGTAGTTATAATGCTAATCTAGACTGTAATTGGTAGTGGGAGGAAAGTATAGGTTTTAGTAAAGCTTTATCCCATCAGCTTTCCTATCCTTCAACTATCCTTCAATTCTGCACCAAGTTCCCTTTTTTGTTGTCCACGAAGCTTCACTCACTACGCTCAGAAACTGGCTAACTGGCTTGAAATCAACTTGGTAATTGAACTTTGCACCTTCAAAGCTCAAAGCAACAGCTCCTTCTTTGCTTCTGCTGTTGACGCTGCTTGTGTGAAAGATGAAACCTTCTTTAAGAATGTCCCTGTCTTTGCTTTGTAGAGGCGAGCCTCCCAGGAGAAGAAATTGGTGATGATAAAAGCTGCCACTGTGAGTTTCTCACTCAAGAATTACCTCCAGGGTTGAAAGTTTCAATAAGGGCAATCTGGTAAGGGCTTGCTTTATTGTGGTGGTGCATTAGACGGCATATATAGCTTGTTTGTATGACACTACGCTTACTCTGATGCCTGTTGATTATAACTTTGCTTGCAGCACTGTGAAAATAACATGTCTTTCCCCAGCGTCATGAAGTTTTTGGTGTCAAAGAGGAGATTCAAAGAGAGCTTGCGGCCTTATGATGTCATGGATGTGATTGAGCAGTACTCTGCAGGTCACCTGGATATGCTGTCTCGTATTAAGAACTTACAGTCAAGGCAAGTGCACATTGATTATACAGTATTTTTGAACCAGTTTAGTTTCTTGAGTGTTGGAATGATTGTATTATATGTATAGTTATTATTATTTTGAGCATTGTAGTTCAATTATTAGATCAAATTCAGTATATATGTATAGAATGGAAATTCAATTGTATAGTAGTGTACTGGATACACACATGTTGTGACACACATCATTGGTTTGCCTGTTTCATCTGTCCAGCTACATGTGTTGTATTCAGGTCTCAGTTCTATATTAGCAAACTTAAAGTAACTGATTTAATGTATACTGCATTTCACACTGTTTTCCGTATTAGTCTTTCACAAGATAACTGCTCACATTTGATCCCCAGAAGGTTAAATATATTCCAACAGTGAAATACATACACCCTTCATCGACAATGCAAGGCAGACTCACTGTATGTATGGGAGTGGAATATATTGAGACTTGTTCTCCATAGCTGATGATGATTGCTGGTGATTCCCACGTTGCTTCATTTTGCATTGCACTCACATCGTCTCTGTGTGCCTTGCCAGGATAGATATGATTGTCGGGCCCCCTCCCCCATCAACACCTCGCCATAAGAAGTCCACTGAAGGTCCTAGGTTAGGTTTACAGACTGCACCTTTAGCATGACCATTTAACCAGCATTATGCTTCTTCTACCATAGTCTGTCAAGTACTGACTACTACTACTGACTGTTACATGCTGCCTTATTATTTTGAATAATGAAAGCCCTTTTGAGTTTAAGCCAAACGACCTATCTCATTCAGCTAAGGAGACACTGCACATGAAAACATGATTTCATATCAAATAAACATGGTTTAAACAGTTGTGGACAACTTTTCTTAAGATGCAATGGAATAATCTATAATAATGTGTTTTATGTCGTATTATAGCAGAAAGGGCCAGAAAAGTGAGTCATACCAAGGATTTCTCACTAAATATTAATGAGCCATGTCATATGGCCTCACTCAACAGGGGTTTGACAGTGCTAGATGCTTGCTCTTAAACTAGAGAGACAGAGAGACGGCTCCCCCAACAGGAAGCAATGGAAATGAAGCATGAAGCACAATGAAAGCATGCCAAGTGATGCATTTTGGCCCTAGACAAAATGTTCATTGTATTCACTCTTTGCTTTTTAAAGACTGTCGAATATCATTATGCATGATGAGTCCACCACCTGAAATGAACACTCTTTCTCAGAAAATGCTCAAGTGTTGCTCAAGATCATCATTCATTCATTCAAAATACATTTGTTTATAGCTTGACAAGCATCATCAACATGAATTCTTTTTTAAATGTATTTTTCCAGCAGAAATCAGTCACTCTATGGCATCATGAACTTGACAAATTAAGAAGCGGCTCAGTTTATTTGAAAGAGCAGTGTTGTTTTAAATCTCAGACATTACCTTTCTTAAATGCTAGAGTTGACCAGATAGTTGGGAAAGGTCCTAAAGCTGAAGGAGAAGCTGCAGAAGATCAGAGCATGATGGGACGTCTGGTCAAAGTAGAAAAACAGGTAAGAATTTTTTGCCAGGTTTATAAAAGTCCTATGAGTTTGTTTCTATTGAGATAAAATCAGTTTAGTTATTTTTGATTACAGATTGATGATGTCTACACAATAATAATTCTGATAATGGAACTTAATTACTTAATCCTGTGTTTTTTCTTTTTCCACGCAGGTGGTCTGTATGGACAGGAAACTTGATTTCCTGGTTAATGTATATGTGCAGCGCATGGGTATCCCCCAATCTGAAACAGAGGCCTTTTTTAATTCTAAAGAGCCCTATCCAGCCCCACCTTACCACAGCCCAGAAGAGTGCAAGCATGATAAGGAAGGAAAAGAGGATGTTAAGGAGGTTAAAGAGGTGAAGACATGCTCTGATGGGTCTTTGGAAAAGAAAGATCCTTTACTGGGTCAGCCCGTGGCGAGATCGGTGGGTACTCCCTCCGGCAGCCACAGCCGTCCCTCTACCTCCTGGCAGCACCAGTTGCAGCACCCCCTCAGTCAGCCTGCCTGGAACAGCAGTGTGGCTAACACCCCTTCACCAATTGGTGGCGATCATTCACCCAGGCTGTTCCGCCTTCCGCCTCCACCTGCTCCTGCTCACGACCGTTCCTCCTCTGGCCCCGGAGGCAGTGGCCGAGAGAACAGCTCCCAGAGCAGGAGGCGCCACAGGAGGCAGAGGTGTCAGCAGGATGCCAAGGCTGTGGAGAGTGACACATCCCTCTCCATCCCATCTGTCGACCACGAGGAGTTGGAGCGCTCCTTCAGCGGCTTCAGCATCTCTCAGGCCAAAGAGGACTTCTTCGGGCCTTCTTTCTTTACAGGCTCAGGAGGGGGTGCTGGAACAGCAACAGAAGTTGGACATTCACTCTGTGCCAGGGTCAGGCCCTTCATAGCAGAGGGTGAATCAGATACAGACTCTGACCTCTACGCTCCCTCACCCCTGTCCTTCACCGGAGAGGTCACTGCAGAGAGGGGCTGGCCAGGACTGAAGTAGGTCAGAGCGTACTGCTGCCTGGTAGAGGGGTTTTTGGTGGTAGACTGGTGCTTCATTTGCCAACATGATACCTATCATGAGACTGTTGTTGCTAATGTTGCTATTACAGACTATTTTAAGTTAAGTTGATTATAAATGTATTACAGGAGATGATAAAAAGAACTGCGCCCTTTATCGCCCCTTATGTTTGTGACATAATGCTTCACAACCAGTGCTGGGTTACATTTGCATTGTGTCCATCGAGATCTTGATTAAATTAACCAAATAGCTATTTAGGGACACTGTCTTTAACTATGTTTCTGTTGTAATTAATAATTATAAAAAGTATGTGTGAGAGTGCATATGGCACTTACTTTTGCATTTAACTTCACAATGATTTATATATAAAAAAACAAGATAATACATCACTTTGCAGTTTTTTCAGTAGTGAGTGCATTTTAGCGCTCTGTCTGTTAAACACTGATCACATGACTTTGAACACAGTGGCAGTTTGTTAAAGAGATTGTTGAAGTCCTATCACAGGTTAGTGTAGCATCTTGATAACTTCTATACCTTTGAATGACTTGAAGTGTTATGATGCCAAACTCAAGCCTAGCTACAATAATCAATTCCTGCAGAGATAAAAATGCATTTCAGCATCATTAATTCAGCCAAGTGATTACTGAATACTACAGAATTCCCCACAAAGTGCTGCAATACTGTTAATAAGCCAACAAACCTCCTGCATGGCATGTTTAATGGTTGATTTAGGAACTGTGTAAAGCAGGCTACAGAATTAAACAACAGTAGCAAAGGTTCAGACAAAGAGAGCAGTAAATAAAACATGAAAATCTGCATGCACGACTGGCTTCAAGCTAAAATTTGTTCATTTTTAAAGAACTTTGGTTGAAGCCCAATTATGTAAATGCTGCCAAAGCTTGCTACTTTCAATGACTCTTCTCTTCTTCTCCTTAAACTAGGATGCAGACGTTGGGCTTTACTGGAATCAGCTCATGTGTTTTCTATTGTTATCACACAATTTGCAGTGCTGAAGTTAGACTGAGTAAATCACGTCATTGCATACTTACACATACATAATGATATTTAGCCTGCAATGCATAGTTCAGTCATTCTGTGCTGCTATGTCAGTTCTGCACTAAATAAGGTAATGCAATAAACTGAGCGAGGCAACCAAGAACCAACCTTTACAAACATTAACGCGGATTTTCCACACCACAACTATTGTTTTATAAGTAAGCAAAGCAAAACATTAAGTTGTGTGAGGACATTTAAAAAGTTGTGTGTGACCACAGAGCAAATCTTCTATGTAACAACTCAAGCCATTGATAGTGATCAAAGCATGGGATTGATAGGGACATCTGAAGCATGAACTGTTCTAGTGAAAACTAACCAGTCATAGGAAATCAACATCAACATTTTAGCATTAACACTGAAACACTGACATCGGTATTACAATTTAGTAGCGACACACAATCCATGTTTTTTTGGAAAAGAAGAAACAAATCGCTGGCATGTTTTCTACAACCCAAAGGAAGGGTCTATTGGTTTTACATTATACAGTAGCTCTTAGGTCTGCACGATCCTGTATGTGCGCCTTCTTCAATAATAAAACTTTGTACATCACAGAAGATGATCACATTGCGTATATTTTTTTGTTGTCTAACAATAAGCCACATTCGAAACGTGCTCATAAAAAGAGAGTAGTGATGCAATAGTGGCCTTGTTGCACTAGATGGCAGTCAAGACCTACAGTCGAGTGAGTACTTGGCATGTACAGAAGTTGTCTTCGCTAGGAATCCACGTCTAGGAAGAGTATTCACACAACAAAATGATATCCATTTATAGACACTCGCTGATTGTAGACTGATAAACAAATCTTCATCATCATGTCTTTATTGCAAGGCATGGTTCACCATCAGATGCTTCTATGTTTCTCTGAACCCCAACTCCAATCAGGTCTCCAAGTTTTGTAACGATGTACTCCAATTAGCTTTTGTTGCAGTCTTTAGGAGTCACATTTCTGTGTGGAGTTTATATCTCCTTCCAGTGCCAGTGTGGATTTCCATCCCCTAGCCTGGGGAAATGCAGGTTGGGTTAATTGGAGACCCTAAATTGTGATAGGCTTGTCAGAGTGTACCCTGCCTCTGGCCTAATGTTAGCAAGGATGAGCTCAAGCCCCCTCAAGCTATAACTAATGGATGGAAGGATGCTGTCATTAGTCTATGGGTTCATAGTTTTTCCAGTACACACTGTGACTCGTGTGTTAAATATATGAAAATAAAATAACTTTTGTGTTATTAGTTGTATCAGATTATAGTTGATAATCATTGTATTTTAGGTAAAGATCTGGCAGAAAAAATGAATTATACATATAAGTTAAAAGATTCCAAAGGCTTAATATTTTTTCTTGCTGCTGTAGACTTTAATTAGCACTTTCATTTATTGCTATACACTATCACTGCTAATAAACACCATTACAGTACTGTTACAACTAATACATCATTTATAAAGTGTGAGTCATCACAGCTACCTGGAAAAGCTTTCCACATGATTCTGTAACCAAAGGGATTTTGTCCCCATTCACCCACACGAGTATGAGTGAGGTCAACCACTGACAATTGGCAATGAGACATGACTATTCTCACCCTAGAGGATGGGGATCGGGCTAGATGGGGTTGAGTTCAGTGCTCTCTACAGGCCACTCAGCCTCCTCCACAACAAACTCATGTAATTATTTCTTTTTGGATCTTCCTTGTGCCATTCTCAAAATGCTGGAGAGTTGGAAGCACTCTATTTTTATACGATGTTAGTGTATTCTACAATATTATACATAATGTGTAAAACAAACTATGAGAAACAGCTTCACACCACATGTGCACAAACGTGCACATTGATTTTTCCATATAGTGTGCAGTGAATTAAGACACTGAAACTATCTTCTTGTGTGTATACATTAGACAAATGTTTTAGTCATTACTGTCATTGGTGAAACAGCTAAACATTTCCATACCTCATACTCAACTCTACATCAATTTGTTGCATATTGTGAGACCAGGGGTTCAGTTAAAACGACGATACTAATGAATATTGATTCATTCATAAATTAAAGGCAGATGATTGCAAACCACCTCATGCTTTTTTACCCTCTGCAGCAACTGGGGGATTGTAGATGTCTTGACAACGTAAAGTGCAGACGAGAGACAGACATTTAAAAATAAATCTTTATGTTTACATTAGCATTTATTCCACTGTCTGGATGCATAATACAGTTTGTAACAACAACGTACCAAGGACTGATTCAAAGTTTTGCTGTGGAAAACACTGTTTAAATAGCACAGCACCAAATCAGTGTTTCTACATAGCTGCCACGTTTTTGCATGCACCTTATCTGCAACATTTATTCAGAGATGAGTGATTTGTGCTTAAATGGTTGCAGTACATAGAGGTTGGACCCTGTGATGATGAATGATAACAGCTCACAATCAATGAATCCATTAGTGACCTGACTCTTATAAGAGACCTGTCATAAGAGATGTCAAAAACAGATGGACCGTATGCATTTTCATCATGGTATGTGAGCTGACATGTTTCACCACTGAGCGCAATGACAAGAATACAATAATAATGAAACTCTTCCAGTAGCCTCATTGCACACTTTAACTACTCTTCAGACTTTTCTTTTTTGTTTTAATAATAACATATGACCTTGATGCCCTTTGAATTGATTATACTTCAAATTTATAAAAAAATGAACTTATAGCACACAGTGTTTCTATATTTGAACTCAAATCAAATAGTAAGACTTTATTTGCTGGAAAATTACTTTCTACATTTACAGCTGAGATGAAGAAATAGCTGTGTCCTTGGCAGCAGATGTGCTTGTGCAAAGGTCTTGTGGTCTCCATGTAAACATTTTATTAATGTATGGTGTTAGTTAACATGAGCAAAATCCAATCAATGACTAAGAAGGGCAAACACAAGTGACCTTCTTTTCTGTCTCCATAGCACACACAGTCACACACACATACACAGAAAGACATGTGGGTAATGAAAATGGGGGTGGGGATTAATGGTTGTGTAAATAATATTGGTGAACATTTATCAATTTAGACAATTTAGATTTATTACCTATTGGCTGCATTCTAGACAAAGGCTTTGCAAAACAAGGGTGATCAAGGGTGACAGGGGTGATATGTATTGGTTTAGTGCATTGAGATTGGGTTTGTTTACAATTCTCATAGTGCAATGGAAATGGGGTTTTATATTCACATCGAAAGAGTATGTGAGGTTCGACATGAGACTTGACTTATCCTTGTCACGTGTAGACCTTCATTGTGCAAAGTTAATGCGATGTGATTCTTGTGACCATTTCTTGATGACAATATTCCAGTCAGTGTTATTTTTAAATTGAGCGGAGACCACATATGGTTTCCTGTAGGAGAATGGTACCTAGGATTAAACCCAATTAAGTGTTCACAGCTTATCATTAATCATCAGACAATTACAGAATTGGATTGATCTTAATTCCCCCAAGGCTTTTGCCAGAAGCGAGTCTAGTCATTAATTTATCAGATCCCAGGAAGGATATGTTGTTTTGATGTACTGTATATCTTGACTTGACTAATTATTCTAATAAACTAGTTATCAAACAGCAAAGTCACAAGTGCTTGTATGTGTACATATATTGAGGAACAAATCTAAAGCTCTGTAACTATGAATAATTATATTCGAAAACAAGATTATATATTTCATATAGGCTAAAAAGTACTTTAATTAGCAGATATTATACTTATATGAACAACATTTCTTTAATCATGCAGTTTTTAGATTAGACATACACTAGAAGTGCTGTTTCAACAATTGATGAGTAAGTGAGTTTGTGTCCTATCAGGATGCACTACCTTTCACACAATAAAAATAAAAACTGTAAAAACTGTACTTTGGTGTGAAGGTGTGCACAAGTACTGAACCCATTATTTGTTTTATCCAAAACCACTGTTAATGTATATTGGCTTCATTGGTAAAACATAAAAAAAAAAAACTAATAATAATATATAATTTAAAATAAAAGAAAACAAAGCAAAGCAAAGATTGCCATCAAATGAACTGGGAGAAGAGTTTAAACAAAGAGCAGAGTCGAACATTCACTGCTTCAAACACAGTTGCTTCTTAAATACAGAGCCAAAATATCAGCATCATCATTAACTTACAGAGAACCTTACACACGTATATTTCTTAATTACAAACATGTTAACATGTGTGGGAAGAAACAGGCAGATGGTTTGTGAATCTGTAATAATTTATGGGCTGTAGCAGAATTCTGTGAATGCGATGTTAATATTAAAATGGATTATTCACTGATTCAGTGTCATCGAAAGATTAATGAGCTTCAGACTGTAGGCTTATAAATTTAGGCACACTCTCAACAACAGCAGTAGTCTGAACTGTGTATTGTAAACGAAACAATCTTTGTGTTGCTCATAAATTACTGACACTTGTGTTCAAAACAATGCGTTGTCTCTTTCTCTCTATTCTCCAAACTTGTCTCTTGATGGGCTTCTGTAAATATAGCCCAGTGAAAATCCCATCTCCACCAGATGCCTTCCACCCACCTTTGCCAATTGGTTCCACCCAGCACACCTGTGGTATCTAAATTAGCGTCGCAGTGTCAGTCTTTTCCACTTCCTACCTGTGTCTGACTTTGAAAACTTCTGTCGGAGTGTCAGCTATCTACCAGTCTTCTCTTACTTGGAATAGATTAGATGGCTTCATGTTGTTGCCAAATCTAAGTTACTTTCCCGTGGTCTATATTTGGTTTATTGTCCCTGCAGTCCACTGCAGAGTGCTTCATGTTTTAACGTTAACTCCTTTATCCAAATGCTTTTTGGTAATAAAATACTAAATATTATTATTCTAATAAAATGTCTTTAACTTAATTGGGTTGCCATCTTTGTTTCGGATAAAGCTGTTAACCTGGAAACCAAATTGTAATCATTCCACGGACTATATAGTATTTTATCAGTTGCTATTGGAAAACCTTTTTTTAGATAGCCATGACATTGATGACTGAGAACCTTAAAAGATGTTTACTTCTATGATCTTCATCATCATCATCATCACCTTTATTTATAAAGCACTTTAAAACAACCACAGCTGACACGAAGTGCTGTACATTCAAAATACAAAATAAAATTACATAAAATATAAATAAAAACCAAATGAAATAAAAAGTAAAGGGGATAATTCAATAACTAACAAGAGAAAAAAAGTCTCACTGAGATTAAAAGCCAAAGAATAAAAATGGGTTTTAAGACGTGTTTTAAAAGTGTACAGTGAAGGGGCCTCTCTAACGTTCAAGGACAAATCATTCCATAATTTAGGAGCCAAAATAGAAAAGGCCCGGTCCCCTCTGAGCCTCGTCCTGGATATCGGTACCTCCAGGAGCAGCTGATCAGCTGACCTAGGAGACCGACAGGGTGTGTAGGGATGAAGAAGCTCAGAGAGGTAAGATTGTGAAAAAATTTAAAAACAAACATGAGAATTTTAAAATGAACTCTAAAAGACACAGGCAGTCAGTGCAAAGAAGCCAGCACAGGGGTTATGTGCTCTTGCCTACTAGTACCCGTTAACAGTCATGCAGCAGCATTTTGAACCAGCTGCAGACGTGAGAGCACCGACTGATTTACCCCTACATAAAGTGAATTACAGTAGTCCAGGCGAGAAGAAATAAAAGCATGGATCACTGTTTCAAAGTGCTGCCTAGAAAGAAAAGATTTCACTCTTGCCAGTCGCCTTAAATGATAAAAACTGGACTTCACCACTGCTCTAACTTGGCTGTCCAATTTAAAATCACTGTCGAACTTAAAACCAAGATCAGTAACTACTGGTTTAAAATGAACTTGCAGGTGTCCCAAATCAACAGAGGAGGACTCACAGTTCACACTCACACTCTGCTACCAGGCCGCCTGAGTGGTTAAGGCAGAGGGTTCGATTCCTAGCTGAGGCACCAGGTGTACCCGGTGTGTCCCTGAGTGAGACACCCAGCGCTAGCTCCCCGAGCGCCGCCAATGGCTGCTCACTGCTCCCCCCAAGGGGGATGGGTTAAATGCAGAGAACACATTTCACTGCGTGTTGTACACTGTATAATGATGTATGTGACAAATAAAGAAAAAAAAAAACAGGGACCACTGGGTCCAAATACCAACGCCTCTGTTTTCTTTTCGTTAAAGTTTAAAAAGTTTAGAGCCAACCACGCTATAATGTCTTCTAGACATGCCAAATAAAGTTTTATGAAGATGCCATCCTTCTGCTTTAGCGGCAAATAAATTTGGCAGTCATCGGCATAACAATGAAAAGAGACCCCATGACGTATAAGGATGGAACCCAGAGGCAATAAATACAGTAAAAACAGCATTGGCCCTAAAATTGAGCCCTGTGGGACGCCGCATGACAGAGTAGCGGAGGATGATTCGGTTCCGAGGACACTGACAGAGAAATCTCTGTCTGCACAAATAAGATCTAAACCAATTTAGTGCAGTGCCACCAATACCCACTACATCGTTTAATCGAGAAAGCAGAATTTTGTGGTCTACCGTGTCAAATGCAGCAGTTAGGTCAAGCAAGACCAGAACAACATTAATCTTGACAAGATTAATGGTAGACGTTAGCAAATTTTTAGCTATTTATATATTTAGCTAGCTTCCTCATCAACATCAGTAATTGATGTTGTCTTTCAGATTCCCTGACACATTAACAACACTAAGAATAAGATCTAACTTTCATGTCTCTTTAAGCTTTGTCTCCATGAACTCTTCAGGTAAATATCCGGCCTGGTTGTGACATAGTCGCTACTGTTAGTTGCTAACTTTGTCTGCTATTTAGCTTGCATGATAGAGTGGATATATAGTTATCAAAGATATGGTTAGTATTCATGTTTTCTGACTGGCAATGCCTGCTTGCTGCTTCTTGAGTCAGTGTGTCTGTATGTATTTATTTTCGCGGCCTAGTAGCAGAGTGGTTAAGGCAGAGGGCTGGGATGCAGGAATAGCAGGATCGATTCCCAGCTGAGTCACCCAGCCCATCCCCCATACCA
>JAUMTR010000025.1:4225569-4292175 GCA_032270685.1 Microctenopoma stevenorrisi | reverse complement strand
GCTGGGATGCAGGAATAGCAGGATCGATTCCCAGCTGAGTCACCCAGCCCATCCCCCATACCAGGTGTGTCCCTGAGTGAGACACTCTGCTGCGCCCTCTGGATGGGTCAAATGCAGGGAAAATCATATGTATCAATGACAATAAAATTGATCCTTCTTCTTCTTCTTCATGTTGTACCATTAACATGATCTGGAAACGACCCTAGTGAGAAGGGTGAGCCTATACTATTGAAAAATACATGTGATCCACGGTACCAAAACACATATTCTATTGCTTCAGAGCTGAGGTGAACTGCAGGTGGGTGACAATACCCCAAACGGGTGTAATATGTCACTAGTAGCTATCTGAATTATACATTATTAGTGTAGCTTAAACTAGGTGTGTACGTTACTATGGAGAATAGGAAATGGTTGAGTGGTACCTGAGCCTGTATATTTGGGAATTTGCCTTATTTCGAGTTTACTTAGCTTTCATACAATATTTTTCAAGGCTATGCAAACAAACAGCAAACTGAAGTAAGAAAAATGCTTTTCTTGTTTGTGCACATTGCACATTGGTGATATAACAGCATTGCGTGTTTGCAGTGTTGTCATCATGTAAAGCCAGGAAGGACAAAAAGGAAGGTAGGAGGTGTAAATTGAAGTTTCTCTGAACACTGTCTTTAAAATCCTTGACGTTTTTCTTTTGATTACAGGAAAAATAAACAATCCCCTTTCAGCAGAAAGGTGACATGGGTGTTCAGAAATGTAGTAAATCCCTCACTGGGCAAGATGATTTATGTGTTAAGTAAATGATCAAAGAGATTAGTGCTATATACAAAAGTCAATATTTATCTTAAATGTGGTTATGATTATGAACATATGCCCCAGGTCACTTAGATATTAGAATTATTATTCACATAAGTGTAAATGACTTAGATTTACTTTGTGGTTCTACATCATTACAACACTCACACTCTTGTGCACATGCCTGTTGCTGGCGACATCTGTCATTATCTCACAAGAAGAAATTCAGCAAATAACATTTTAAGCATATTACTCGCATTAAAGTTACATGTGTGCCTGTGTGACAGTTCGTGACCAAAGAAATGCTGGAGATGATATGAAAATGTGAACAGTCATCATAAAAAGATTGCCTCTGCCTAAAAACATGGATTGAGAAGTAAGTCTTGTAATGTGAACAGAGGTTACCTTCAAGAATGTGAAAGTTGCCAGATCTTTTTTTCACACTTTACCTAAGTAGTGACTGATGCCAGTCGTGATTACTCAGCAGTATCTAGAATGCCCCATATAAATTTGACATTGGCCCGGGATATTGAATTGGATGCTGAGATCCTCTTACGTCTCTGCAGGTGAACCATTGTTTTTGTTTCTCTGCCTTGGTTTTTTTTTTGTTAAAATACTATTTTAAGCCTTTAAAGCAGCATGCAAAAGAACTTGTAGGTGTAAAAATACAAGGTTTACAAGATGGTGAACATAAAATTGTATAAGATATGATGCATTTTAATAAAATCATGTAAAATGCACGTATGTATTTACATGTGAATATTAACTGCTATAAATATAATATGTAACTTCAAGTTCAAGAGTATTTATACTGTTACTATTGCCACCTATATTACTGCTAATCTTCCTTACTAAGAAATGCACTTACCAAAGCTTTTATATTAATGGAGATATAACAGAAATCTGCTGAGTCCATTAAGGTCACTCTGTGTAGCTCAATAAATCCTTCTCAGCAAAATGAACAAAACATAATTTAACTTAGAGAAAACAAACACAATTGAACTTCCAAGCAAACAAAGAAACAGTGCTGCGAAAGCACAATAAGAGTAAAGTTTCAGCTAATGCTGAAGAATGTAGTTAATTATAGTGAATGTGAATTTACGTTGTTAAAGTTAAATTGAGCACGCCTTATGCTGCAGCTGGAAGAAAGGACAAAGACTGCATTAAATATGCGTTGCATATTTTAGCTGAAAAACACGTCACGACTGTCTAACCTAGACAGGTAAATCGAGTTTACTGTGATCTCCAGATTACTAAAGCTGATATATACTCAAGACAGAAAATTATCAGTGCAGAAAAAAATTCTACTTTATGTACAGTGTGTGTAGTGTAATTTAGTTGTGGTGCTAAGTGATATACTTTATTTCAGATAAAAAAATCTGTTTGCCTCATCTGCATGGAGGGCTACAGCACAGAGTTTGCAGAAGAGCAGCACTCTGGAGTGGGTGAAGATTCCCGTCAGTGTGATTACATTCATCAGTATTCAGCAGGAGTAGCTTGGCAGATCACACACATCCTTGGGGGAAGCCTTCCTGATGATCTTAGACTTGATTCAGATTCACCTTGTTTTTTTTTTTTCTTTGAGTGAATGAGTGATACTACCTGATGGCAACAGTTAAAGGAAGCTGTAAGGCATTGTCACTTGCTGCCTGTTTGGGAACTGATTTAACAGGTAAAAATCTGTGATTCATGAATTCAGAGCAGAATGTCAAGGGGTTGCTGAGTGTATGGGCGTTAGATGGCAGGGATGCATTCTTCATGAGGGCTTTAGCTACCCTCTGGAGTGGTAAGGCTTTCTTCTTTTTGGGGGGGAGAAGGATAGAAGAGAAGGACGAAAGATGAAAACACACTGTGTAAAGCAAAGCAATATAAATATGATAGATGATTGCAAGGTGAATGACTTGGAGCAAAATGTGTGGTCTTGTTCACAAGTTAAAATGAGCTGCAAACCTCCGAAAGCCTGAGAATATAGGCTCTTCAGCAACATTTAGGGTTTGAGGCTGGTGTTTGACTGAAGACTGTGAGGTCTGGTGTGAAAAATATAAGCTGTTGAGTGGAATTGAAGGCTCTTTTTTCTTTTCTTGTAGCAAAGTGTGTGTGGTAATAAGAAGTTGAAGGTCAGAGAACCAATCAGCAGTTTAAAGGGGAAGAAATTGACAGATATATGTGAATGAAATAAGCTCAAAGGAAGAACGGGTTTTAGCATAGATGAAGCTTATGACAGAAAGGGTGTAAAGGGAAAAAGGCAAATGAAGGTCCTGAACATTTTAACACTGCTAGGAAGGACAAGCAGTGTAAGTCTTTACTAAGAGTAACATACAGTATAGTATTAGTGGGGAGTCCACTCTGAAACCACTCTGAAGCTCAAGCAAAGATGGATGCTGATTTTGTGTTGAATTTAATAACTGCTCCAAGAGGAACTGCAGCCTATTTGCTTACTATCTGCAGCCCAGAGTGACTGACTGAAGAGTGCTAACCACCAAGAAATCAGTTTAGTCGCGCCTTCTGGGTGTATGAAAACTTGTCAGTACTGATAACAGAGCTAAACAACATGAGCAGAGTGTGGCTGAGGGAAGCACATTTACATGGCTATGTGTAAGACGTCTAAGGTGTGCCTTCTTTAGACTTGATGGAAGATAATATTTGCATAAAAGCTGAAGGTCAGTGTACTGGTTAATAACCTAAAAGCCTGGAGAGTATATTTATTGGCTTAAAAAAATGAAATGATATGTGAAATAAAATATTTCTCAGTTTATCTGTAAACAAATTCTTTGACCAGTTTTGGGTTGGTATTGTTTCCTCCAGATGTTCATACAGTTTTCTGTACAGTATTCTTACTAATTCACCAGTATTCTGTACCAGTAAGTGCTGTTCATTAATAGTTGTGGTAGGACGTTTTAAAGGGGTTAGGGTTAGGGTTAGGTTAGGTGCTATTTATAAATTTTCTAATTGAAATTCCCCATTTAAGCTTAATTTTTGGTACCAAGGGTTTGTGGTTCAGTGCCTTGGCCAGGAACATTTTGTCATATGGTCAGGAAACTAGGGAACTTGTAACTGACCACCAAATCTGGGGTTTGTTGCCAGACAGTATATATTTGTACAAGATATAGGGCTTTAGTGTGTTGTCCAGACACACCTCGACATGTAGCCAGTAAGAAACACAAATTGACCCTTGGGTTTGTAGACAACTGCTCTACCAACGGAGATACTGCTGCCCCAGTAATAGACTGTGTCTTTCATTAGGCCCTGTCTGCCTTGTTAACGCCCATGTCTTTCACGTACCACAACCCCAGTTTGTGGAGTGTGTTCCCAGTGAATGCCACTGACTATACACTATATACAACCTTTGGGAGGTAACAGTCCTCAATGATAATTAATCCTAAACTGGTGCAAAATTTTAGGTTATAGGTTATATTCTCATATATTATATATTATATTCGCAACTGAGTGCCCTTCAGTAAGTGATTCCAGTGGAGCTGTTCCAAGCTTTTGTTAAAGCATCAAAAAAATAAATACTTAGCTGTGTAAATGGCCAATTATTGGTAGCATTATTCAAAAGCAGTCATGTAGGATGGGTAACCTTAAAGTTGGTCTTTCTGATATCACAAATGACATGTGGAACTGTAACTTGTGCAACTCAGCAGTTTGAATTTTTGCAGTACCTTCTAGAAATGTCAGATGTTAGTGGCTTTTGGGTTGGAAATTACTTATGACACCAAGTGAAATGTAACCTGACCCAATACATTTAAGTTATTATGGAGAGCTGCAAGCTGCAGTATTGTACAAAAATCTTGCATTTATGGTGGGGCGAGACATGCATAATCAGGGCCATTCATCTTCCTGCTTAAAGTACTAATGCGTTCAGCTGACTCCTCAGAAATTGCTGTGTTGCCGAAATGTCTTTTCACTTCTCAGTAGCCATTGGGGATATTCCCAGGTCAATAGTTAGGCACAGTTCAGTGAAAGATGTGTGAGAACAAATAGCAAATACCTTAAACTTCAGAAAAAGAAACAAAACAATTGAGACAAAGTGTATAACTTTACATTTTTTAATTAAACCCATTTAATAAGAAATGAGCTCTGGACACTTTATGTACACATATGATGACTGTATAGATTACAGGCAGCTCACATCACTTAATTACCATGTAAAAGAAATAATACAGAGCATTATGAACTTGAACACATTCTATCAGGCATTTGATAGCAATACTGTGAAGTGTGTCTCAGACCACAGTGGGTGGTGAGGGACAACTCCATGAGAACCCCAGGAAGTCTAGTCAAGCTCTAGAATACAATTATCGCTCATCCATGTTTAATATATCATCCGTCTTCTCCTTTCCACTCACAGACTGATACTCACCCCGCAATTATTATCACAGCTAGGGTCCAGATTTGGGGAATCAGATTCACTGCCCTGCTAAAATTACTGATTGGTATTTAATAAATAGACAAAAATATTTAGTTTATTGGACTTTATGGAGAAAGATGTAATGCTGTGTAAACTGGCTTGAGTACTGAGTGAAGAGAAAAGTACTCTGTAAGCAAAGTTTCAACCCATTTAATCACAGAAAGCTAAACAAGCAAGAAGCAGTGCCACAATCAGTCAGACCTATAGCTACACATCCTGTATCTATAAACTCATTCAAATTGACCATTTGGGACAAGTGCCGTGACTGTGTTGTTAGTATGTTACTGATGCTACTAATAGTGTAGACAGCATGAAGCATATTTGAAAAAGGTTGTGTGTCCTTTAAGATTGGATCCAAAGATGTCCAATATATTGTAAATATATTTGCAATAAATGGACACAGAAAGTGAAAGTTGTTGCAAGGATAAAGTACAGTGCAATTCTATTAATCAAATATATATTTTTTGATGTATATATTTAATAGTATAAAATGGTAGACTCACTTTTCCTCTGTAGTCACTGCTTACCTCACATACCAGTGATTAAACTTCACCTACTGTAAGCCTTGAACCAGAATGTAAGATTTGTCACTGCCATGTGGGAATAGGACAAGCATAAAACATTTGGCCCTTTAATTTGAATACTGTTGAAACAACTTCCATTAAATTAAAAGTGCCACTGGATAAGAGCCTGAAGGCATGAGTGCCCAGAAACCATCAAATGAATTAAGAGGTATATATAAAGAGAGTTTAACAGTACTTTAAATAAACTAAATTTCAGATAACTGTACATGGTTAAAAACTTGCTGAAGACAGTTTATTTCCCTTAAATGCTTATGTTTCCTGCAAATAAACTTGCATCTATGTACTTGTCAATTGGCCAGTTGTCATTATTGGCCAATGGTAATGGTAATGTTTACATTACAGCTATAGGCTTTATGCTAGCACCAGCTAAGCTAAGCTAAGGGACAAGTGCAGTTTGTTGTATGTATGTTGTATGACTGAATGACAATATAATGTTCAGGTTTTTGTATTGTCGTATTGTTTTATTCTACACTGGAAGACACCTTAATTTTGTTGTACAATGTCTCATTGCTACAATGACAATACATATTCTGATTCAGATTCTCTGATTCAGATTACATGGTGTTTATACGTACCAGGGGAGCAGAAACTAGCACTTGTTAAAAATATGTTCAGGTATTGATGCACACCTACTCCCAAAGACCTAAGATGGTGACCGCAGGGGGAAAAGCATTAGTCACAGTCGGCAGTTAAGTATTCCCTATTTAATTAAAGCTATCAAAATGAGGTGCTCTTTAAACTGAAAAATCACTAGGCATTAGTAAGGCTCATAACAATAGGCAAATGAAAGAGAAGCTTTGAAAAGGTGGGCTACTACAGCAATTTGGTCCATGTAATATTTCATATTCTGTAGAAAAGAATATTAATTCTGATATTTAAATCTTGCAAGCAACAAAAGGTATGCTATAACCATAACTATGATGCCTATTAAATGAAAAGCAATTTTCTTTTCCAAGTGTTTGAAGATTACATTTAATGTTTAATTTTAAAATCTTGAGGAACATGTCACTAAAGCTAATCAGTCTTTTTTATGCTGTGGTGTGAAAAGTATTTTATCAGTGTACTGAAAGATGTTAATTTTAAAATTGTCTCATCAGAAGGCATATATAAGGTATACTAAATTGCTTTTCACCAGAAGAATATGGATTATTTGCAATTTATGCCATCGGGTGTATTGAAGGTGGAGTTCCTTTGAAAATTACACATTTATTACAGATTTAATTTAATAATTAGATTTAAATGTATCAAACAAGTTGAAGATATGTCCAATTATTTATTGTATAGAATGCACTTCAGCACAAACCAAAACTTAGCATTCTCTTACTCCTTTACTTTAGTATGAAGTAGGGGATTTACAGAATTGAATTAAATTGAATTTACAGTTTTTATTTTGTTGTAAGTGGTTGTTTTTGTTTTTGTTGTTTGTTTGTTTCATACAGAATGTGCCAGCTCAATGTCGCTCCAGGGGGATTTATTCTTATAAATAAGACACATGAAACAAACCCTTGACAAATTGCTGCTGTGCAAGTAGGTGTCTCTTCTTTAGCTTTTCATGTTATACTGTTGTTAGGAATACCCAAGACACTATGTGGTATTGTGTGAAGGTCAAATATTAGAAATTGGACCTTTCTCACCAGTTATCCAACAAGCAAGCTCCAATTTGCAACATGAGATCTATTTTGGCACTTTTCAATAATGAAAACAAATGTTATACCTTTGAGCCATTTAGGTGTGTGTGTGTGTGTGTGTCTGAGAACCCTGTGGGAGTTGAATACACAGTATGTACACGTAAAGATTTTCTGTGAAACAGCTCACTGTGACACAGCACACAAATGTGACCCTTATAGAACAATGCAGCAGTGGTGAGCTGGTTTTGTGCTATCTAGCACTGTGTATACAGTGTGTGTGTGTATGTGTGAGGCTATCTATTTGTACTTGTTATTTTTGTACATATTATTATTCTAAACACATACTGCAACAAATCTCTTAATAGCACATTCAGTTACACCTTTTGTTCATGATTTTTATCATATATTAAAGCTGATTATTCTGTCCATATGTATTTCGTACAGACTCAACTTCTAAAGAAATAACGTCTTTTTCCCAACTAGTAACTAAATCTAAAATTAATTATTTAGGAAACTTCAAGCAGACCTATAGGTGAGTAATGAACTTCATAGTTAATGTGTGTCATTAGCCTGCTTGCTGTAAGCAAGTTTTATATAAATAATTTAAATAATTTATATTAAATCAATCATTTTATTTAGACTTGCTTTTGTGCTGGATGACTCAGTTTACTTACTGTCACAGACTGGACCACTGTGATAGGGTGTTCAAAGTGGGCGAGGCATCTGTATGTTGTTAAAAATCAGGTCACATAAACACAGTCAGACACACGTGCACACACTCCCCTGGCCATGCTTATACTGAGGAGATGGCAGCAGGTGGATTTGGAGAGAAAGATTGAGATGGATAGAGACCCAGAGAGGGACAGAAAGTGAAAAGACAGTGGGGGTGGGCAAAAGTTGCAGTGAGTGAATGTGAGAGGTAGCAGTAGGAAGTGCACCTATCATTATTTTTGTAGCCAGCACACACATTTTCTACATATTTTAAGTCTATGTAACTTCATTTATTGTTGAGGTTGTCTGTATGAGATAGTTGAGAGATTAATGAACTACTTCTGAATAGCCTAGTATTAAGTTAGTAATCAGTGTTGAAGGTTTCCCTGTTGGAAGGAAGATTTCAAAGCTATTCAAACTATCACGTTTGATGGATGACTTAGGCACCTCATACAAGATGATAGGAAAATAATATTTCTTTTCAACTACTTTCAAATTTACAAAGCTGCTTCAAATGTTCTGTTCTGGATCTGTACGTGCTTAGCTAAACTCCCAAGACTGTCTCCAACTTTTGAATAAAGTGGATATGGAAAAGGAAGACAACAAACCCTCTGGCTATTGACACCCCAAAAAGCTGAGCAGCGCAAATGACTCTGTTGTCATTCTCTGGAGAACCTTGCTGCCTGGAGTCAAACAGCCCTCCTTCTCCTCCATTATTATAGAGACAAGAAAATGAGATGGGCTCAATTATGTTTATTATTGCTCCAGCTTGTGGGCACCTACTTGAGCTACATGTCTCATAATAAGATCGGGGCTGAATATTATTATTTTCTTCGTGTTTCAGTGGAGAAGGAGGTGATGTGATGGGGCAACATTGTAATATTGCCCCAGTACCAGCATGGTACCCCCTACTTTCATCTTATTAGAAATTTACTAGGTTACACTGCAGTTTATTTGTCAAACAGCAAATGAAGGAAATTAACAGTGTAAAGCAAAACACAGAGGACAAAAGTTGCAATAAAATACAACAGTGTATTTATGTTTGACTTACTCATTATTTGAGTCTTCTGAAAATACACCTAGTATAGACCAGACTGTTTCATCCACTAAAAAGGCCAACACACAGCAGACATTCTGACTTGACATAGTAGGAAAAATAAAGGTCAAGAAGTTCTAGTAAGCTATGAGGGAAAGCCAGCCATACTAGTACCCGAATCTCCTGTGATTTGTCAAAACATCAAAAATAACAGTGGCACAGCTAATTTTAAATTGTTTTAAATTGCAAAGCAAGTTGCTCATCTAATTAATATTAGATAGCAATCTTAGTACGACCACTACCCTTAGTGTTTCTTCATTGGACCATTAAAAATCGATGCCTCCATCATACGTGTTTTGCTGAGTATTACCATAATTATGTATAATTAATGTATTAGGGACTTGTAAGCTCCTTCTCTGTGGCTTGTTGACATGAAAAACCACATCAGCAAGTTCAAAAAAACAAACCGTCATTATGTCTATCAGTTGCAGCAAATGGCAGATAGCTGTGCTAGAGCATCAGAGCAGCAGCCTCCCTCCCATACCTTGCACAGCCGTTGTCTACATTCTTCCTGTTGTTAGCTGTTGTCTAACAGTTTCTTGCTGTCTGAAAACACGCCAACTACTGTAATCCAAGCTGAAGATGTACCTGTGCAGATGGTGGTTATGTCTCACTACAGGTTTATGGTTGATACTTGTGAAAGAACCCTGTAAATATAAATTTGTGTGCATGTAAACAGAACGATTAGTTATTATTAGACCAAATCTACAATGAGCAACCTAGTCTATCAATTAGCAAAAGAATCAGAGAACATCCTTTCTGTTCTTTGTCCTCTTTCTGCTCAACTATTCTCTTCTATTATGTTTTTTCTGCACTGCCCTTCACGTATTTAGTTATTATTAAACTACAATTAGATTTAGCAATTACTGCAGAAATTGCATGGGAGAGCTGATCTGAGCCACGCCAGGGTGTTTGCCTCACGATGGGATGCGTCACGTGGGGCGTTTGAGCCAGATGCCATGCCACGCTGAATGTAAACAGGCAGGGCCGTATATAATACACTAAACCACCCTCCACAGGATTAAATCAGCCCATTTTCTATAGAAGTTTTGTATTAAATTGTTAAAAGATATCTAGCATGCTAATTGCTAAAGGCTATTAGCATGCTAACAAATGGGGGGGGGGGTTGTGGCAGTGATTGGAGATTGTTTTGCACTTTTAGCTAATTAGCATTCTAAATGCTAAAGGATCAAAGAGGCTGGGTCCATGGAGTGGGGGGCTTACTTTACACAAATATAATGTGCACAGCCCGATGATACCTCTTCTGTTGCACCAATTATTATGGCCCTCGTTTGCAGAGCATTGGCTCTATATAGTATAGTACATAGCGTAAATAAGTCAAACTAAAGCGTAAATAAGTAAAACTAAAGCAGAAATTACCTCAGTAAATAGATATTGCCCTTAATCAATTTTTGGCAATGGAACACAGCAAATTACTGGTTATATTGGTCCTATGAGGGGGATAGGTGAGTCTGGATGCTTATTAAATGTGTCGATATAAGCCAGGCAAGTACAATAAAGCCAAACTTAATCACTTTTTGGCAATAGGAAAACAGCATTTTACTGGTTGTGCTGGTCTTGAAGAGGAGTTTCAAGGGGTATAGAGGATTGCATGTTCCATAATTGTATAAATGTAAGCCACACTAGAACTATAAAACTAACCTGAATCATTATTTGGCAATGACAAAACTGTATTATACTGGTCTTGTAGAGGTGTTGAATAGGAAATATCTTTCACCTAATCTAACATCTGGTTCAGGTGTTGAGTTCAGGTGTTCAATCTGAAGATTATTTTACAGAATAAAATATGTTAAAGCTTATTGCATCACTAAAGCAACATCTGCACTCATATCTCAGGTCTTACAGTCTAAAACTTAAAACAATAATCAAAGTGTATGTCTTGTGCTTCCACTACCATTATATTAGGAAGGTACCCCCCCCCAAAAAAAGCTGAAATTAATGGTATTTAATTTCATTTTCACAACAGCACTCAATTAGGTTCAATTTAGAGCGGGTCTACATTGTGTTCTTTTACTAAACTAAGCAGCCGCATGATATTTTTTTATTATTTTATGTAATTTCTGTATTTACACTGTCACCTTCACTATTCTCTGATCTCTCTGTGACCGCCTGTGTGCGCGCGCACATTGATTTATAAGCTGCATCTTATAAAATAGTTGTCCTATTGCCTGCAGTCATTAAAGAAACACATAAAAACAATAATTACTAACTTTAATACCTCATGAAATGACGATTAATACCTTTTAATAATTTTTAATGGCCTTTTTTTTCTCGATTATATGATTTACTACCTTTTTATACTTTTTAAAACCCTGCGGACACCCTGCATGAAAATGACATTTTCCTTTAGTAATATATGTTGTTGAAAACATACGTGTAGTGAAGCACAGGTAGAACCTTTGAAAACGTGAATATACATCAGTATTTTGTATTTGAACCAAGTCCTGCTAAAGTCACATACAAACATCAGATTTGTTACTCTGCAGCTCTGATAACAGAGATATGAAGTTGTCATTGCTACGAAGGAATGTTATAATAGCTATAACAGTCTATAACAGCCCAAAATCCAACTGTGTGTACGTGTTTAATAACTTTTAGTGAAACACTATGCAGCACCTGAGCACATCATTCCGTAATCTTACAATACTATCTCTAGTATCTATCGTTGTCCTTTTCTCCTATCCTCTGGCCCTGCAGTCCACTCTACAGATCTCACAAAGAGGCTTCTACAACAGCATTCAGCGAAACCTTTGATACTCGCTCATGATGGTTATTAAGTCTAAACACAGCTCCAACCACGGGTCCATGACGGGAGTGTTACGGTTTTGTTCGGTTACTTCAGCTGTATTGTTGCGGTTTGTTTGGTGCAGGCGAACACATTTTTCCATTGCATTTAGCATGCTCTTTGCTAAAGGCTATTAGCATGCTAATAGGTTGGGAGGGATGTATTTTACTTGAAACGCTGTCATGAGGTCAGTTTGCAGCTAATCACCGGTGATCAGATCTGCACAGGACTTCCTCATCTCATTGTTGTAATGTTACTCTCTTAAAGTTAAAAACACAGACAACAAGCCCATCCTAAACACGTCCAGCAACAGACACACCACAACCAATCACATTAGGTATGCAACAAAACCTATTAATTAAGCATGGACTGGAGAATCTCAATGATTTCAATGATCAGTTAAGAGCCTTGGTCAAAAGATTTTTGAGTAAATGTTTCTGCACCACTGCCAGGCTTTTCTGTGTGCATCTCTTCACAATAGGAAATCAAGCATATTTCTACTAAAAATATTGGAAATATATTTTTGACTTTAAAAAGCAATACACAATTGCTTTCATAATAAAACAACTTGCAATGCATTAGGAAATATGACCACTGTGCATGTTTTATAGTAGCTTCTTATAGAGAGGTCAGCGCACCAAAGATGGCAGAATGGTGAAATGTTACCTGCACTAATAATGTCATTGATGGATTACCATTTTGTAAAAAAAAAATCACATGCGACTTCCTGGGAAACACAATGGGATGGCAAGGAGGGATCAAAGGTTAATAGTTATAGAAGTCATCCAGACACATTGGATGCCGTCAAGTTGGCTTGTGATGGATGAGGGAACCTATTGCAACATGATAGAGACAGCCAAGGGTATTCAGGATCTTGGTGTCACCATGGGGCTGCTCTCTGTGGCTGAGACAAATCACTCTTAATAACACTAGAGATTCTTCCTAATTCACTTGACATTTTAGAAGCGTCTTGTTAATTCCACTCTGTGCCTGAATTTAATTCAAAGAAACAGTCCTACAGCAATTTCTGCTTGGCAGCTGAGCAGGAAGTAGTGTAGTTTCATATAGTGCCGTAAAAATAAAAATGTCAGTATGCATAGCCATGTGAACATGAAATGGTGCTTACAGTCATTATTTAGCTGGTGCGAGACTAATATACTGTAATTATTTTCTTCAGCATAGCTTCTTACCTAACTGCTTGATAATAGCATGATTGTCATAGTGTTCACGGATTTAGTCAGTCAGTCTTTTAACTTAAGACATGTGTTGCCTTACTCTTTATTGTAATTCTGAATGTTTTTATTCCTCCCATTGCAACAAGGCACTCAATAATACCTTTCAGTCATATTTCAAGGGTTGGGGTGGTTTTTGTGTAAATGTGTTTTCTTCATGAAAGTCTGATTTGGGGCCATTGGCATTAGGCAAGCATAGGCCACCTAAATTTCCAAAACAGCTGTTTGTCAAATTCAATTTCCCCTCAGAAAAAAGTGAATTTGTGCCCTTGCACTATTCCCTTGAGAAATCCTCCTCAGCTGTTTTAACTGATATGCCGCTGACACACCAAGGAATTCACACCATACTCCCCCATATGCAACACTGTCTTCTAAGCACATCCTCCAGATATCACATTTTGCAGCCATATTATTGAAATGATGCACGGTGCAGGTATTTATCATTGCCCATTTACCATGTGGAAGTCATGGAAGGTTGATATTGCTGTCTTATGTTTGGTTTTATTAAACTATAAGGCAATAAAGAAATATTAGACAAACGTGAAATCTTCATCAAAATGTGTATACAAGCATAACACTGTTTTTTTTCTCTCTCTTCTGCTGTTGCTTTTCTAATCACTGCAATTGGAAGTGGAGCTGCAGGGAGATTAGTATATTAGTGGATCTCTTTGTTTTTTTATTTATTTATTTTTTGTAGTGGTAAAACCATTATTCCAGATCATGCTTTTTGCTTATAGAAAAAAACCTACACTTCAGGTGCAGCAGTAATCATGATTTATCAGGCGTATAAATGTACATAATATAGAAATATATATTATGAATTACGAATTCAAATTTTTGTTACCATCTTTGCAATGTGGGGTAAATTATAGCGAATATAACTACAAATGAACTCCAATCAGCATCCATATTATACTTTATTCTACTGGGTTATCTATGTAGCCTGGATACAAGCCTTGGAGCCTCTTTGAAATCATTAGGGGAAGTTTTCTCATACAAAGTCCAGATAATGTCACAATGCGATGTGCATTGTGACATGCCATACCTTCAGCTCCCCTGCCCCTAACTCAAATCATGTGAGTTTCTCTCCTTGTGAAACACGTCTGACTTGGAAAGTCTCCCTACAATGTCTGGACCTAATTCTATACATACATTCTAAAACTGAAGTTTCAGGGTTGAATTACAATGACCTATAATTCAGAGTAAATACAGAATTTCTAGAGAAGGTGTGTACTTTTTGTCACATCTGTTGATCTGTTATAGGAATAAGAGAAGCTTAGCTAGTTCAAAGCAGTAAAGCTTAAAATGCACTGCAGTACATCACAAAGACACAAAGGCAAAGAACAGAAAAGGTAAATGCTGTTGGGTCTGAGTGACATGGGAACATACAGTATACCCATCAATCCGACCTCCAAGAGTCAAAGAGTTAAAGTTAACAGTATAGTGGGTGGTCTTTCACTAACAGGGATGCACCTTTTGGATAGTGGCACACATATGACATATGCCATATTTCCCATTTGTAATTATGCTATGCCCCAAGTGTTCACAAAGCCACTGCGATGCAAACATGCCATATAAAGCAATATTGGATTTTTGACAGATTATTCCCCCTCCAGGGCTATGTCGATACCTGAAGCCTCAAAGAGACAGAAAGTGAGGGATGGGGAATGTTGGAAGGGAATGAGAAAATGGCTTTCCTAATTCAACTAATTACACAATAGATGAGACGATTGGTGCCAGTCTGGGTTCTGACTTTTAGGTTTACCTTGTTTTTTACTATAGCCTCCATCTGCATTGAAAAATCAGACTCAGCAGTAGCAGCACAGGGTTGTAAAACATGTACATTTTGTGTGAAGTAATTAAATTGTAATTGAATTTTGCTGCAATCACTGTTTACTAAAGGTTTTTACTGTATTAGGTTAAACCTCAGGTGGCTGTTGAATTAAACAAGTCTAATATGAATACTGTGTAATCTTAACAAAAGCATTGAATGCCTAGTTCATATCACAAAGCAATTTTACAGTAATTATGGTTGATGATTAAAAAAATAATAATAACATACTTTTTGACATATTGACATTTTGATATCTGCAATTAAGGTGTCAAGGGTTTGGGGCTAGTGTCTGTTTTATGACATATGGTGAGGAAGAACAGGGAGTCAAAGCACTATTCATAGAAAACATTTATTGAGAGTTCAGAAACAGCGCCTTTAACTCTCTTACTTACTAAATATTCATTTGATTATAATAAAATAACCCAAATGCAAAATAAAACATTGCTCTGAATAATTGGTGGTTGGAGAGAAGATTGCTATTGTCAGATAACTAAATCACTTTTACACACAATTAGGAAACCTGCCTAGTTTGGGGCAGTACATTTATTTCAACTCTTCATAAAACCATGTAGAATTGCAGAAATCATAATTGCAACACATAAAAAAATGTATTTGCTCCTTTATTTGGATAAAATTAATTGAACAACATCTTTGTTTTAACCATGACCTGGATGACTGAGAATCTTCACCAACATAAATATATTGAATCTATACAATTAAATACTTTTTTTTAGCTTAATGGTACTTGTATCCACTTGAAGGCAGATGTAATCAATGAGTCCATCAATGTTCTTTCAATCTCTTCTTGTAAAGTGATTCTTTTAAATATTTGTTGTAAGTGCTTTTTGTTTTAAACTGTAAAAATATACTTAAATTGTAATATTTTAATTCAGCTGCTAAACCTTTGGGTTTGTTTGGATTTGGATTTGAAAAATTAGAGATATGTACGATAGGCTGACTATTTTCTCTTTTTAGACATCACCAGTTTATAGCTAGCTAGTTTTACTCACCTTCAGTTTTATCACACAGACATGCTTATTTAGAGGTAAGAGCTTTTCCCACAATGTCAAATTAGTTCTTTAAGACACTATGACCATGTCTGAGTGGCGGAGCCATTTGAGTGGAAGGCTGTTGGAGGCTGAAGGAGATCATGTGCCCCCAGTTGTTTCAGTCCAATATAGAAAACAAGGACAAGGCTTTCTGTCATGTTTGAATAATAACTGTTGAATGAAAGTGCAAGGTTGTATGATGCCTGGGAAGTATTTCATATTGCCAGTATTTTGTTCTATTTGTTGGTATGATTGGAAAAGCATTTTACTATGCTATAGTAACTATACTATATGAAACAAGTAAGTCGAAGAGAAAACAGTAAAGAAAAACGGCAATGTAAAATCAACAGAAAACTTCAATAAAACGTACATTATTAAAACGTGACATGGTAGGAGAAATATTGATAAAAAAAACATCTTCACTGCATCTAAAGAGAATCTATTATTTTTATTGAACTCAGACATATTGGAGTCTGAAAACAAATTAAATGAAACTGGGTATAGTAGCCGCACATTTTTTTTCAAATGTGAAAGGCAAAGCTAAATGAAATGACAGAAGATCTCTCTTTAGCCTTGACCAGCATCAATGCAGTAAGATTACCTTATGTTGTGACTGTATAGCACTGTGCATTCTTAAGAGCATGTGTGTGACAAGAGGCACAAGTCGTGATATGTTAGAAGATGTGCTCTGCTTCAAGGTTTTGTTGAATGGAGGTCTTTTTTATGTGAAGTGCAGTTTACTTTCTACATACAGTACAAAAATTATAGTTTTGCAATATGGTTTAAGTAATGTACAGTGTGTTTCTGCTGTGACATCCATGCACATCATTAAAACGACCTAATGGATCTGTAAGATCATTAATACCATATATTACATATGATGGCATGAGTACTGCTTTTCCTTGGTTTAATGGAGTTTGTTCCCATTGATTTTCACTCAATATTCAAAAAAATACTGACCTCAAACAGCACTTATATTATCATCTGGTAAAAGAACTGCACTGAATTGCAATCGGTTTGATTCGAAAGAAAAAATGTCCTTGTCATTCGAGTTACGCTCATGTAACCTTTCCAAAGGAATCAACAGATGGTGCACTCAGTGATATTTTGTTAAGGTTGTGTGTACATTCCTAGCAGATGGTGTTCACCTCACAGATGCTGCAGGTCCCCCATGTTTGGTACCTGATCCCTGGCCATCTCAGCTCGCCCCTGAGGCTGTTACAGGTGTATTCAATGTTGGCATCCGACTATGTCAATATCTGCCTCTGCCCACATAATTCGGGGTTGCTTCAGCATCTACCCACTGCTTCAGGGTGCTAGTTCTATCCAGTCTGACTCAATACTAAAAGAAATCCAGTCAATAAGCAAATAAGGTGATAGTTAAAGCAACAGCACTATTAATATTCTTGTTATTATTTAAGCCTGATAGCATAATCCTTAGAGAAGCAGTAGATATGATTGACAGGTGATTCTGGCAGTCCTAATAGCCTAGGTGATTATGCATACATGGGACAAATCCCTGTTTCTGTGTGGGTTTGTGTGTATGAAGGTGGATGCATGTTAGAGTGTAACAGAGACAGCTGTGTGAATCACTAAAGAAAAACATGCACTGTTGAGTGCAAGCTGACCGGGTGATCTCAGATCCTGAGGCTGTTTCAGGTAGCTCTCCTCATAGAGGCGGCCTTCAGTGGGAATACATTTGTCAATACTACAGATGCTTCACTGGGTTTGGGAAGCCCATGAACAATGCTACGAA
The DNA here is from genome assembly GCA_032270685.1 of Microctenopoma stevenorrisi. Lineage (NCBI taxonomy): Eukaryota > Metazoa > Chordata > Actinopteri > Anabantiformes > Anabantidae > Microctenopoma > Microctenopoma stevenorrisi. The sequence goes on along the minus strand of JAUMTR010000025.1, from coordinate 4,274,282 downwards.
ACACTTGTGATTCAATTCCCTCATGACTACTGACGTAGCTATCATTAAATCTATTGCTTACTCTCTCACAACTCTTCTCTTGGCTATGTTAACATGGAGCATCGTAAATCATTTTAATAAGTACGGAGTAGCGTAGTGCATGTGTATTATACATATTTAGACCCCTATTTTTATTGAATAAAGGAAACAATAGATTTGGTAGACTTAGCTCCATAACAGAAATCCTGTGAGAACTATATCTATGATCTTAGTCTTAGATTAAGAGCAAAGTCAACATGCATTCTGTTCAATATCGAATCACTGTGCTTAAAATTGTGAACACAAACATTAAGTGAAAATTGATTAGGTGAGGAAAATGAAAATAAAAAAAATTCACAGCCTTTCGGTATCGTGATTGGCCAGAGTTTAGTTTAGTTTCATTACCTCTATTTTTTCCTTCCTTCTGTTTCTGTCACTCATGAAAAAACACTGCATGACAGGACTTAATATCTTCTAGAATAGACCATTTAAAACTGTGGCATCCCCATATTTAAATGATCTCCCACTAAGTGGTGACTGGCTTGTGTCCCTGCCTTCAGGTCATTTTTTGTCATTGCTTTCTTAATGTGGGACTCTAAGTTAGAGCGTTAAGTCCTTGTCAAAAAATCCTCTCAATGATTTACATTAAAATCCAGTAAAGATAAATAAAGTCATTGTGTACCATTGCCAGTTATGCCTCAGTAGACAATGTACTGGTCAATTCTTGATAGTTAAACTGCCTGGCCAAAAAAAAGAGATTTCACTAAGCAAATAAGTAGGTGTCTATCTTTCTATTGGATGATTACTGCACAGAATAATATGTTTCAGCTGGTAACACAATGAGGTCGGTCAACTACCTGAATGTATCGAGTGACCAGGTTTTTTCATCAGTGGAAGTTTTTCTTCCCTGATGGCACAAGGAAGAAAAAGAAACACAGAAACAATAGCAGACCCCATGAGAAACCACTCTTATGCTCCAATAGCCTAGCGTGGGAACGGCTTATTTTTGCCTTACGTTAACTTGCTGTATAGTCAAAAGAAATTATTTAGCCCAAGAAAAAAGCAGCATAACACCATTTACCTCTAAAACCTTTGTCTCTAAAAAGGTTTTACCCATCATTTAGCATTTCCAACCACACTTGAGCTACTGGAACCACACTATAGCACCAGCAAGGCCTGTAGAGTTCATACTAAGAAAAATTGTAAATAAATTAACAATATAGAAACTCCCTAAAAAACTTACATTGTACAATTTAAAGGTAAAAATATGTCCATATGTTGAAAAAAATAACATTAGTTCAGATATCACATCACATTTGCTACATGTGGGTACATAGTTTTTTTCATTTATCCTCTCAACTGTCTCTCAACTCCTAGATGTTCTCCCCAGGCGCACAAGAGAGAATGACAAGCCGAAGCATATTATCACCATTAGTAATTTAGACTTGGCAGGGTATCGGCTTATTTGAAGCCCTAAGGATAAAACCCAAGTGAAGTTTTTAGTTGTTGGTCCTTTAGAGGACAAAGAAAAGTTTACAATGGAAGTGTATTTTGCATTTTTTTTAAATGTATTTATTTTTATCTGCAGTACTGAATTGAGTCTGACTAAAGTTTAAAATCATGACATACTGTATCTACAACTATGGTATAGTATTTTTATAATATTATGTTCAGCACTATAAAAAAAACAATGCAAATGCTCTTCTTTCACCTCTCATCCAAAAACATTCTTCAGAGATGAAGATATCTCTTCTGATTAACTGGCTTGGACTAGCAGGTAACTGAACTGGTGTTCATTATTTTGACAAAAATGTTTCATCTTAACTGACAATTATTAATAGTGTTGTAGTCAAGACTGCCTAAACCAAGACACACTAAGGCGATGCCAAGACCAAGACTGAAAACAGAGTAGGGCTCTCTTAATTTTGATGATCCATCCATCCATCCATCCATCCATTATCTGCCGGTTGATTCGGGGTCGGGCCCAGACCTCCCTCTCCCTGGCCACCTCCTCCAGCTAATCTGGGGGGAACCCAAGGCGTTCCCAAGCCAGTCGGGAGATGTAATCCTTCCAGTGTGTCCTGGGTCTGCCCTGGGGCCTTGTCCAAGTGGGTGTAACACCTCCCGAGGGAGGCGTACAGGTGGCATTCTGACCAGAAGTCCAACCCCCTCAACTGACTCCTCTCCACGTGGAGGAGCAGCGACTCTACTCCAAGTCTCTCCTGGATGACCGAACTTCTCACCCTATCTCTAAGTGAGAGTCCAGCCACCCTTCGGAGGAAATTCATTTTGGCCGCTTGTATCCGCGATCTTGTTCTTTCAGTCACTACCCAGAGCTCGTGACCATAGGTGAGGGTAGGAATGTAGATCGACTGGTAAATTGAAAGCCTCACCTTTTGACTCATCTCTCTTTTCACAGCAACGGACCGGTGTAGAGTCCGCATTACTGCGGATATCACACTGATCCGTCTGTCGACCTCTCGCTCCATTCGTCCCTCACTCGTGAACAAGACCCCGAGATACTTAAACTCCTTCACAGAGGCAGCACTCTGTCCCCAACCTGCGCCTAGAAATTCTGTCCATAAAAGTTATGAACAGAATTGGTGACAAAGGGCAGCCCTGGCAGAGTCCAAAATGCAAACAAAGCTCCTGCTCCTCCTGTACAGGGACTTAGTGGCTCGTTGTAGCGAGCCCCGTACCCCGTGCTCTTGGAGCACACCCTACAGGATCCCTCGAGGGACACGGTCGAATGCCTTCTCCAAATCCACAAAACACATGTGAATAAGTTGGGCAAACTCCCATGCCCCCTCCAGGATCCTGGCCAGGGTGTAGAGCTGGTTCAGTGTCTCACGGCCGGAACGGAATCTGCATTGTTCCTCTTCGATCCGAGATTAGACTATTGATCGAACTCTCTTCTCCAGCACCCCTGCATAGACCTTACCGGGGGGCCTGAGGAGTGTGATCCCCCTGTAGTTGAAGCACATCCTCCGGTCCCCCTTCTTAAAAAGGGGAACCACCACTGCCAATCCAGGGGAACTGCCAAGACAGCCCCACAACATCCAGAGATTTAAGGAACCCCAGATAGACCTAATCCACCCCAGGGGCCCCGGCACCTCGGAGTTTCCCAACTACCTCGGTAACCTCAGCCCCTAATCTGGACGGACCCACCCCAGAATCCCCCGGCTCTGCTTCCACTAGATGATTATAAGTGAAAATGAAAATCCAAATTCAGTAGTGAAAATATTGATTGGTTCAATATTGAAGTGTGTCCTGGTCTTGGTCTCGGCAATGTCTTGATCTCGTTTTAGACGGATTTGACTACAACACTATTTGTTAATATTGTGGCGATGCCACAAAAAATTCAAAGTAAAATCAATCATTCAAAAAAATATATAAGTAGGTAAAAACTGATCTGTGAGAGGAGTTGGAGGAAAATATTTTTTAAATATGTACTGTGTGCTTTGGTAATTCATCCAGTTTTCATTGAAACTAAAAACAGCAAATGTCAAACCCTTAGGTGTTTTCTGAGGAAATCCCTGGACTGGAATGGAGGCATAACAGACTAGTAATGCCACTATGGCTAAAATGTATAGACATAATAACTTTATTACCAACTAGCTTGTTCAATTGTCAGGAATATGAAATGCCAACACGCTGCACAACTTAACATCTGAAGCAAAGGTCAAAGCGTGTGTTTGGGTATCATCAAATCCTTTCCATAAGGACAAGTTGAATTATTAAGGAGGCTGCCGCAAGAGGTGAATACTGTTCTTACTTCTTTACTATTGGAAAAGCAGGAGCACAGATGGTCCTCCTCATCACTCGAGGAAGCTAAAGCTTGTATATGTGCATATATGTAGATGTGCGATGAACTAATGTGTATATTACAACGTGATTTACCAGCCTATTTATGCTCCCTGGTCTTTATAGGAAGAAAGCATTTCTTGTCTAGTGCCCCCCTGCTGCTGTGTTGTCCCACTTATAAATTCCTGCTGGACTCCTGTCAACAGTCCAACTAAATAATCGGGTATCAGATCTTTGTTGGTAAGAACGTACAGTACATCTGTGTTTATGGCGGCATACTGGTGAGAGGAAGCTCATCATCTGTCAAATCACTGTTAGTCATCACTAGATAAAGAGAGTCTTTTCTTTGATTAGGAAAAAAAATGTGTGCACTGCGGAGGCTTTACTCTGTGGGCTCATAGTTTATTGAAAAGAACCATATTTGACAAAGTCTTCTTTAGCAGCGAGATATATCTCGGCCTGGACATCTTTTGTTGCACGCTCATGTAACTTAGACAGAAATAACTGTAAGTGAAGAGGGGTTCTGGCTTTAGCAAAATCTCAAGTACACCTGACTTTTTTCAAGTCAAGGATTTTAAAGTATCTCCAGTTTTTTTCTGTCATCAGAACATGACATGTTGGCATTTATGGGGGAATGTAAAAAAAACCCAACAGTAAACACACCTCAAGCGAATGCAACTGTCTCAGAAGATGACCAACCTTGGCACTGAGCTCTGCTGACGTATAAAAGCTGTTAAGGAGACTGGCAGTGAAGCACAGCGAGGTTGCAGTGAAGGAGAATCTCTGTGTGTAAAACATTACATGGAGAAAACATTAACAACAGATGATGCTCAGTGGGGGTAAGCTAAAGGGAGGGGATCTGGACATGATATGCTCCAGGGAAATGGGACAGAGATGAGATTGAAGAGTATCCAGAGGTCTTATGACTCATTGGCACTTCTATCAGACTGGACTTTGACAAGCATCTATACACTGGCTGCACACATAGGTGATTGTAACACAGCTTGCATACAAATAACAGCCTGTACACACTTGCCCCTAAACACACACACACACACACACTGTTCATGGGTTTTCATGGCAAAAGTAAAATAGAGATAGAAAACTGAAAAAGAAAAAAAGTGGGAGGGAAAGACAGAATGCAAAGAGAGAAACGAGGTGTTAGTGTGTGTGTGTGTGTGTGAGAGAGAGAGAGAGAGAGAGAGAGAGAGAGGAAAATGAGGTGAGGAGGCGGAGAGATGAGAGGCGAGGGAGGGAGTAATATAGACAGGGAGGGTGGAGAAGAGAGGGATAAGCCACACTTGATGAAGGATTCCAGTGGAGCGAGGAGGGACTTCCAAGTGTTGGATCAGGAAAAGTAGACTACAGGTCTGAGGCCCCTCATACTGACATTCAGACTGAGCAGGTGAAGGGAACAAATGGACAGATGGAACCAGGAGGACCACCAGGTAGAGGGCTGACACGGACTGATGTGACCTCTCCATGGGGCTTTTTAACCTGAACCTCCAGAACAGAAGCTTTTACAAAGGTTTGATCAGCTCTGTGGTTGACTGATGACCAGGTCTGAATTCTAGCACAGAGGAGTTCACTTAAGAGTTGGTTGTTCCTGGAGGCGCTATGGATATGTACACATGTTTGAGCTTACTTTTCATCACTTTTCCTCTACAAGGTAAATAATTCCTTTTCCTGTCAATAACCTTCACTTCATTCTTTATTTTCTTGGTCAGTATGTGGGACAAAGTAGATGTCAGAGAAGGGGGAGGGAGATGTATTTTAATTTTTTTGGTAAAGCAGGGCAGGGTACTTAAACTTTTAACATCTCAAATTGTTTTTTTATTCATTCTGTGGGGAAAATATGGGCTCATGTCCATAGGTGGATTTGCTTGTGTATTTCCATTATTGTACCATAAAGGTATGATTTTGGTGTGTTTCTTTTGCTTGGGATGGCATGCAGTAAGGGAGTGAAGATGATGCTAAACAGGGAGTGCCCTCCCCTGACTTTGTGGCTTTTTATTGAAATAAAATAGGATTCACCCTCTTTACCACCTCAATTATTTTTGTTCAGTCCCCAATGAAGCTCTAGGGCCATTAGTCATTAGAAGACATAAGTTTTTACTGAAGTCTAATCTGAAAAGCTGAGTAATACACACTGAAAAAACATACAACCTTCAAGACACAAACTTTTGTACTGTTTTTCTTCAGTTTCATTGGACAAGTGCTTCTGCTGCCTAGTGACCTGATTTGCCCACCTAGTTGAGGAGCTGCATTCACTTGAGGGTACATTGATCCAACAAACAGAAATGGGTCCAGTAGCTCTGACACATATAGTTAACTAACACAGATCAAACTTTTTCAGCTTATGTATTATGGAAATATATTCAAATAAACAGAAAAAAAATATTTGCTGTATGTTTTATATTAAATAGTTATTTTCTGTGTGGTCTGTATCAGTACCTGAGCATACTGGTTATCAAATAATGAAACAGCAAACATAGAAATAGGATATGAGTATTCTCACAGATGATCGGCAATGTTAGGACAGGTGTGTGCAAGAGGTAAAAAGTTTTGATATAAAAAATGATTCTTTTGTTTTTGTTATTTTAAAAGAGTAGTAACGGCACAAACTGAAGCAAACCCATTCAGTAGTTACCTCCTGTACACATTAATGCTCTGAGGCACACATTGTCAGAAACAACCCATCTAAAGCATTTAGTTGTAAGGCTGCTCTCTGAGTGGATGTGCTGAAACGAAGGTATCTCTGTCGGTCTTGCTCACCCAATGCAGAGACATTTCAAGGTTGTTGGATGTCTGGAAATGTCAAACAGATACAAGAGAAATAAGGGAGAAGAGAGAAGGTGGGGAGGAAAAGGAAACCATGTCCTTTTAATAACATATTGATCCTAAGCTTTTAAAAATTGTAGATGCCAGTTTTCAGGCAACTGAAGGACAGCCCATCAACTGTGATTGAGTGGGTAGGAGAAACTGAGAGAAAGGCCAGCAGCGTGACAACACCTATGTCCTAATTTAAAGATTACAAGTTATACAGTAAGAGTATGCCATCTTTGCACAGGGAAGATACATAGATTGAAACAATATACAGAACATAAATGATTTTATTTAACAGTGATTTATTAAAAGCTAATAACAGCCTAAGCCTAATTTTGCATTCTCAGTCAGACTCAAGTTAAAATGAAGTAATAGAAACAATTCAATTTCAATTAGTGAACAATTTAAATCTGATGAAAGTGTGAGTATCAGGCATAATAAAATATTAGTGAGGGTGGTTTAAAAATCATAGCTGTAATTATGCAAGCAGAAATAGCTAATAAATAACCCGCACAGATGCACAATGAACAGAACAGAAAAAATCCTTATTGACTATGGAAAAGGACACAAACACAAAAGACTTTGTACTTTGTACCGCTCAGACCTTGAGACATTCCCAGCACCTTTAATTCTTCCCAGACCTCGTTAGGTCATCCTTAGTGCTATTTGAGCTGTTTTTAAAAGGGGAGAGATTGAGTTGCTCGGTCTCTCAGTGAGAGAGTGGTGAGACAGACAATTCGCCAGACAATTCGCTTTATCAGCATGTTTGTTCAGAGACACGACGGATGTCCTCAGATTCAGATTCATCCTTCCTCTTTTTGCTTCTCTCATCGTCTAATCTCGCAGATACAGACTCGTGTAACCATACACCACCTGTATAATAGAGGTCACTCTCCTTTTAACATCTACTCTGTATCTACAATGGATTCTTTGTGATGGCAAGTCTCATCTAATAAATCCATTATAGATGAATATGTTATAGATGGTAGAAAATAAATTCAATATAAATGCAATGCGTTTCGAAGCCATGGTTTATATTTAATACATAAATATGAAAGAAAAGCTGGTCATAGGAACATATAGGTCACAGCAGAGTCTACAAGCAACTGATATGAACAAAACACAAAAGATTTCCAATATTTTATGCAGACATCACCGAAGGTCATGCCTTATATATGTGTATATGTCTAATGTCTTTTCTTTTTTTTAAAGTTTCTTCCCAAGTTGGACTCCATGCCCATGCTGAAGAAAGGCTGCTTCAGGATTTGTTTGCACATTACAATAAGCTTTCCCGGCCTGTGGAAAACACATCGGACACAGTGCTGGTCAGTTTTGGACTGTCTATTGCACAGCTTATTGATGTGGTGAGTAAAACTTCATAGAATTGTTAAGTATATAACTTTATAAAAAATTATTATTATTTTCTACAGTTTACTGTTCATCCAAATCAAAGCTACACCAGACAAAAGATTCATTTAAATTATATAAATAATTTATCAGCAGAAATTAAACTGCAATTTGTGAATTTGTGGTCCAGTTATTTTCACAAATTAAATCCAGTCATCAAGTATTCTAACACTGGCAGTAAATATTCAAAACTATCTCCTCAACAGCACGCAAAGACAGATGGTAAGAACACAGTGGTACCTTTGCATTACAGACCCTGAGGAGTTTTATGCACATGCATTTTACACAAATGATGCTGCAGACTCTCTGTTGACTGAGGTAAAACTAACACCCACTTGGAGCCATGCAAAGTTGCCTGGTGTGGCTTTAAGATTTAATATGCACAGCCTGCATTCCCATAGGTATGATTCTCAAGGTTTTTGACACACAATTAGGTGGCAGTGCTTGCTCCACATGCCTGGTAGTGAGAGTCAGCTCTAGGTGAAGTTGTCTTCTTCTACAGTGTTTTCACTGACTGTCTTAGATGTTGGTGGGGAAGAGCTGGAGAAAGCAGAGCAACAGATTCAACACAGTGAGGGATTTTTTGCATGAAACCCTGCCTAATATTTTCTCCTCCAGTAATACACAACTAATCTGTCTTTATAAATAGAGGGTTGCATTTTGATTTGTTCTAAAACTGACTCATAAGCACACATGGCAACTTTGAAAACAATCTGTGAGCAGAAAATGAGATGTTCATACAAAGTCTAGAATTCTAGAGACACAACACCGTTCATTTGTAAGAAGATGAATGTCACAATAATGTACTTTCTGTTTTCATGAAACAAGGATGAGAAGAACCAGATGATGACCACAAATGTTTGGGTCAAGCAAGTATGTAATTATAAGATTAAAAAAAAGATAAGACCCAGTATACAGATAAAGCATGTAAATGTGACTCTTTTCTTCAGGAATGGAATGATTACAAACTCCGCTGGAACCCAGAAGATTACGAAAATGTGACCTCCATCCGTATTCCTTCAGAGATTATCTGGAGGCCTGACATTGTCCTCTACAACAAGTAAGGATCTGCGTAAATAAAGCTTGTAGAAATTATTTTTACTTTCACACATGGTGGTTGGTGAGATCCCAGTGTTTCTCTTTTCAAGGCACAAATAATCATACATCAACTAATGTTCAGATTTTGACGATTCTAAATCTAACAGATGGTATGACTGGAGGGAAAACATGAAGATTCTGTTAGCCAAACATCCTGTCCTGTGCCAATGTCATAAAGTAATTCAACTAAAATAAATGTGAACAAGGTCAAACATAATGGATTTGGTTACAAACAAAGCTGGGTACATTGTATAAAGCAGTACATTAGTCGGAATTAGAAGATGAAATGTAATTGGAAGTGTTTCAAAGGTTTAACCCTCGTGTAGATTTATGCCTTGTGTAGACCTGCATTTTTTTTACCATAAATAGGAGGAATCGGCTAATGAAAAACTGTATTAGAAACAGCCTACCAAAGTGTGTTGAATACATGTCGACTCCAGTTTTGTGGTGGAATGTAAAATATTGCATAGCAGTTTTATTTATCAGTAATAATTCCTGCAGGAGGTATTTGAAAAACCTCTACATCTGATATTGAATAAAAAAATGACAGGAAGTGAACCACATAAGTAGCAGGTTTTGAAAACAGTCTTTGACAGACTATAAGCCTCACAGGATTTACACTTTATGAAGATCTGGGCATCAGAGATGTGAATGATATGAGAGTATTTTTTAAAAGGCTTTGAACAAACCAGATATGAAGCTTAGGTGAGATGTGTTGTTTGAGCTTTATTGGGTTAGAATGCAGATTATATTTGTTGATGAAGTGCCATGGCAGGCAGGCTCATGTTGATCAGAACAGATAAATGCAGGACAGAATGATGTCAAATGATCTAGCGGTAAGGACGTACCATGCGTTATATCTCCACACTGACAGTTTTTAGTGACAGTGAGATTAGAGCACTGACTTCAAATATTTCTTCTCAGGCACTTAGGCTTCGCCGCATCCACTTTTTTTTTTTATTTGACTTCTCTTCATGACAAGTGAGGACATTTTTTGTTGTGAACAATAATTGTTGGTTGTAAACCCCAGGAAGAAGCTAGAAGGTGGTCAATTAGTACTGCTCGAAGAAGTCAGCAGCTATAAACTCTTAAAACTCAACTTTTGATGAAAGTAACATTTAAAAACTCACTTGTTTAAAGAACCAGCTGATGACCACAAATGTTTGTGTGTAAAAAGTACTTCTAGTGAGTCTACCACACATATACACACTCATATAATTGTCTAGCACTAAAAAATTCCTAAGCATGTTCTTTATCAAGCGATTTTTGTATCTATGGGACCGAATGGTAATTGCTGGTGTCTTCTCTTTGTAAGTCGCTTTGGATAAAAGCGCCTGCCAAGTAAAGTAAAGTAAAGTAAGAATGTAATGTACATGTTTCTAAACATGTTTCCACATCTCTCCCCTCTTTCATCTGCAAGCGCTGATGGAGACTTTGCGGTAACTCACCTCACAAAGGCTCATCTATTCCATGATGGACGGATAAAGTGGATGCCACCAGCCATTTATAAGTCTTCATGCAGCATAGATGTCACCTTTTTCCCCTTTGACCAGCAAAGCTGCAAGATGAAGTTTGGCTCATGGACATATGACCGCGCCAAGATTGATCTGATCAGCATGGCGAATGACGTGGACCAGATGGACTACTGGGAAAGTGGCGAGTGGTTTATTGTCAATGCAGTGGGCAAGTACAATACTAAAAAGTACGAGTGCTGCACAGAGATCTATGCAGACATCACTTACTACTTCATCATCCGGAGGCTTCCGTTATTTTACACTATCAACCTCATCATCCCCTGTCTGCTCATTTCCTGTTTGACTGTGCTAGTGTTTTATTTGCCCTCACAGTGTGGAGAGAAGATTACCTTGTGTATCTCAGTTCTGCTCTCTCTAACAGTGTTCCTCCTACTGATTACTGAGATTATACCATCGACATCCCTAGTGATTCCACTGATTGGTGAATACCTGCTGTTCACCATGGTCTTTGTCACGCTTTCCATCATAATTACCGTCTTCGTGTTAAATGTGCATCATAGATCACCACAAACCCATGGCATGCCCCACTGGGTGCGAAGAGTATTCTTGGACTTGGTACCTCGAGTGCTCTTCATAAAGCGTCCTCCAGGCACAGCAAAGCAGAACTGTAAGAAGCTAATTGAGATGATGCACCGTCCAACCACAATATCCGCAACAGGTAACTCACAGGCCTTTTGGACAGGGTTAGAGACAGGACTGAGACAAATGGGACAGGCAGATAATATGCTACCAAAGACTCGGTCTGACAGTCCAAGCATCCTTGTCTGCTCTCCGTCTCCACCTTCTTCCCCTCCTGAGGATGGCAAAGAGGGAGATCATCCACTTAAGGCCAACATTTTTTGTCGGCCCACATCCGGTCAGTATTCCGTTCTCTCAGAGAAACAATCCCTACGTAGACAGAACTCAGCTGCCTCATCTACATCCCAGTTGTCCTTGCCACCCTCTTTACCACTGGGTCCAGTTCGCAGCCTGCCCAAGGAGGAACCTAATACATTGGCCCCAAATGGCCGATCCCACAGTGTTGAGCAAATGTGTGATCAACAACAGCAGCTTGCTCAAAGAGCTGGATATCGTTGCCGTTCACACAGCTTTCAGTACTGCTGTCTGCATGATGATGAACCTGGGGTCATAGGCATCACAGGGCGGGTGAAGAAACAAGGCCCCACTGATCACCAAGCAGAAACCCTCGAAGCAGAGTCTGCTAAAGATGAAAGCACCCAACAGAACTTAATGATTCCTATTATTTCGCCAGCTATGCAGCGAGCCATAGAAGGAGTCCAGTACATTGCTGATCATCTCAGGGCAGAAGATGCAGACTTTTCTGTGAGTTGACATAATGATCATTATTATTATTATATATATTATATTATTTTTATACTAAGCAAAAATGTATTTCTAAATGCTTATGTAATGGTAAGACTTAAAGCATGCATTCAGTATCTTCAGAAAACCCACTATGGCTTAACCATTTTAATTAAAAATTTCAATCTGAAAAAACATTTTTTAAGACCTGTGTATAGGGAAAGTGGGCTACAGTATGCTTTGTAATCCAGTCCAAGTGTGGTTCCTACTGTACACTACCATATGCAACTGTTTGCTCACTTTGTAAAACAAAGTGTAACATTATCCTTGAAATTGCCGTACAGGACCACAAAGCAAGTGGGAAGGACTGCTGCATTAATCATGGGACCTGTGGATAGTAGCCTAACAATGCCAGCAGCATTCTGCAATGCAAGCAGCAATGTTTTGGGAATGAAATGCAGGATAGCCAAAATAGGACCATGAATGTGGGAAACAGTATCAGATGGTTACGTAACAAGAAAAAAAAACAAGATAATAGTGATCTGATATTTATGTAGTGGTGTAGTGAGAATTTATTTTTGTTTTTGACATTTAGTTCTGTTTAGTTCCTGTGTCCAGTACAAAATGAATGGTGCATTTATGGAATGGGAGAATTGATGTTGACTTCAGCTATGGAAAAAGGACCTCAGTAATTTAACACTGAATTCTTAATGAGAGACAAAGGAAAGATTGATGGATGGATTTGAGAGAAACCAGTCAAGTGTAAGAATTGACATCTGTTAAAAAAAGAGAGGTGGCGTGGTGCAAAATGTGAAATGTCTCTTTCTCCTGTTTCTCTTCTCTTCTAGGTGAAAGAAGACTGGAAATACGTGGCCATGGTCATTGACAGAATATTCCTCTGGATGTTTATACTGGTGTGTATACTGGGATCTGTGGGACTTTTTCTTCCTCCTTGGTTGGCTGGAATGATTTAGAATTTCCTCATCAAGAGAAAAATCCAAGAACACTAACATGAACAAAGGCTGTCTTATAGTATTCACAAAGGTTATTGTTACTCTCAGAGGGTTACACACGGAGAAACAAGATGAAATATCTATCAGTGATTCCATTGGGGAAATAAATTCTTTATGGGGGCAGAAGGCCAACAGTGAAACCATCCTTCTGCACCACTCCATTTTGAGATTGAGCTTTGTCACTTAAGCTGCCACCCTCAAGAAAACAGTGATAAATAGATCTTTACCATCATCTCGATGCATGCTCAATAATCCAGGTAAGGAAATCCTAGACGTTTGATTCTGTTCATCTGGACCAGGTTTTTAAGTAGGAGAAATATATTGAGACTTATCCAGGTCTCTTCCTCAGTCTCAACTGACTGCGGGTTTCCCCAACCTTATAAACAGAACCATTGTGTAATCACAGAAACTAGTACCATTGACAACAATGGGCCATGTGATTAGTGATATGCAAATTGTCCACTGATTAGTGGACGTGTGAACCATTCGTTGGGTGTTGGGAAATAGCTACAATCACAGCATTGTAAGATGGCCACAGATGTTCCCTAACCAACTTTACCATTTACAACTGTGAATCACAAGGAGACAAAGGCATTGAAAGCTTTACAGTGTATACGTTTGGCTTTAATCTCAATTATCGCACATATAAAACAGCAGAGTAGCAGTTCAGTTGGTAGTGCAGTCTTCTATGAACCCCAGGGTCAGTGGTTCGACTCCTGTTTCCTCCCGGGCCACATGTAAAGGTGTCATTGGACAAGACACTGAATCCCATGGTAGTTGCGTCATCTACAATCTGGCAGCTTTTCAACAATGATTTCACCAAGGGGTCAATATAGTATATTAGTAGTAGTAGTAGTATTTTTCTGACAACATCATAGGTGACAGTTAGGGCTCTCAAAAATATCTGTAAAAAAATCTTGATTTGTGCAAAATGATTAATCAGATTTTAGTGCTTGTGCTTCTCGGAGGGACTGTGCGTGCTTGTGAAGCAGTGGTCACTCCTTAGTTAAGCACACCTACGGTTCTGTGATTTTGCTAATGCTTCTCTTTCAGCAATCGTCTTTGTTGCTTCTACAGCAATTTGTCGTTAACAGGGAAAGATTTAAAGTCACTTTCTCTATCCTAGTCACACAGAAAAGGCAGAGGCTCATTTAATTTGATAAAAGTAGAATGGAAGTAGAATTGATTGATCATCCAGATGAAATTTTTTGTCAAGCATTATTTTCCAGGCAATAATATTTAATTTTATGCATTGGTATTTAAAGAGAAAGGTGAAAATCAATGAATATTAGTTTTAGAGACATTAGTATTATTAAATTAAATAAATAAAGCCAGCCTCTACAAGACATTTTTACAAGTGTCAAAAACGTTTTGCATTCCATGCAGAAGACTGGATAGACCTGCTCCTCCAGCCAGTCCGTCAGAAATGGTTAAACCTTCTCGATGGAAGTGAAACATTTTCAAGAACTTAGGACAAGACCAATTGTTGCCCGCATTTCGTCTAGTGGATGGATTTACATGAAATTTGATACAGATATTAATTTTTCACTTGTGATAAATTTAGTCCAATACTTTGGGGCTTTGTTACGACTAAACACCTGCAGAACTGATGCCATCTACTTGAGCTTGTAGCTGTACTTTTGGGTAGGAACCCACCGGCAGGCATGAGCATGACAACATGTTACACTAAGACAGCAAAAATGATATCTGCTAACATCAGCATAATAACATTTTTATTTTTATTTCGATGTTAGCATGCTGACGTTAGCATTTAGGCACTGTGAGACTCACAGAACCATTAGCATCAGTGATGCATTTCTGTCACAAATTCAGGTAACATTAACATTGTTGGTATTGTAAAATATTTAAGAAGTTAAAGAATAATGGTTTGTACTAAAAAGAGAAATATGTCAAAATATGATGTCAAGGTAGTGTTTCAATGAATTGTTGTTTCAATACATAAAACCTGAGACAGTTTATCTTTATTGAAAAAAGGTTTATTTTTTGATTTTTTTTTATGCATCATATATCATCTTTATGTGCTTAATTAATAGACAAAGTAGATACTACTAGCACCTTGACATACATAAATAATGTCATTAAATAACTGAGCAGCTGACTGTGGTGTATAACAGCATACTAAAACAGTCATCTATTTCCTGTTTAAATGTTTACTTTTATTTTTAGTTGTACTGAAATGTGAATCCTGTAAAATGATTTTTTTTTGTTATGTTTTTGGTATGATATGTACATACTGTATTTACCAAGTTTCCTTTATAGATGCTTTACTCTAGTATAATAATGTAGTTTTATTGTGACTGTTGTTTTTCAGTTTTCATCAATTTTATGTGCATAAAATAAAGCTTTATGGAAAAGGGATTTGGAACGCATGGAATATTTGTATACAATCACTGAATAATTTATATGATTCTATGAAAGTCTCTTTGGACTTAGGTACAATCGTATTATTAGAAACACAGAACATAGATTTAAAACATGTAATGTTATACTTGAATACCTAAAGTGATGAACTCAGATTTGACCTTGGGCAACAAACTATTGTATTTCCACTGGTTCAGCAGAAGACCAAGCATTGATCACTACCTAAAATCACAGACAGGATAAATATGGAAACGGAGCTCTTTAAACAAGATTAAATACCCGCAGCACTGTGTATTTATTCATTGAATTCACCATGAGAAAACTGCTGAAATAAGGCTGAATGGTGGTCTGAAATATAAAACAGCTCTTCAGTTCTGTTGCATCTCCAACTGAATAACAGCTTTAAAAAAACGACAAGCTGATGCTAGTTCTTGTCCACATACCCAGATTCATAGAAAGATTTTCATTACATTTACATAGTGAATTGAATTGTAAAAGAAAATGAGGAGAGTTATTTATGAAACCATGCACCACATTTCCATTGAATCAAAATGTGGGGATTTCATATCTATAATTTAATGAAATACTTGTACAGGCAGATTCTGTGGGAAAATGCTATGCATGTATGCAAAGTTAATTACAAGCTAATGTTATTAACCCTAACCCTACCTTGATCTACCTTCAATGCTTATTTCAATTAAATCATTGTCTTTGAAAATGACAGGGCATTGATAATTCATTTTGATAAGGAGGGGTGTTTTATTGAATCACTTGACTAGTAAATGTATTGATTATGCTTTGCACATAATGAACCTGATGGTAATGCTGCTTGCTGCTCATTAACATTTCCACTGTGCAATGTACAGTATGTAAATTATACTGTACATGTATTTTTACTTTCATTTAAAACATTAATTCCTATAGCAGGTATATTCATTTCATATCTATATGTTAATTAAATGAATTGAATAGCACAGTGTACTGTATAATTAGGAGAAAGTATGTATTCACTATGTGTACTGCACATACATGATGGGTCATATGTACTGTATGCAAGTACTGTATGCGCACATTGTTCTGTTGTGTTATCAGCTAAGGAACTGAAGTCTCTTGTTTCTAGCGGAGGCAATTACTGTTTGCTAAGCACATCACACTCAGTTCAGTCACTCTGGCTATGCCTCTCAAGCATTACCTCCTCACATGCCACATGTAGTTTTCCACTTCAAACTTCCATTAAATCAGGCAGATGCTGTTCTCTAGAATGGCATGTACATCCAGAATTCAAAGCCAACCGAGCAAAGCAGCCAAATACTTGTGACTGGCAAGATTACTGAGTGACAAACTAATGTGTTAATAACCTGTAAATCCTGCTGAAAGAGTGAACATTTTCATATCTGAACGAGAAAGTCTCTGAATTAGTCTTTGGACTATTTGGTTATAAACTGAGCTCATAAAGGCGTTAGTGAGGGAGCAGCTGTTTGTTGATTAGACACCCTCAATATGAAGCGACATCATTTGGTGCAGGCCCATGAAGTTGGAGTTACGACAGGATCTCGGGAGTTTAAATGCTGCTGCTGGCGGTGGTGGTGGAGTACAGCCAGCGGGAGTCCCCAGACATAATGGTGATTATGGTAGTGACGTGGTGGATGTGGGTTGCACAATAGTAGGTCTGAAAGAGGTGGGCAGATCATATTGACAAGCTAGAGGGATGCTGGCAAATAGGAGCCATCAGGATTGTAAATTGTTTGGTAGAAAATCAACATTTTGGAAAGAAAAAGATCAGAGTCAGACTGTTCACATCACATTAATCGACCAAAGAACAAGACAGTTGTTTAATTTAGGTATATGAATTCTTAACTGCAATCCATGTTTTATTTCAGGTTTAGAGTCAACCCAGTTTTTACAAATGAAAAAAACCCACACATTGTTAATGTGGAATAGGCAAAAAGTGAGTGAGGATTCAGAATGATCATTTTTGTGCCTGAAGCTCTTTGGAAATCATACTTGAAGCTGGCGGGTCTGCTGAGGTTAAGGCCAGGTGATAAAACTTAGCTCTGGGGCTATAAAGTTCGCCAGGACAGGTGCATGTAGCCCCCAGCAGTGCTCTACTACAGCTTTTCCAATTTGACGGGATGAACACTCCAAGCGATTTATTATGACCTGGAGAAAAACACTGAAGATACAGCAGCAAACATTACACATGCTAAACAGCAGCATAGTCACTTTGAATCCAGACTAATGTCAGCGTATTTTAAAGCGCTGCACTCAACTATAGGCTCACTGAGCTATTATTATCCCACAATAAATACTTAAATGAGTTCAAGATCATTCATCTTTGACAAACAATCTTAACTTGAGGCCTACTTACTGATTACTGCTTTTCCCTTAAGCTCTCCTGGTATCGTAGTTTTCATCGACAGGTATCAGTCTACTATTTCAAGGATAGATTAATCTTTCATACTGTTGCGTGTGTGCCAACGTGTCCACAACCAGTCCGGTACAGTAAGTGCTGTGGGTGAAATTACAGTAGAAACTGAACTTGCATATCAACAGAACCATCTTCGTGAGAACACAACAGAGTCCGGCTGCTCGATCTGGTAATACAGATGAATCTCGTGACGCAGCTTCAGCACATGCTAGAATGCAACATAGCAAAACAAGTAAGGAGGTCTGAAACTTCCTGGGGCATCTGTCCATGCCATGAAAAATGACACAGTGGAAATCCATTCGTTTTCTTAACATTTATAAAATGCCACCCGTACATATCAGATTGCAAGCTTGCACCAGATGTTACACATTCAGAAGCCAACCCCTGTCGCCCGGCAGCCCCTGGCTCAACGGCTCAGCATGAATTCCCAAGTAAGACATCTGTCAAGGCGACCTCCCAATCAATTCTCCCATCACACCTTCTTAATCACATAATCCAGGTTCTGATAAGTGCTGATTAGCTGTGAAAACTCCCCTAATAGGCCTGTCTGAATCCATACATGACACAGATGTCTGCAGGAGTGTGCAGTGCATACAGACAACACAGCTTCACCTGGATGCACGCACACAGTAAATCTGGTGCTGGCCTTCAGAAACTGGATGCTCATGAATGGATTGAAGAGTGAAGCACAGACCCCAGAGGGATCCCAAGTGAACACACACACACACACAAAGACATGTGCACACACCGCATTTTGCTATTTTCTGTGACAATCAGCAAATTTAGTGTGATCCCTCCAGTCACCAGCAATCTGAAAGTGCTGCCACTCAACTTATCAGAGCACAGGCTTTCCTCAGGGCACTGAGTGGAGGGTTCCTGATTTCAGCATGTGCGGCTGCCCTCTGCTCCGACACAGTCCATCTAGAGACTTGACGGATGGCTTACAAAGTCTTTCTCCCAGCTGCTCTTATTGCTTTAACGTGACATATTAGAATATCTTCCCCCTTAAGGACAACACAATAACTGTGACATGCTGACGCTGACCACTTTCCTAGCTGTCTTTTATGCACTCACTCTAAACTTCAGCATATTTTGGCAGGCCGGGTTCTTTTGAAAAGCATTATTAAAAATGTATGCAGCTAGCTAACACTAAGGTTCTGTTTTCTTTGTGTCATGCCAGGTTATATTCAGATTTGAAATAGCTCGTTAAAAGAAATGCATAGAAAGATGCTGAACTCATCCACTGCTGCCCGACGTCACAACTTCAACCTTCACATGAGGGTCTGAAAGGCATCAATGCGTGAACCACCCACCATTTACAGACAATGTGGGACAGGTCTATGTGCAGGCAAGCTGCTCTCCAAATTCATTATTCAATAGAGAGCTTATGGTCCAAGCTTCAAAGATGCTGTGCGAAATATGAGGTGCGGGCGAATGACTTCACTTCACTTCAAAACTCTGTAAAGGTCTCCAAACTCTGTAAGAATCAGTTACCAATCGAAGTCAACTTGTACAGCCGAGCAGCTTCTGGCCTGGTCTGAAAACCTCTTTCACCCGTTGAACATTCTGTGACCGAGAATAGTTTACACTGTGTGGTTGTGTAAAGGTGGACGGTTAAAGGATACTGTAAGGAGCACTATCATGTCCAAACAAAGGATGTTTAGTACATATAAAGAAAATGTTCATTACAAATGACATTTTTACATTTTCAACTGTATCATTTAAATTGAAACGATGCTCGAAAAAATTGCCCGGTTCTTGAACCATATATGAGAAACAGAAACGATATTCAGCATATGTTCCATTCCAAATGAAATAAGCACTACTGCCAGCTCAATTCCATATATTGTTTGGAAATAATGCTAAAAAAATGTCTTAAAAATTCAGTGTAGCAAGTAACTGACAACAAGCAAAGGACAAAAGTTCATTGTAGGCAAGCAGAGCTTCACTTCTCCTCCGAGTCTTTGAGAGAAGTGGGCCTAGAACTCAGTCATCTTCTTGTGTGTGTCAGCCTTCCTGTGCTCTTTCTGGATGGACAGCTCCTGGGCTTTCTGCTGGGCCAGCAGCCGGTGGGCTGCTGACAGCTTCTCTTCCAGGTGCTTCACTATGGATGCGTCCCTTTGCACAGACAAACAACAAATAGATTATGAAGTGAGGAAAGACGAGGAAACAAGTTGGCTTCACCTGCACTTTGGAAAGTAAGCTGGCTATGAAAGCAAGCGTCTTACCTCAAATCTTCACACCCCATTTGTGATTTCTCACAACTCCCACAGTCTTTCTAATTTATTTCAAATTACTGACTATTTTACTAATTAGTGCTCATATTTTAAAAGACATTATAGTTGTGGTAGCCAGTCTTTTATGTACATATAAGGTTGTAAACGTGATCACAGAGCTTAGCGTTCATTGCATTTACAAACATCTTGGTTTGTTGAGGGGCAGTTCCCAGCCTTGCCCAAGGTCGTATTAGACATACGTAAATGTTGAACTGACCTGTTTGTTTGCCTGCTGAGTGACTCGGTCAGTTTCTGAATCTCCCTTTCTGTCTGGGACACCCTCTCAGCAGCCTGAAACAGCTTCACATTCAGATTCCTCTTGGTGCTTTTTCCTCCCCTGTAAGCCTCCACTCCAGTTGCTGCTGCACCATGCTGAGCACCCCCCTCAGCATGATCAGTGGCCTTGCCTGCAAGCTTTTGGTTGAGAAAGTCAAAGACAGTTTGGCGCCCTCCAGTGGTGACCCGAGGTTTCCTGCGTTTCTTTGGACGCCCCGTTGGGGAACCGTCGTTTGCTGCCTTGCTCTGTGTGCGTCTTTGGGTCAACTCGGCACACTGGTCCAAAGAATTACCTTTGGGTAAGACCACCGCCATGACTGGCTCTACTCGTCCCTCCTGCAGCTTTCCTAAACCTGAAAAAACAACAGATATAGAGTCAGGAAGACAAACGCACTGATACCGTGAACAGCAGCCTGTTGCTTTTACACAAAAAATGTAAATGTGTTTATGAGTAAAAGCTGCATTGTGACAACAATATTTTACATGAAAATGTTATTGCAAACTACACATTACTAAACAAGAGACATCTTCTGAACATGAAAAGTAGTACACTCGCACTTACCTTTGCCATATTCATAGCCCATTTTGAGCATAAGTTTGGAACCGATGCCTCTGGTATGTGCCTCCCAACCACCAAAATTAGCAGTATTTATCATAACTGCCGATTCTGCTTCAGAATCCAAAACTGTTGAGTAAAAAAAAGAAAAAGTTAATCTTATTTTTAACTGTCAGGGAGGAAATACATAAAAGACACATGTAAATGTTTGACCTATTACCTTCACCTAAAAGTAATTAAAAGCCCATTAACTTAGGAAGATTACAATTTACCAGGGACGGATTTTTTTGTATTAATAGGTAAAAAAAGGGCAGGTGAAAACATTGACCTTGGAACGACAACCCATATTTAAACGCACCCTTTGCATATGCCACGTCATCTGCGTCCGAGTCAGAAGAGAGTGCGTCATCTTCTCGCAAAGGGGGGATAATGCAGTCAGCCTCAACCACAGCATCTTTGAGCAGCAGTGAGTCAAACTTCACAGTGTAAAAGCCGCTATCTATTTCTGTATTGAGGGAAAGCATTAGAATCAGCAAAACCTGCAAACTAGAATCATGTTATTTATCACCGTGTCTTTCTCTATCTTTGCCACACTGTGTGAAATTTACTGCACAACTTATCAGAAATTACTAAGTACACCACACGAGTGGAATACCTTTGATTTTGGCGGGGTACCAAATGGCATCCTCATGCCGCACCAAGCACGATGAGCCTTCTTCAAGATTACTGAGGTCACACTCCACAAAATCTCTGAGCTCAGACACATACACGACCTGACCATGAGAAAACCTTCAGAAAAAAGAAAACAATTGTCATATGAAGTAAGAGTTAAATAAATGGGTAAATAAAAATGTAGCTCTGTATTCCTGACTCCAGGAGAAGTCTGTGTACTGTGGACAACTGGTGACGCTTGCTGGATGATAACTGCTACTACCAAAAAGGCAGATATACAGTGAGCAAGATCACTTAATGCAACAACCCTGTAAAAACAGTGGTACTTTACCTGCAATTGTCCTGGAAGCGACATTTGTCCTCTAGGTAGAATGGGCAGGGTTTCATGGACTTCTGCGTGGGGTACACGTATAGCACTCTTACTTGCGCCTCCTCTCCATCTGGTGGTTCTGCCCCCACAACCATAGCATTGTGATACTCCAGCGTTCCCCATGCTGTGCGGTAGGGTGCTCTCACTTTACTGCCACTAAGCGCATCGTCGTCTTCTTCTTCATCCTCCCCCTCTTCTTCGTCTTCCAGCACACTTTTCCCCTCCTTGTCCCTTTCTTTCGCATCAGAACTATTACTTGAAGTCTCCCCGACTTCAGAGTAAAAAGCAGAAAACTCCGCATCCAAACTACCATTTGCAGTGTTTGTGTCAGTTGCTTCCTCTGAGGTGTTTATCCGCAGGTCACTGCTGTCTTCGAGACTGGCCAGAAGCCTGCTCTTTTTGACAGACACCAGACTGGCCTCAGTGAGCTCTATCAGCTGACAAAGGTCCTCTTTTAGTTTGACGAGGTCTGACTGCTGGGAGGGGTCTAGGCCAGCCGACAGGGCCAACTCCACCTGCTGCAACTGGGCTCCATAGGTAGCAATGGCTGCCTTAAGGGTTTCTTCATCCATATTAACACCTAGGACCAGGTTATGCAGGAACCAACCAGGAGACCATCAATGCCCCAAAACACCTGAGAAAAAGATTTTATGGAGTCAAGAGAGTTCAACTCGCCAAAAGAGGAAAATTGACTGGGCTGTGAAGTAATATCTTTTCACATAATGACACAGATTGTCCTTCTATGAATTATACTTGGTGTGATATGTGATGGCCGTTTATTCACAGCAGACTACTAATGCATGATTTGGCTGATTTTGAGAAGGTGTGAAAGGTGGTAAGTGACCGTGGGTAACAACCAGCGCTAAACTTTATACATTTTACTGGAAAAGGGTCTGCTTCATGCACTGACTGTATGACATTGAGTGGGAAAAACAAACCGTAAACATGCTTTATCTGTACAACCAACTTTGCCCAAATATTTAGCTAACCTAGCTTCAAATGGCTAAACTAACTTATCTAAGAAACAGAGCAAATATTTGCTAAATGGTAGCTTTAAGCTAACTTCAACATCCAACTACAGTTATACTGGTATTACCTTTGTATGTAGGCTTGTTATCTGCACCGATACAAAAGGTTATAGCCACAAAAAGATACGCTGAGTATAGAAAATAGGTGATTCAATTAAAACGGGATACTACAACATTCACAACATGAACCGGTTCACTGTTAATGCAGCGGGGCACCATTGAACTTCCGGTGTTACATGTTTTTAATTTCAAAATAAAACGACATCTGTAGACTGATTTTGATGATGCAAGGACTCTTTCGATGAAAGCTCTGTAAGACGATGTCATCAAAGTTCTGTCAACCTGAAACTTGGCCAGCCTTTGTAGACCAAAAGACACTGTTGAATTTAATTTTGCTCAAACGACATGTTTGTTGCGAAAGATATATAGTAGGACACAAATATAATTACGGTCTGGACATTATTACAGTGCTGACGAATCTGGAACCTACATTTGCCTATGTAGATTTCAGCTACAAAATGTTTACAACTGATAAAAAATTAACATGGCAGCTGTCAGACATAAAGTGATTTAAATCAGTTGTTTAATTTTAAACAAGAAACGGCAGGGGAAGCAGGCGAATTAAGATCTCTATGGCTTTCCATACTTTTATTTGTACCAGCAGCTATTTCTGTGCACACTATTCTCTATTATTTACCAGAGTTTTGCATTTATTATAAAATAGTTTGCTGACCATACATATTTATAATAACTTAATATTCCCCCTGTTATGATTTTCACCTTAACAGTTTGATGTGCTCATCTTATACTGAAGACTTTTCAGAGTACTGAAGTCATTATATTGTAAAACAATGAATCAAACAGAAAATGATCGACAATGAATTCATTTTTAAATGCTATTTTGAAAACACATCACATATAAAACCGGAAGTCTCTTTTAGTGTACGTCAAATAAATGCGTCTTCGGTGCAGCAATATGACGTTGCTTTTAAGTCGACTTCAGTAACTCCACGCCATGGATGCTTGTATTCTTGTGTAATTTTTTAGATTTACTTCTGTTAAAATTATAACTTTTCTATTTGCTTATTGTCCGGCGCACTTCATGCTTCTGTTATGAAGGTAGGCTGCCATATGACTGACGCTGAATCGCAGCGTCTTTGTGGATGCTGTCAGCTAATACCGGTGTTGTAGATACACTACTGTTTTGGTATAGAAGTTGAGTTGTACCCGCTTCTAACTCTTTGTTGCATTAGGCAGTTGAATAATAGTAAAAATACTTCAAAACAATGACAAAACGCATATATACAGCTTAATATTAAGGGCAACAAACCACAACTTGAAAGATTATGTAGTTATTGTGTACTCTCTTTACTACAGTGATTTCCGCTGTGATGCCTCCAGTCATGGCTGAGATCAGTGATCCAAAAATTGCTTTTGCCTACCTACGTCCAGCCTGTGTTCGGCTCACTCAAGAACCTACTCTGACCAATATAGAGACATTAAGTGCCCAGCTGAAGGATGTCAATGACGCTGTGTTACAACAGCTCCAAGAGTACATCCTCTTTCCCCTACGCTTTGTCCTCAAAGTCCCTGGGCCCAAGAAGGAGAAAATGGTGCAGGCTGTGGCAGAGGCCATGACTTACGTCCTGGAGAACACTTGTGTGCGGACCTGGGACACACTCCGGGACCTTCTCTCTGAGCTCTGCCTCTGCCTCTGCTCTCCAGCTGACCCTGGGAAACCTGCAGAAATGTCTGAGGAGCTGACATTGGCTCTGCTGACGTGCCTAGATGCCCTGTTACATGCTCCTTTTGGCGATATAGTCTTTAAGTCCTTTGAACCGATCATGTTGCCTGGACTGGGAGCTGCCATATCACTGCTGCTAGCTTTAGCAGAGAAGGATAAATCCCGGGAAATACAGGTAGCAGCATTGAAGTGCCTCCAGGCATTGACTTTGCAGTGTGACTGCGCTCAGGAGCATATAGTCCCATCCACACAAGAGCGACGCGCTGTAGGCAGCACTATGGCTTCGTTCTTGCCTGGAATCACTACGACTGTAGCCAGGATCATTACAGGAGACCTGAGACAAGGACATGCAGTCACAGTCAGGGCCATCAAGGTATGGTGTAGACGAACTCCTTCCCTAATTATCCAGGCTTGTCTGTATTAGGTGTCTGTATTTTCACTAGATTCCTCACAAGGACATATGGATTTTTTAATTGTTTTAATTATTACTATGTATCATTAAATCTGCAACTCTGTAATATTTTAGAAGGAATATGACATACATTTTGGAAATATATCTCATTTAGATTTAGAATTTAATAGAGACATTAAAAAAAATTGCATTTCTAACAAAATTATTATTACAAGTTGATAGAGTGTGATTTTTACAAGCAGCGACGTAACTGTGCCTCGTAAATTAATTAATAGTTAATATGTTATTGTTATTTTAATAACGAATATGTAAATTATTTGAGGCCCTTGATAGTGTCTGTAACATTTAGGGTGAAATGTAGTGTGCATGTTACTGTTGTTCCATCCCTGTCAGAGAATCATGTCTACTTACTCTTGTTTGTTTTTTATCAAATTAGATCAATTAAATGTCTTTTTCAGATTTGGTCCAGGACTGTGGGGCTTGTCATGGAAGACACCCAGCTTAAGGGCAGTGAGCCCTGGGTTAACCCCTCACCAGACCTGGGACGGATTGCGCAGCTCGTTGTGCATCGAACGAAAGAGTGGGTGAAGAGTACAGCAGGGAAACTGGCTGTGCTGCTGAACAAGATCATCTCCTGCACGTCAGCCCATCAGCACTGGAGGGTTCGACTGGAGATGGTGGAGCTGTCTGACCACCTGCTGGCCAGGTGTAGCCAGTCAATGGGAGTGTGTGTGGGGCCACTGCTGGAATCACTGGTGGGATCAGTCAATGACGAGGAACCCAGAGTCAGAGAGAGGTTTGATTTATTGACTGTTCAAAAGGGCACAGTTAGCCAGAGCAATATTAACAAGATGCTTATTTAGACTCCTCCTTTCTCCACTTCTTTAGGTGTGAGGTTGCTCTGAGAGAAATATCACACAGGAACCAGACCTGCAGCAGCAGCAGCAGCAGTAAAGACACCACAGAAAGTAGCAGTACTCAGACCTTCACTGACGTGCTTTCTGAGAATCTCCACTCTTTGGCTACGTCCCTGCCCAGACTGATGAGGACATCTGATGACCAGAAGAAGCTGTTTTTCCTCAACGTGTTTCTGGGTTACTTAAAACTCCTGGGATCATTTGTCTCTGTGATTCTGAACTCGGCTGCACATCTGGAGAGAATTTCCAAAGCCCTGATGCAGGTAATCTTCACAGAACGTGCTAGGTAGTCTTTGTGAATGTGAATTGGCTTATTTTATACACTGATCAATAATCACCAGGCATCACATTCTGTCCTATAAAAGAAAAAAATAAAATGGGTTCCAGTTTTGCAGCGGTGTTGTTTTAAGTAGTTATGTACGTACGTAACAAACTGTGTTTGCTTTTGCAGGTGTTGGAGCTGGACGTGATGGACGTTCGCATTGTTGAAGAAAGAAGTTACAGTTCAACCATAGAAACAACCTCTAATGATTCCTTCACTGCTCACATGCAGAGGAAGCATTTTCTCTACTTCACTGATGAAAAGATCTTCTCTGTGCTGATGGAGATTTGTCGGACATTAGGTATGAGATGTGTTGGATATGAACAAATGGCATAAGCTGTATCAAAATGATCTTTTCTCATCATTAAGCATCTACTTTATATAGTTGTCATTGTGCCGTTTAAATATATAAAATGTGTAGTTGGTTTGACATGAATTGATAGTTTCCTTGCCAGTAAAACAACAAATAACCCTCCTGTTTTTTGTCTTTAGGTTACTATGGCAATATTTACTTGCTGATTGATCACTTTCTGGACCTCTACCGCCAGTCTTCATCCTACAGAAAGCAGTCTGCCATGGTGCTAAATGAGATAGTCAGGGGTGCTGCAGGCATCGACGTGGCAACAGAGGGTCATGGTTTGGAGGGTGAAGTTTGGAGCTGCTCTGCCCCTCAGGAAGACCTTACAGCAGCAGTAGTGTCTGTCATGGAAGAATACACCAGTCTGAACAATTGGCATTTAATTACTGTCAGTGAGGAGACGGATAGAGACCGGCAGGACCAGCAGGTGAGGACAGTCTTAATACTTCTGTTGATTTTGCTGAAAAGTTTATTTGATATCCTACTTTAATTATATTACATTGCAAGTGTGATACTGCTACTCTCACATCTGTATGCTACATATGAAGCCCATTAAAAAAATGAGTGGCATCGATGTTTTCATTGAACCCTTGTTGAGAAGGTATAAGTGCATTTATCATGTTAAACTGCCATTTGTTTAACTTTTTACATTTGTGTGAATCTACAGTCTACACGTGTGATGGTCCCATTCCATTTTGCTAATGTTTTTGCCACAAAAGTCAGATTATTGCACTCTGACTACACCCTCCAGGCTTTATTGAGAAACATAAGCATACAAGCTCATACCGGTGGTCCTGAAGTGAGCACTGTGTGAGGGGAGAGTTGTGAGTTGAGAGGTTTATTGCTGGATTACTGAGCTGACAGACCGAGGATTTATCTCAGTGGCCCCAAAACACTGACAGACCTCACTTTTGCATAGATACTATATTAACCTAATATATTCAAAATGTGTGTTTCTCCGATTTTTCTATTTAATGATATATGTTTGAGTAAATTTAACATTTTTGTTTTATTCTATAAAGTATTGACAACATAATTCCCAAATTCCAAATAAAAATATTGTAATTTAGAGGATTTATTTGAAGAAAATATAAAATGCAAAGAAAAATAATGTAATAACAAAAACCCCAAAACAAAAGAACTTCATGTTAATTTAACACATATCTAATGTTGTAACTTGGGAAAGAATGTTGATTCATAAATCATGCAATAACAACAATAATGCAATAACCCATATTTTTTTTAATTACAGCTTTCATGCTCAATGTTGTCCAGAGCTGTGTGTTTAGTGTATTGATTTGGATGCTGGATTTTTGTGATGTTGCTTTGAATCTGCCAGTTTTTACATTTACGGTGTACCTGTACATTTACAGGTACACGAGGATGTGGAATATTATGCCTTGGCATACTTTTAGCTACTAAACAGTTTGACATACAGTGTAGAATATCTTCTGTATCCTCTGTTATTTATCTGTTCATTCATCAAACTTCATCTTATTTTTTCATCTTAATATTGACATATCCTATATATATGAACCTACACCACAGTTCTATGGTGCATTTGTGTTTCTCTCTCTGTAGCTGCTCAGCCCACCCAGACTCTCCTCCATAACCAACAGCGACATCGGCACCACTAATGCAAACTCCTTCCGCGTGATTCCGTCTTCATTTGACTCCCCGTCTACTGCATCCACATCCACAATCCACCAGCTCAACAGCAACATCTGGCAGCTGTGTATCCAACTTGAGGGCATGGCCTGCTTTGCTCAGGCACTTGGGCGTGACTTTCGCCCCCTGTTGATGACTTCACTGTACCCTGTGATGGAGAAAGCCGGGGAGGAAACACTACTGGTCAGCCAGGCAGCGCTGGGCTGTATGTGGGACATCAGTAAAGCTTGTGACTACCTCTCCCTGAAGGAGCTGATTAATGAGAACTCGGACTACCTGCTGAATGATATCTCCCTCAACCTGCAGAGGCTCAGCCAGCATCCGCAGGTACACTTGTACAGTCATGCACCATAACATCAGCGTGTGTTAAAGAATGTAGTTATTATGACATTACAGTAACATTTGAAGTGAACTTGATTCGTTACAGTTAGATTAATTCACATTGTTGTCAGGATAACTAAGATTGGATTTGACTATAATGCGAAGTTATTTAATGGTTCAAATAATCCGATTCTCTCTGGTCTAGTGGCTCACGCCTCTGGAGTTCATCTTCCAGGTGAAGGTTTGCGTAAGTTGGCTGAACATGCGTTTCATCATATTCCTGTCTTGTTTGCCAGGCTCCGCGGGTGTTGGCGGTAATGTTGACGCACTCTGACTGTAGCCTACTGCCTCTGGTCAGAGACATTGTTCAGGATATACTGACGGCTCTGGACCTGAGCTACGACCACACTGCTGCTCTTTTCTGCTCTGTGCTCCATACGCTCATGAAGGCACTGGGTAAGATTTTCAAAAGTCATGTCAACTCCTTTATCATTTGTTTGGCAGCTCATCAAAATGCCACTTTTAATCAGTTGAGTCAGCGGGAGGTTTTACTGTGCCGGGATTGTTCTCATGTTAATTCTGAGGGTTTTTCAACTTCTCAGATTTTGTACTGTGAATACTTTTGTATGATCAGAGTTGAGGTAATGAACACTCATTCCAGAATGCCAGCTATCAGCACTAAATCATTAATTCTCATAGTCCCTGAAATGTCACAGTCTTATTGCTGTTATGAAATAAATGTCACCCTTGAGGTTGGACGGCTGAAAAAGAAAAGTTCTTATTGTTGTTTTTTTTTTTTTAGCAAGATGGTTTCCGTCCACCTGTAATAGGTCTAGTGAGACCGCCGGATCCAGGCAGACTTCAAATCACCTGGAAGTACTCAACATCCGCCAGTTCCTGCAGGATTACCAAAAACAGAAAGAGCTGGCAGAGGGTATTGGAATCGAGGAGGATGGCACTGAGGACCTTGGTAATCTAAAGTATTAGATGGTATAGTATAGTATAGTTAGTATAGTGCAGGGTGTAGTAATTCCCCTTATCAGCAGAGCAACAGAAAAACAGGTTAGAAAGACAATAATAAATTAGATATAATATGACCAACAGTTGTAACACGGAATTGTTGCTGAGGCGATCCGTCACCAAGTCCATCCATCCATCTAACTACGTCCACTGTGTTTTCAGAGGTCCCTCCTACCACGGAGTCTGAGGACGTTGACGATGTTGAAGGTCCTGATGTGAAAGCAGAGCTTCCCTCCCACCTCAGCATCACTAAAGACGTGATGGAGCGCTGCATTCATCTGCTGTCCAACCCCAACCTCAGGGTTCGACTCAAGGTATACTGTTTGCAGTGTGTGAGGAGCCTTTGGTTGTGATGCTAATATTTGTCATCGTCATGAGCAGCACCAACCTCTTCATCAAACGTCATTATATTATTCCCCAGATTATTTAACCAAAAGACAAAACAGCATCTACAGGCTACCTGCACACTTACTGTTTGTGTCGCCGTTACATCCTCCACAATGCTGTGTGTGACTACCTCTCCCTAAGGTGTTGGATGTGCTCGAGCTCTGTGTGTGTGTTCTGAGCGAGAGGGAAAACGAACTGCTGCCCATGGTCCATCGCTGCTGGCCTGCTCTGCTACAAAGACTCACAGCTGATGACCCTTTAGCTGTCCTCAGAGCCTTCACGGTATGTACAACAAGTTTCTCTTTGCTTCAAAGAGGTAAACATTTTTCCCTTTGAAGAGGAAATTGTGAATGGATTAAGTTAGACGCTATGAGACGCTGTAACCAACCTGCTCTCGTCAAACATTACATGCTGGGTCCTTCTGTCAGGTGCTGTGCTCTCTGGGTAAAAGATGTGGCGACTTCCTGAGGAGGAGGGTTTCTAAAGAGGTTCTTCCCAAACTAAGCGCTTCTCTGGCGCGGCAGGCTCCAGTCAGTGCCAAGGCTGGACCCGTTTACTCACACACCCTGGCCTTCAAGCTGCAGCTGGCGGTACTGCAGGGCCTGGGTTCACTCTGCCAGAGCCTGGACCTGGGTAAGAAACTACCAACACATAAAGCTTTTTGACTTTACTTTAAGAAAGATTAGATTGGGAAAGACTGGGCCACCGCATCTGAAGACATCCAGACGTCCCTCAGACGTTTATCCACCAGATGGCAGCCTCGTGTAACAGTAGGAACCGTGCTGGGGGGCGTCTGCGTATGAGTTGATGCGTCTCATTTCTTCTGCTCCTCATTGTGTGCGATCCAGCGTCGCATCTTTAAATTTTGATTATGGAAACAAATTTCCAGAGCATCCATTTATGGATACAAATGACAAGAATGTGTGGCAATTTCTTGTGTTTAGAATGGGGCAGCAACAAAGTCGTCTGTGTCATTTTGTGCTACTGAATTGGTAGTAGTTGCACACACTGTAACGGCTGCACACAGCTGTTCTCCTTCAAGCCCCATTTTAGCACAATTAAGCAAGACATGCTGTTAAATATGCTCCTCAATCAGCAAGTCGATATGCCACAAGAATCGAGGACATGTCATCGATTAACACAGAAATGTTTATGTTTTTATTTGTTCACTTTACTTGCACCTTTGACACAAGGGTCTCAGAGCCAGCGTCATACCAGCGATGTTTTCATCAGCCATTGTCCCTTTCTCAGTAATATTCTTTTGAGATTGCTGCTCCACACTCAAGAGGAAACACAATGTACTGGAACTAAAAGCTAAAGAAAACACTTTTTTCCCCTCTATGTTTTGTGTTACTGCCCAATAATGTACAATTTAATTTACAGTTACAATTTCTCAGGTTATGAAACAGACGTAAAGGTGACAAGTCCACTATATGTTTATTATTGAGGTCATAATCAGGAAGAGTTTGGTATTAGGGCCACCATGAAAATATTATCCAGGTCCTCATTCATTATGTGGCCCTAATTCTCTTCTGTAGTTTGGGTATTTAGAAACGATAAATGATATGTAAAGGTTATAAGACCTTCTTCTTGAAGCATATTGATTGTTACAACAGAGGGTCAGATCCCCTCCACATGACTGAACCAGCTGGGATCACAGGAATGTTAATGGAATTTAATCAGAGCCATGTGAATGCATCAGAAGTGAAATTAAAGTGAAATCTAAGCTATGAGAAGAAGTTGTTAAGCTGATATTATCCTTTCAGATCCTCTTTTTTTCTTTGACAGTGGAGAGGCACATGGGGAATATGGGGAAAGAGAGAGACTGTTGCATAAAGGTCTTCAGCTAGACTCACCAGGGCATGTTGCAGTTCCCTGGCATGATAACATTCAGCTACCAGTGTCTTTACACAGCCTCCTATAGGTTAGATCTGAAAATCAATCAACACCTGAATCATACATTTGTAGTGTAAAATGTGATGTTAGGTTTGACTCCATCCCCTTAATAAAACCTAGGGTTTGAGTTTGAGTGGTGGTGACTCCTGCCTTGTCCTCCACACAGTGGGGTGTGAAACTTGTAGATAGCGTGAACCTCACAGACATTACACTCTCCTGCTGGAGCTCATCACTGACAGATGAAAAGTTAGCAGCTGGTGACACCATGTGTCACAGAGCTAGCAGGTCTGTCACGCCCCGGGCCGACAGTAGAAAGAGCAGCGGAGAGAACAGAGGAAACAGAAAATCCAATTGAAAGAAGAATTATGAAATCAGATTTTAAAGAAATACAATTCAAACAACAGCTCGTCTTATGTTCTTCTTACTCCGGATTATGTACTAAACATATCTTCTTCTTAAGATCACTTTATTTACTCAAACAGCAATATATAGCAGGTGACAGCAGAAATGTGGGGAGAATCAGAATAAAAAGCTTTTTTACCTTTTGGGAAACTCAGGAAAACATTTTTTTAAGGTTAATTCCTGGGTTCACAGAGGGCGCGGCCTGTGACGGAGAGATGGTGCACGGTGTGGCACTCTGAGCATTTACACTCAACCATTCTCAGTCTGTGTCTGAGGTGGAACTTTTGTCAGATGGGGATTCGTTGTTCCCTATACTGTACACGATAACTTTTACTGCCAGAGTTTATGTCTCTGCCTCCTCCTGACCTACTTTGTGAAGAAGTTGCTGCCTTTGTGTTTTGGTTCCCGGATCTTTTGGGAAATTCTTCCGTATTTTTGTTGATGTTCGTATTCATTTGTAGTCTTTGGTGCACCGACAAGAATATTACAGTGTGCGTCCCTCATTCTACCTTTGTTGTGATGCCTGGTTTCACAGAGAGCTGTGTAGGAGCTGTGAGATGGTTGACTCTACATTTATTTGCATGTTTTTGGTGGTACAATGTTTGAAGTAGGATTTTTATTACCTGCACTAATAATGGAAATAACGTGATTCTACGCAAAGTTTCATTTTCCAGAACTTGCTGTCTGTTTCAGGTTCAAGAAGTCTTTTCAAAGTAAACCTCAAATGAAAGTTTTATTATAATGCCCCAGCTCTCATTGTGAAGCCAGTAGTTATGGAGCAGCTTTCTTTCTTTCTTTCCTTTCCTTTGCTGATTTGTATTCCTTATTAAGATTGTTCTTATGAAACGTGAAGCACTCGTAGTATGAAGAGGTAAAAAAGGAATTCTGTGCATTAGCAAGGACATTTCAAGCTTAGCTTAGTGCACTCGTATAGTTATGCATTTGATGTTATATAATAGCACAGTTCACCTTTCTTAAAGCTGAATGAGACTTTGACGTCACTATGGATTTTCTGTTATGTTACGCTTTGAGTTGACTTATGAATGCTCTGGTTGATTTTATAGCATTAATTATGATTTGAGTTGAATGGACATGGCCATGAAGTGTATTATTTGTTAAACCATAATTACAGTGAATTACACTATGATGAACACTGTCACAGACTAATTGCTGGGTTTGGCAAACGTGGCGACATTGTTACACTGTACGGGCCAAACACACGAGAAGCCAGAGGATGAGACGGTGCTGGGTGCATCTGTTCAAACAAAGTCCCTTTTAAAGATATGACCCATAATTGCTTCTTTCAAAAATGAGAACACTAACACAGAGGTGAATGCACTGTGTTTATTTTCCTTGTGAGATAAGTCAGGTTAACAAATTGTGTCTTGTCAGATATTGGGTTGATCGCCATGAAGTTTGGTCAGCAAAATCCCACTCAGTGAACTTAAAGAACTGTCCACATAGCACCTATCACAAGTTCAAATTTCAGTTTAGTGCTAATTAGTCATTTTCCATGTTGTGAACACAAAAGAAGTTCCTCTGTGTCTGTGTTTAATCTCACAGTGCTGCTCGCGAGGCATTGGATTCTAACCTACTTATGGCTCGTCCTGGTGGGCCGCTGTGTCTTTTTCTGTGTTTGGCCTTGTGTACTGTGTGTTGTGGATGTTCCCAGATTAGTTGTTTACGTGTGAGAAACCCTGCAGTGTAATAAGCAGTAGCTGAAATATGGCAGTCTCAGGTATGGGTCAGGTTCTGGTCTCTGTTCACACCAAACTAAGTGATAGTAAAAGTGAAGGGAGGAGAATGATTGTGAGGTCGTTAACAAAGCATTTAAACCACATACAAGAGGAACGTAGCTGAAACACAAAATCCCTTTTTTAATCACATTAAAGGAAACCGTTTAGTCCATGTTTTAAGATTTTTCTGACTAGCACTTGATGCTGGTCTCCTTTCATGTCAAGGGGGGGGGGGGGGGAATTGGGAGTTGGAGATGGAGAGAATGTGAAAGAGCAGGAGAGAAACAGTCAGCGGCTGCAGTTTTACTCATGTGAATACCGATTTGGCTACAGCTTACCTCTGGGATGCCTGCAGCAAGCCAATTACCAAGCCCCAGTCACAGAGGAAGCCAGAAACACAGATTGACTGAAGAAATAATACATTGCAGCTCCAATTCCAGTTCCACCCTGTTATTCTTTTACCACAAAATCTAACAGGCCCCGGTCCTGTCCTCTTTAGTATTTCTCACTTCTCTGCTCCCCTACAAGCACCTCCATTCCACAAAAGACTACAGGCTATGAGTGCAGCACCAGAAATGGAGGAAGAAAGGGGATAAAAGCAGTTTCTAAATAATCCCATTTAACTCTGAAATGTGCACTGCTGCTTTTATTCTTGACACAGTGAGCAGGCCTGGTTCAAGCTGAGTGTGGGTTGAATTGGCAAATAGAGTAAGCAGAGAGGGAGATAGACATGTTTTGAAATGAGGCTTGAAAGGCAGCCCAGTTTGCAGCTTAGGGAATTGCTAAATGTCTACTGGGAAGGATGGGGGGGGGGGACAAAGATGGGAAGAGGCAATGAAAGAATGGAAAGAGGGAGCAGGATTATGAAAGGTACAGTCAATGAAGAGGAGACAAAGAACAAAGGGGATGTGGGGCAGTGTACATAAAACTGCAGGAACAGAGGAAAAATAGATGAAGAGAAGGATAGAGGAAAAATAGATTGCCCCTTTTACACATATCTACTCCTCCAACGGGGGAGAGTGGATGTGTGAAATCTAGAAATGTGGAAACAGCCTGCTGTGAAATTTTTCCTCAGCCATCTCAGCAGTTCCTTGCAACTCATTAGGAGTTAGAAAAGGTAAAGTCCCGGCATGATCTATTCCTTCTTTCATCTTCCCTTCCCTCTTTCATCCCTGTTCCTTCTGCTTTCTAATCCAGCACCTTTAAAAGCCCCGTATGCTGGGAACTGATTCTTTGTGGAGTTTGTTTGATCAGTTGTACCTGAGGATTGTTATTGTCATATACTGTGAATACAAATCAAAAATACACACACCTAAATAGAGATGGTATTTTTGATTCCCATCATAACTTCAGATTTGTGTTTAGGGTTATATCTGGTCATAAAGTGTCTTATAAAAATAAACATGGCTGAAGGTTTTGAGTCTCTGTGAGAGAATACAGAACATGAAATGCAGTAAAAGTGTTTGTTTTTCTCAGGTGAAGCAGATCTGGATGTGGTTTGTGAAGCCTGCCTGCCCTACCTGAGCTGCAGACAACCCATCAGACTGCAAGAGGCATGTTTAAGGTAAGCTCTATAATTATAAGTCTGAGATTTTGTGATCTGTTTTGAAATTTTGTGTTAATAAAGTGCTCACACGTAATATGTAGGTTAAATGAGTAGAAAAAGACTTGATGCCGATGCTTCTCCTGTCCTTACTGGCCGTGTAAAGACATATAGATTCCTTTATTATCTTTTCACTGTGGACAGCAACATTTGAAGATGTATTTCACTCTTAATGACCACCAGAGGCAGTATATAATACCTGGACGCATACGCACAGAAGGTTAAGACCTTACACCAACAAAGACATGTGTGACCTGGGTGACGTAAGCCATCTAATAAATGAACCCAGCTTTGGTCCTGCAGGCATGGTGCTCACCACCACTTTGAGGTCAAATATTATTCCTATAATTATCACCTAGTGAAAATGATTAGTCAACGATCTCTACACATAGATCTTACTTAATTTGATATATGATAATACGTTGTAATGATTGATATGTAACTTAAAACTTGAATATCATAGCATTAACAGTTTAAATATTATTTTGTGTATACATGATTTAGTTGTCCAGGAAAAAAACTACTTAAAAATAAGACCCACATTTTCAAAGATGACCTTTTTAGAAGATAAGAAAGACAAAAAAAAAAACAAAAATATAATAGTTTGTAGTTGAAAAGCATATATTTGTGTTTTTTTACAGTGAATCATGAAATAAATCATTTCTTTCTTCGTCTATTGGAAAAGTTTATCTACGATAAATGATAAATGGAATTTGCTCCATAGTTTTAATTTCCTTTTATTTCTTTGCTGTCATACTTTTAATCTTATTTCTATATTTCCTCCCAGCTTAACCTGTACATCTTGTCCCTGCTATATATTGATATTTGTTCTTATTTAGCTAATGTTTTAATAGGTTTGTCAAAGATATTGAAAGATAATGCTCAGACCATTTATCAACTTCTCTTCATAACCTAGAGATATAAAGAAATATGATGTAGTAGTCCATGTTTTATTATTTTGTAATAGTTTTTTAGGGGTTTTTTTTTTAACCTTACTTTCCTACTTCAGAGGTGGCTGGCTTTACATCTGCAGAGCCGTGGATTTATTATTCGATTTTCTTCCAGTCTGATTGGGTTCAACATCACACACTGGCCTTATCAGTAACCAGCTACACTTCATTGAGTATATCCTGGTAACTAAGGAAACGTGACTAAAAGCCTCGTCTTTTTCTTCCTCAGTGATGGTAACAAAACCAACCTGAAGGAAAAAGCCAGTGTTGAGTTAATGAGCTTAGAGTACTATGGTACTGGATGTTAAACCCAGCAAACCTGACGCGTTTGCGCTCAGTCTGTCACTTTGGATTAAAATATGTGTTTTTTTTTTTTTTTCCATACCATAGATAGCAAATGCAGCCCAGAGCTAATCCTCTTCCTGTGTATCTTTCTCTCCACAGCGTCTTCCGACACTTAATCCAGGTGGATCCAGACACCTTTTGGTTTATTCTGAATGAGCTGCACTGCCCGTCCTCCTTCATCCCGTCGCATCCCGACCTCCAACCTGTCCGTCTAAATGGGATGGGCAAAGCCAGAGACGAATATTCGGATAACGTGCTGAAGCTGCTAAAGGGGGAGTTTGGTTCGTCAGCTAATGAGCAGGTGATTGATGTGACGGACAGACCTGTTAAATGGAGCTGATTGAACCGCTGCTCTCTGACTGAACCAATTGAAAGACAGTTTGATAATTGTGCTGGAAACAGCCGTCACATATTCGGATAACTTTCATGGTATTTTCTACAAAAAAACACCTTTTTCCCAACAGCTTCTCCGGTTTGAATTTTTCATCCTTACATTTTAGAATAGTTCTGGCATATGGGGCCGTTGTATGTTGTACCTTGAGACTGGTGGTGTCCAGATAACAAAGGTATCACGAAAATACTCAAACCATTCAACGTGTGCTGTGTTGCTGTCAAAACCCAGCTAGGACTAAGTTACTGACAAGCTGACATTTAGCATTTTCGAAGTCTGGCTTATTTTGTTTAATGGCAAAATAAACAAAATAATCCATTGAAGTAAGGTAACAAAAGTGCAGTTCTACATCTGTAGGGAAACTCGGGTCACTAAAAATATAGCATGTTGATCAGTCCTACTAGAAATGTTTTTACACTCAGTCTCAAATTCATTCAATTGACACAAATCTTGTTAACACTAGCATGACTGTAAATTCTAACCTGCTGTGCCAAACTACATATCAGGAAACTACATATCATCTAATTCAACACCTCTGGAACACAGCTGGTACCGATGACCTCTAGTGTGAAGCTGGTAATGTTCTTCTTTTTCTTACAGTCAGTAAATCACATGAAGCTATAAGAAGGTAACGTATTTGTGTTTAGGAAAATGACTTTTACAATCGGCTGCATATTAAATTACAGGCAAATGCAGACCTTTCAAGGTCCTTCCACAAAACGTTATGTGGTAAAAATGAGTATACACATAACACACTGTAGAATAAACCTTTGTTGTGAGTAGAGAGGAATAACTGTAACAGCTTCGCTGCCCTTCAGTATTAATTGGCACTTCTATTTTTATTGTGACATCAGTTGCTAATGCTTCTGTTGCTGTGTTGTTACTGTACTAACTTGTAGTTACAAAGAGGCTGAAGCTTTCCTGCCACCTAAAGAAAAGCGAAGGCTCACGACAGGGACTTATTTACCCATCCGTCTTTGTACCTGTTATCACTCAGAGCCCTACAGCGTTCGAAAGATGTTTAAATGAAGGACACGGGCAGCCCCCTTCATTATCGCGTCACCTCACTGAGCCCGGCGCCTCCCCACTTCATTGCTCCGTAATAAATGTATGAGCCTTCTGGTGTGGGGAAACGTGCTATAGCGAGCGTGGAACGACGACTCTTTATCTCATCCTGTGCTGTCGCTATTTATCCTGCTGCCAGTGCTGACAATAGCACCATTAGTCATCAGCAGCAATGGGGGGTGGGGGGCGTTGGCAGCACCTATTACACACAGGCAACTGCCTAATATCGTTTCTCCTTAATGCACGTGGACAGACACACAGAGTGGGGGCACTGAGCGAAGCTACAGCTGACATAAAACTGAACAACACGCCTCTTGGATACAAATGTTTGGCGACGCCTCGGGAGGCTTCGAATGAAATGTAGGTTTGAAAGATTCACAGTTGTTTCATATACAATTTATTTCATTTCATAAAGGCATACACTTGAGACCAAACATTCTAGAAGAAATGTACATTTTCCCTTTTTTTTTTCTTAAACAGTGCGTTCTTCTTTACAAAATGCCAATTTAAAGTTACTGGTTGAGAAATACAATCCCACTGATCACTCGTCTCAGTCTACGGGGGCTGCCCACAACAGGCGCGCTGTTGTTCTGCTGATGGATAACAGCAGAGAAGTAAATTCCCTCATGGCCTCGAAACAAAGACTATATTTTGAGGCAGTATGGACAGCCAATTTCAGTGTCTCACTAACATTTTCCTCTCACCCCCCCCCCCAAGGCGTGATTCGGGATGTTCTCCACATTCATTTTATTCGATTTCATTTGAGAGTGACTTATTTTGTGTTGAGTTACAAAAACAGCAGGCAAAACGTCTTTGAAACCCATTCAGACAAAGTTCCTGCGTTCAGCCTCACTACCATATGATAACACTCCCTGCACACCCAGTACACTAGTTTAAGAAATACTGCTTTAAGTACTAAGATACATTAGGGAAATCCCTTTCTGAGCAGCTATGAAGAAAATGTGTCATTCATCGGTCTGTACAGCACTTTTGGAAAGCAGGAAAGCAACACGAAATGTCTTTGAAAAAACAAAATATCTGTTTCTCAATATGTCTAAAGTAGAAAAAAGAAGTTTAGAACAGAGGATATTTAAAAAAAAAAATGAACTAAACAAAGAAATGACGAAAATATGCTTAATGACGTTTGTGTGTAGTTGTTTGAAAAGATTTAAGAAAATGACTGAACATGCACTCAGTTTACTTCTTATTATACAGTCTTATATACACAGTGGATTAGAGGCTTATAGTGGAGACGATTGAGGCTTTTTTTAGTGACTGGTGAGCACTGGGGCAGAGCATCGGAATAGGACAACTAACCTGGGATAGGACTGCAGCACTACTCTTCCCAAAACGTATCTTGCACAAAGATTCTATTGATTTATAGTCAGAATTCATAGGCACACCAAGTTATCTTTTTTTAATTTAGTGGTACAGATTTGATCTTTTCATGACTCCCCAAGAAGACGGGGCCCACGTGGAACAATTAATTAATTTCTGTTGAACCAAAACAGCCAGGATTGTATCGAACCTGCAGCACAAATATGAACAATAATCATATTATCTGTTCCACTGCAAACTAATGAACTCAAATGAGCTGGAAATGCAGCCTGTGGCGGGCTGGGTTTGCACACAGTGTTTCCACACTGCCACTGCTCCAAGTGAAGCTAGGCCCGTCCTTGAAGAGCACTGCTGCTCTGGGACCTTGACGAATTCCTGCTCATGAAAGCACATCTTTTTTTTCCCTCACTGACAGAATAACACTGGTTTTTGGATGTGTACAGATTTTGCACCATATTTTAAATATACAACAACATATAATGAAGCTAGTGCTTTAGGTAAAAAGCTAAGGAATCCCACTTGACAGAAAGTCCAAATAACTAATTATTGATGTTTCATTCAGTGCACTGAATAAATGAACCTTTTTTTTTTACTAGGGACAAATGCAGTTACAAAATACTATACTGATGGTCTGTAAAATGGCAGAGTAAGGCAGTGGAAGAAGTATGAGTGTGAAAGCAGGGTTGTGTCATTTACAGTATCTAAGTACAAGAGTGGAATAGAGCGTTGGTTGTTGTCGGTGGTGAGACCAGAAACGGTGAAGCTGCACGGCTACTTGTCAGCTTCCCTTGCTGAATGTTGTGAACCCAGGAATTACAGACAGTCAGCAATCCCACCCCGACCCATGCACAGCAGGAAAAAGCTACATTCCCTGCACAGCTGATAGCACTGTGTTCTCAGGCAATCGCTGTGTGGGGAAAAATAGCTTCTTATGCTGTGACACACATCGTGTTATGCAACCCTCATGTAATCTATCACTCAGGTGTGGTAAGCCAACGTCTACGGCGCACAGCTTGGCTCGTTGGTGCAGTCATTGTGGCTGTGGTTACTGTCCACGTCCCTCTTCCTCAGCTCTCGCCCTGCCTTTTCCTGTGGACTGCTGCCGCTGTGGCTGTGGCCGTGGTGAGCGGGCAACGAAGGTTGCTTGCCATGCTCCTGGTGATGCCCGTGATTCTGGTGATGGCCGTGAGCGTGACCTTTGGCGCCACCGCGAGACGCAGCTCCACCTTCGTCCCCAGTGCCCACTCCTGTCTTGGTGTTGTCCGCGGCCTCAAAATTGTCATTGTGGTTTCCGTCAATGACGTCGCTCTCTGGCACCACCTGCAGGTAGGCTCTGACGCGGTGGTGACGGGCGCCCTCGTGGTCGCTGAAGTCGATGACGCGGCATTCGTAGATTCCCTCGTCAGAGGGTTTGACCCGGGAGAGGCGGAGTTTATGGGAGATGTTGCTTCCTACAACTTTCACAACCTGGCAAACACACAAGACGAGGAGAGGCAGAAAAGCAGCAGTTGCAGGTTAATGGGTATAAGAAAAGCTATGTGCGAAGTAGGACGGGTTACATTGAATTGGTTACGACTTCAGCTCTCTCCTCAGTAAACGCAAGGTTTCGCTTTAGATACTTTGTGTGAAATAACTCACAGAAAGTTTTATCGTTTTCTGGAAGCTGAAGAGGTCTTTTCTTCCCGTTGGCACTGCACTTTGCAAAACAAACATGGCAGACGGAGGAGGAGGTGCAATGCAAATGCAGTGCATTCAAGTACTGCGGGGACATCACTGATACCATTAAATCAAAAACTACTGTTAAGCCAACAATTCACACACCCTAAATGTCATATCAACATCAATTTACCACTGAAATGTTTTGAGGCTGCTGCCTGCACTGTACCACGTATAATGAACCAAACATCAGAGACTGTATCTGCAGGAGGTTTGCTTTGTTTTCTGCTTGCTTTGTTTTTCTGTCTATTTGTTTCTTCACTGTGTCCCGTCTCTTCCTGTGTTTCTCCCGTCTGTCTACCTGCCTATTTTTTTCCAGACCACCCCTTAAACCTTTTCCCATGTATTGTGTGTGTAGCTTAACACGTTTTGGGAATTGGATCACACGAGATGCACCTTACAAATCTTTAAACCCATAACGCACATGAACACGTTTATAGTTTACAGATGCTCAGTCAGCTGCACTGTCTCATTGAAACAGGGTGATTGGTAAGGGGAGGAAAACGTGCACTCACTCATGCACCTACCGTGTGCTACATGCACGTTCCTTACAGCTTTTACAGCCTTTGCTGCCTGTAATGATCTGCTATGATTTGCCTCCTTTGCCTATAATGTGTAATTTGTGCTATGATTTGTTAGACTTCAAGACAGAAGGAACTTTGAGTCTGTACCAAATCCGATGTTTTTAAAAGAACAGAAAAACATATGTATATATAATATAACATAACATAAAAACAGATGGTCTGTAACCCTTTAACATTTTGCAAAATATACTTTTTCATTTTCTTGCTCAGATGATAGAAAAGAAGGTGAGGAGAGAAAAATAGCTGTAGAGGTGTTGTTACTATTATTGCTTGGATGAGCTGAGGTTACTATTTTTTTATTCTTTGGGTGGCAACTCAAAAGTTTGAAGAAACATATTTGAAATACAAAGAACAGACACAAGAACATACAGAGTACATATAAATATATATATATATACACCATAGAGACAGATACTGACGGTAGCTCATTTTTAGTCTTCTCATCCAATGCAGCAAAAAATGAAAAAGCCCATTTCCCAGAATGTCAGATTATTGATTTAATGGTATTAGCATCCTCCTCGTTTTTAAATTCAGTCAAACCAAACCCGTTTGTGCCCGTTACCACCCACTGTACAATTTCACTGTGATTAGCTG
Organism: Microctenopoma stevenorrisi; assembly: GCA_032270685.1. Lineage (NCBI taxonomy): Eukaryota > Metazoa > Chordata > Actinopteri > Anabantiformes > Anabantidae > Microctenopoma > Microctenopoma stevenorrisi. The sequence goes on along the minus strand of JAUMTR010000025.1, from coordinate 4,231,522 downwards.
TTAAACACAGATCCAACGTTTGCGGTTGCCCATCATAAATTAGGCTTTAAAAGGGAAGATATCCTAGTGTATATGTTTACAGTTTGATACTCTGCATGAAGTGGTACAAAGAATTATCATGATGGCTACAACACAGATGTGTGTGTGTGTGTGTGTGTGTGTGTGTGAAGCTGAAATCACGTCTGTATTGTAGCCTGGATACACTTCACAGCTTCTCAAGCTAATTACTCACATTCAGTCGGACAAATGGTGCTGCTTTACAAATTTCCTTTTTTGATAGTATGAAGCCTGGAGAGACTAACGATATTTGAAAGTATGAAGCTAAAAACTTTAGGAGCTCACAGAGCAGCACTGTGCAGATGAGAGTCTGGGGACATTATGAGATGTGACGCACCAAGATATAAATATAACTTCATTCATCACCCACCTTCCTCCCTGTGACGCCTGTAGATGTTGGATTGTGAGCGCCTGCGTGCCGCAAAGCCTAATGCTGTTTTGAAGCACTATGTGCTACATGGCTGTTTTGACTCCATGGATGTGGGCCAACAACATCCATTATATACAAAAAGCTCATAATGATTTTCCAGCTGTACAGCCTGCAGTGTTCTGCTCCACCCACACAGTCCCACAAACCACAGCTTTCTGTCTGCTGGGAGGAGCGAGTTTTCTTTTTGCACACGTAATAAGCCACATAAAGGCATCTTTCTCCTCTGCACGTGTGATATTTTTTAAACGTTGCAATAATGATTTTACACACAGTGCTCTCATATTCAGCTTTCAACATCTGTTGCTCGTGTTTAGAGAGATTTAGCAGGAGGAAGTGCGGGGTTAATGTGGAGTAAATCTTCCTCAATAAAAAGCTCCTCACTGCTTGTTGTGGTGCGCTGTTCGCCCGGTGGAGCTACTAAAGTCTCAGTGGATGCCACAGGACATATAAAAAGTTGTGCTGACTCGGCCAGCCTGTCCCCTCTCACTGTTTATTATTGGGATTTGGTGTTGCAGTCATAAAGACTCAGGCACATTTTATGAGAACCTGAAGACGATGCACTGTGGGCCGTGCCCCCATGAGGAGAACACTTAACCACCCACCAGCACCAGCGCTGCCTGCTCCTTGGCTGACACTGTGATTCTACAGCCCATCGCGGATGAATGTGTTGATATGTCTCACTGCACTGAGAGCTCCACTGAGCATAAATCAGATCCTCTTGTGTAACGCAGCATAAGTACAACATCTGTTGCTTGTTGAGAACAAGATATTTAAATGTAATCACTGAGGTTTTGTGCTTCATTTTATCGTAAAACTTGATAGCAGATAGTGATTAACTTACACTTATCTTTGTAGCATCCTTTGGCATCTCCTCCTCAGGAGCCACCTAGAAAAAAACAAACATGACAACTTTATTTTAAAGCAACATAAATACTGTACTATACTGTAAGTACGTAGAATCAAATTAGTTTGACTCATTGAAGGTAAGACGGTAATAATTTGGCATCATAGAGCAGCCAGATTTCTCTTTTCAAACCTACCTCATTAGTTGTCCAGGGCTGTCTGTCGGTCCAGTCCAGATGGTTCCTGATGTACCACCACTGGATCTCCAGCGAATATGAGGGCGTTCCCGCACCTCTGAAGGAACAGGCCATCTCCACATCCTGACCTCTGTGGGCAGTCATGTCATGAGGCACCTCCGTGAACATGGCTGCACACACACACAATGACACAGTTAGATTTGAAGCAGATACCAATAACCTTAGCGAACGTTATGGCAAATAAATACTGAAATTTAATATTGTTAAAATGCGTATGGTAAGCTTCTTGACAAGGAATAAGACCAGATTCATAGTATTCATGTAAGCCTGGCTCAGAAAACGCTGATATGCCTGTTAGTGTTTGAAGCATTTGCTCAAAAACTGAAAGTGTTGATGAAGCTCAGAACGTAGTAGGATAGCGATAAATACCAGGTAATGTATCATTTAACAGCTTCATGCAGGAGCCTTAATTTGCTTTAGCAGTGGTTGATTAATCAGAGGCTGACTACGTGTAATGACTGAATATTCACGGAAACAATATTACAGCAGCCACACTGCATTAATCACAGGGAGGGGAAAAAAAAGGTGAGTTCTTTCTCAGAAAAAAATCCGAAGCTGCGTCATAATTGACTGTGATGCTGAGACTGATGATGAAAGTGATGAAGTGGAGCGCGTGTGAGAGAATATGAGATAAAATGTGCTGAATTTGAAATTAATGTACATAAGAATGGATAGATAGTTTGTAGAGATCAGAACATGGATGGAGCATGGAGGGTGTAGTCTCCACAGATCTCTTCATTAGTCTATGTAACCTGTTTAGCTAAAGTGTCCATTGAATTAACCATATGAGTTCTGGCAGTGGTGTAAACCCATTAAAGGTCACATGAACAGGCAGCTGAGGAGACTGTGTGCTGTGAGGATTGACCTGTTTCTCTGAGCTTAGCTTATGGTCTTATAGCCTCTAGTCGTCATTTACTATTCAGGGAAGCTAGTGTAAAACTACAATGGCAATTAGTTGTCTCCTTCCGCCGCCATTCATTCTTTAATTTCAGTTTTGTAAACGTCCGCATTTTTAATCGCAGCTAAAACATGGGCACGTTTTCCAGAGGCACGTTCCTTACACATCACATTAAAGTGGAATAAAACCTGGATGCAAGAGACAGGAGGTTGGTGTCTGAGAAGAAAAGATAAAAACGCCTCTGAACTGTTCCTTTTTACGGGAATCTATATTGCGTGTGAAGAAACAAATATCAAGTGGACTACAAGGTGTGTTAACATGTTTTACAGTTGGGTGCTAAGTATTACTGATGGATGCAGGACACTTTACGCCACAACACTTGAAGCATGGTGGGAGGAACAGGGAAACAAATTTGGTTACCCAGGCAGTTTGTCACATTAATTTCAGGCTGGACTGTTTCTGTTTTGTCATTTCCTCCTAATTAATGGAAGCTGTTTCACTGGTGGCTGTCTATGATTCTATTTTGGCCATTCACAGGAAGTTCCCTCAAAATAAAGATCCAGTGTGACAGAGACAACGAGTGACAAGGATACATGTTTGCGGGAGCTGTAGGGAATAAACTTAGCCTCACATTTGTGCACTTAGGTCTCCACCAAGCTGCACAGCAACGTTAAAAGAAGCGTTTACAGACTGGACCAAGAATGGATTCTGTATTGAATTTAAATTTAGTTAAAAAGAAGTAATACATCTAAATAAAGTAAGGCATCAAATATAATAAATGACATGTTACAAATGTACCATTTAATTAATCTGGTCCACTGTGTTTAAATATAACTGAAATTGCCTCACTTTTGACATCAAGTGCCAAAATGACTAGAAAAAGACTAGGTATTATAGATTAAACTAAATCAGCATGTAGCCCTCACCGGACCAGTCTGCACTGCTCTTACGACATCTACTAGTATTGTTGCTCTAGAGCTGCTAGAGTTATTATATAGTCCAAACAGTGTACTGCACAACTTTATTGTAAAGAGAGTATTATAGTATGAAACTTATATACTAAATACTAAAATCTGTTAGAAATAATATGGTGAATTAAACAACCACAGATTAGTGGTACAATGTTAACATGCAAATTATTAAATTGTATTAGATGCAGTTTCAATGTTTGGTAAAAGCTGAGCCTCAAGTTCAGATTTATTTGTCAAACATAATTATTTATTTGGAAATGCTGGAAGTGAAATTTCAAATTGAATACACTGGATTATGTCAACTCAATATTTAACATTTAGAAATTGAAAATTTAAGGTGCAATTTTTTCAGAATGTTATATATATATACATATATATACACATTTTAGATTGTACTTCAGTCTGTGATGTGGAAGCAGCTCTGACACCAGTTTCCTCTTTTACACGTTGATGTCTTTTTAATTAAATGTAGTTACAGGCTCTATTTGCACTTCCCACCGTATGACCGTCACATTATGTATTTAACTATTCATGTGGAAATTTCCCATCAAACAACTAAATCAGGTTGTGGGAAATCTCATGTCACAGATGAGGAGTTTTATTCCCAGTTGAAACTGAACTCTGAGCTTTTCCCTGACAGAAGAGCAACACTTCAGAGATTTGTCCGCTTTACACTATCAAGCTACTCAAAAGTCTTCCTCTAAACTTAGAGTAAATACGGAACTTTTTGCAAAGTGCCCTAGCTCACAGATTTGTCTGGTTTATGTAGTCAAGAAAAATGAGCCAATACTGTGCGAACTAAGTGCTAATTTTCATCTGTGTTCCTAGATTAACCTCGGCTGTTCAACCAGTACGCCGCTGCTATGGATCTGTCTTGTATTACGCGAGCAGTACACGCCTCGAGTCATACATCCTTCTTGTACATTGATCAAATCTGCTTGTATTTTTCATTTGTGAAACGTGAAACGCACCAGGTATCGATTTGACATTACACAGCCGGAGCCAGCAACAATGCCTACAGCTCCTCGCTTGTAGATAATATTCAAAGCTGGGACGTAAAAAGTGCTGTGTAAGAAGATAGAGCCTCTGAAGTTGCTCTTGGCAATGATAATCTGTCTTTTCCTACTTAGCTGTGAAGGCCACAATGCAAAAATCCATGTGCTTCTCTGAAGTAATGCTGTGCGGTGTTTGGAGACCACAGGACAATGTGATAGTAATCAGCAGTCCAATATAATGTAGGGGGATATCATTTTCACGGAGCAATTTACAAAATCCACACCACCAGTGGATGCTAATCTGATCATATGAGACCTGTTTCTCCGTCTTATCTCTCTCCGTAAAACATCTCCCTCATTTCAACTATTTCCTACTTGAACAATAACCTATTTGAGACATGAAAATCTCCCTTTACTGTAAAAAGTGGGAGACAAATAAAAAGGAGATCTCACAGCTCGCCACATTACAAATTGAATTATAATCTACTTTGGAAATACACAATGTATTATGTTGATAATAATAAAACATGTAGCTATCTATTGCCGTATCTTTAGTGGCAATAGTTATCTTTAATCTGTCATTGTTAGAGCCATAAAAGGCTGCGATGAGTTGGGTCTGCTCACCCTGAAGCATTATCATTATCTCCAAAATAAACAGTGGAAGGCTCTGAGGCGATTGCTGCAAATCACTGCTTGAAAGCAACACTTTGGCAGCCAAGTCAGACTCCATGTCAACCCATTTACCGCGGGAAGGAGGCGAGATCGACAGACGCATTAATGTGAGAGAAAGAGTGTTCACGAGCCCGAGAAAACGAGCGTCTGTATGTATTCGTGCAAGACAATAAATCGTCACTGGTGACCAAATTAATGAGCGGCTCTGTGTTTATGAGAGTGAGGATCTGTGTTTGTGAGAGACTAATATATCTCAAGAATAAAGAGAGGAATTAATATGAGACTGTGCACGTGGCAGAGGGGCAGGAGAGGAAGGAGAGGAAGACGGAGGGCAATATGTGAGGCAGCAGATATCTGTGGGCAGAGATGCTGCAGGAATGTTGGTTATCATTTATATCTCTGGTAATTACAGCAGTGATAAAAGGCAGCAGGAGACGTTTCACCATGGTGTTGTCTTAACGCCAGCCCGCATTAGGTTCCACCTTACCGCACATGTTGTGCAGTAATGTAAAACATTGAATATGGTACATAATGCACTTAGATGTAGATTAACCCTTTAGCGTTTTGGTCAACCAATTGGTAGAGTACATTTTGAGGCCCCATATCTCACTAGGACTTTCACTGAAATTAACATACCCTATTGAGCCTTTTCTACCAATTGGTTTACACCTAAAATGTCAAAGAAATCCACTAGGGGGCACTGTGACTTACAAATATTGACAGTGTTAAGACCGTTGTTCACAGGAAGTAAGCAATGCGTTGAGCATGCTACATAAAAAGAGCTCTTTTTCACAAAAAAATCAAAGGTAGGCATACTTTTTCAACATTGT